>BSBM01000910.1:22530000-22890000 GCA_027924585.1 Larix kaempferi
ACAGTCATGCTAAGCCAACACATAGTTGGGTTTATCAAGCATGCCAAGAGACAAGGGAGGAGGAAGCTAAGCCAGTGAGCTCAACCATAGAGCTACAAACTCAATCAAACAGTCTTCACCGGGTTTATCAAGCGTTTCCCACCTCTGCTCTCTCTTCCATACTGTGTCATCCACGCTTGGATCTCCTTAGGGTTACGCCCAAAAGGATCTGTCCCGCGTCTGCAATTTCGGGCTAACAGATATGGGTTTCTCTATGGGTTCTTGGGCATCCAACACTCTCCAAATCGCACTAAGGTTCAGGTATATGGATCCTCCCCATGGTTTTCCCTTCCCATGCAATTTCTGAGTGATCTAGGCACTGCAAATCGTGTCTCCCTCCCAAATCGCGATTTTCCTGGTTCTATCTCTTGCTCCCCCTACGTCTTCTTCCTCCCTCCAACTAGAATGAATCCCATGGCATGGGGATGAGCGTAAATGTCCTCCCATGAGGTGGAGTGACTTATGGGACAAGTTAGACAGATCCCATACCCTGCCTTACGAAATCCAGGGTTTCCCATACTCCAGCAACCTCATGAATAAGGTTTATGAAGTACTTCCTTACAATAGAAGTAAATGGAAGCTAGGACAGGTCAAAGGGTTTCTAAATATGACATTTGGCAGCATATGGTTCAATCCCACAACTCCCTCACCTCTCCCTAGTGGATACATAGTTCCCCTTCATTTAGTTGCATCCATAGCCAACCCCTAATATTTTTATTACATTATATTTACATCATTTTATAATTTCCATGGCTTAATAGCACGTGGATCACAGAATGTCTAATACTTTCCTCTCAAAGCTTAGCATTCACTAACGAGGCCTTGGCCTTGGGCTCCACAGTAGGAATTATACATCACATGTGTACAATGTTTACATAAAAAACAATATATACTAAGGGTCAAAATGGGGGTATTACATTTCCCTCCCCCTTAGAATAACATTGTCCTCGGTGTTCCAATACTTAGGAATACATACACAATTTACACATGTCCAAAATTCACAAAATGTGGCAGGTTTGTCTTGCATTTCATCTTCTACTTTGAGCTTCCAGGACCAATTCCTTTGGTTTCTACAGGCTGCTCCTGCTAGCTTTGACCTTCCAACTCTACAATGATCCATTCCTTTTCTTTACCTTCCAGTAGATCTACAAGTATGGAAACTTTATGGTTACAATTCTTGTTGTTGTTCTTTGTTGGGTAGTTACGGAGGCAATGATTCCCTCCACATTCCCAAAATTTCAGTGGCTGCTTTTTCTTTACCTGCTCCATTTCCATTGAGTCTTCCAGCCTTGAGTGTTTCTTGATGGGCTAATTGGGTGACTGCCTCTTCATTGACACATTGTCCTTTCCACTGCTGATAGCTTCCAGAATTCCCTTTACCTTATTTTGCAAACAAATAGAGTCCTGCAAAACCTTGTGGTTCATCTCATTCTATTGCTTTTGTACCTTGATCATTTCCCCAAGATTTTCTTAGGTCTTGGAAATTGTTTGAAGGATATTTTCAGCCAATTCCAATATCTTTTGGCCCGCTTCCATGATCAATGTGCACAACTGTCCACACTTTTCCTACTAGCAACACTTACCTTGTAACAGCTGCAACCAATTTATTTACCTTTCACCTGTGAAATTCATCATTGCAATTCTTGTTAGGAATAAGAATTAAGATCAGTCAATTACTTTCCCAATTGACATGGAAATTTCATGCTTTATCCATGAGATTTCCACACATTTCATGCTTGTCCAACATACAAATGAACTCATCCATGTTCATCCTTCCATGGGGAACTAACTAATTCAGTATTCAACATTTATTTCAAGCAAATAAACACAGTCAACTTTCAGTCATGACATATTTTTTTGTTTTTAAAATGCATCAATCAAAAAGGAAAGAGAAGAGTAAGAGTTTCCCCCTCTTAATCTTGTTCCAATCCAAAGCCCCACCACAATTGTGGTTCCATTCTTCTTGGTCTCTTTCACCTCAATGTGAATGCTTAACTCGTCTTTTTCCTTGTTTTGGCGATGACACTTGGTGTCTAAGGTCTGTCTAAGGCTTCTCAACTAGGGAACCCTTCCCCATTGTTGCCTACATAACCTTTGGCTACTAGGACCCACACCATTCCACTAGCACCATTTCCATTGATACTCATACTGAGCTTTCTAGGACAGTCACATGTCCACATGCATCCTTAGGATTCCTTCAAGGTTCTTTCTTCCAGCAATACCTACACTCAAACATTGATTCAATTCACATGTCAAGTTCATTTTCATAGGGTTTATCTCTAAACAAGAGTTTAAAAACCATAACCAAATCATATACGCACGTATGTTCACATTAAATAAATAGGAAGATGCAAGGTAACCAAATACTTATCTGTATTGGACGTATTCACGCTATTCCACAAGCTCCTTCTTTGCTTTACAAGCCTTGGATCACCTGTAGATATAATAACGAATGTTTGGCCAGCACACAAGCTACTCCACAACATTCGACGCCCAACCAATGCACCGACTGGATTTACCAAGAGTTGAAGGAATGTTTGGCCAGCACACAGGCTGCTCCACAACATTCAATGTTCAACCAGTGCAACGATTGGATTTACCAAGCATTTAAGGAATGTTTGGCCAGCACATAGGATGATCTACAACATTCAATTCCCAACCAGTGCACCAACTAGATTTACCAAGCATTTATGGTGCCAAACCAGTCCCATAGTTGGTTTTCCCTCTCCATTGTCAAGCCAACACTCTCGTCTGGGTTAACAGGCCAATGGAAGGAAAACTGCACCATGACCATTTCCAGGTCAAAGGCCCTACTACGGAGCCATAGGCATCTCCGCGCGCTCCTGCCATTCCCGGCACCCACTTCACTTTGCTCCTTAGCACGAATTACCAATTGCATGTTTAATACTTGACAACACAAGATGGGTAGGTAAGCTTGTCAGTATTACTGATGTAAAATTGTAACATACTTCATACAATTTCACTCTCTAATATTGAAAAGCTGGGAATGCATCCATTCCTTTGGGGTGTAGTCAATGTTGACAACCATAACACAACACAGCATCCAAAAGGTGTGCACCCCTTTCCGATGTGAGTCATGCAGGCCCTAATCACACTCAAGCAATCTGAAATAAAATATGCACACTCAAGCAGTCCGAAATAAAAATACACAATCACACTCAAGCAGTCTGAAATAAAACATGCCTTGGACATTAATTTTAATAATCATACATGCATAACTTTAACAAGGATCACAAATTAATTATCTGTTTTGCAGATGTCTCTTCTCTTCCTGCAATGTGTCCTCCTCAATCAAGCTCAAATCTGAATTTACAATTATGTTCACTACAGAATTTTGGTTTCTTCAACCATGAGGCCATCCTCATATTGTTTGGCTCTTTTAAGTAGTATCATTCTATCCATTATGGTTTAGGATTGTTCCCGTAGCATATACATCCACCTACAACATGTCCTCTTGACACAATTATGCAGAACCAAACAACCATTAGTACTCATTAGAAAAATCTCAAATTCGCAAATATGAAATTTACAAATTTGTTTCATGCAAAAATCGGATTTCATCTCCATGAGATCTTCCTCACAATTTTTGGCTATTGTACATGGTAAATTCCAGTAATTATCATGGAATTACCTACATTGCCACACCTAAGACATTTCTACCTGTAAATATGAAATTTCAATCAGCCAAGCACTTGGTGAGTACCCATGCATGTAATCATTTCATTACAGCATTTATAACAGCCACTGGGGTGATCTCTGAATTATAATCAAACCATAATTCAAAGACTATCAGTTGTTAGTATCTCAAATGCAATGAAATGCAATTACTTTAAGTGCACTTTATTCACAATTAGATTCCAAGATACAGTCACATGGTCTATGCAATTAAACAAAATTTCCAATGCTTATGATCACACAGTCATATCCATTCATGCAACTCTATCCTCCCAATAGAGCACTCTGGTATCCCATCAAAAAACAACTACCCTCTTCATGCAATCATTTCCCAGCCTCCATAGCAGCTCATGAAAGGATCGTATAATTTTCAACAATTCTACCATTTCATCTATTATCTAATTTCAATGAAATGTATGTTAATTTTTCGATAATTTCATTCCGTTATCATTAGGATCTCTAAGAGAATAACATGTACAGCATATCAATCATAGACACAAAAGCAATCACACAAGAGACACAGAGTTTCACCGGGGAAAACCAAGAAGGTGAAAAACCCCGCAACTTCCTCAGAGATAGAATAAACCCAAGTACAATATCATAAGGATCAAACCCAATAAGATGTCTCTAGTAGATGCTCCTCCTCCTCCACATGTGCGCCACTTTCTCTCTTAGCTATGCGAGCTTGAGAAGTGAGTGAATGAATAGAATGAGGGACACACCCCTCTTATTTATACTTGACTTGACCTGCCAATAATTCACTGGGGCCGACTTGCTACTCAAGTCTAATAACCCAACCACATGACCTAATCAGGGCCGACCCCACACTAGTGGTCTAATAACCCATCAATACAAATGATGCCACTTCCAAATACAAATACATCAACACTCCCTCTTAACTAGGAAGGTATTCTTTCGTCACGGGTCATCAATACATATTGGCGCAAGTCTTCAATTCTGGAGCTGGATCATCATCACTGGATCACGGAGCATCATCATCACTGCTGCTGTACTCGACATCTCGATCACTGGGCCATCTCTAAATTCTGCTCGCCATAGGAAGTTATACAAAGCCAGCCCTTTTTCATGTTGGATGTAGGCCTACCACCTGTAGGTCTTCATTATCACTGGCCATACTATGGATCCCAGGACTTATTACATGCGTCAACAAAACCTAGCTCAGACTATAGGATCTTTTACATGTTGACTGTCACAAAACCTTAAAAGAGTGTCTTGCAACCTGCAAGAACTCTAAAGAGACTCCTAGCTCATACTATAGGATCCCCAGTACTGATTACATGTGACCCCCACCACAAAACCTCGAAAGAGTATCCTAGCTCAGACTATAGGATCTCCCAGGACTATATTATATGTGGTCACCACAAAACCTCGAAAGAGTATCCCAAGACTGATTACGAGCATACTGCTCAACCTATCGAATCTCCCAGGGAAAGATTACATGTGGTCATGGAAAAACCTCAAAAGAGCATCCCAGGACTGATTACGAGCGTATTGATCAACCTATCGGATCTCCCATGGCAATATTATATGCCATAGGACAAAACCTCGAAAGAGTATCCTAGCTCAGACTATAGGATCTCCCAGGGAAATATTACATGCTCATCTGCACAACCTGTCCACGGCCACATAGTATCAACCTGATACCCACCATACATCATCCTGATCATCATCACTACATCATCCTGATGCATGTCATCATCGCATGATCATCCTGATCATCGTCACTGCATCGTCCTGATGCATGTCGTCCAGAGCATCGTCCTGATACTCATCACACATGATCATCCTGATCATACAATGTATCCAACTGATACATATACAAATACATGATCCACATGATCATACAATGTATCCACCTGATACATATACCAATACATGATCCACCTGATCATACAATGTATCCACCTGATACATATATAAATACATGATCCACCTGATCATAAAATGTATCCACCTGATACATATACAAATACATGATCCAACCGATCATATCAAGCATCCAACATGATGCATAAACAAAGCAGTAACTGGAGCATCGTCCCGATGCTCATCACACAACGCTTACATCCACAGCCATGGGAAGGATCCTCCTCTCACCATGCTTGGAATGGCTCCTGCAAATGTGTCCATCACTTATTCCTTGAAGTATCTTCTAACCGAAGAACACCAATCCTCTCTCTGAAGTATTCAAACTTCACTCTGGCTAGTGGTTTCGTCAACACATCTGCAACCTGGTCATCTGTCGAAACATACAGGAGCTTCACTGCTCCTCTCTGCACCATATCCTTGATATAGTGATATTTGATCTCTATGTGCTTTGACCTATCGTGGAACACCGGGTTCTCAGACAGCTTCACACAACTCTCGTTGCCACAAAAGATACTAGTAGCATCCAACGGGAGATCAAATAACTCAGACAGTAGCTTCCTAAGCCATACTGCCTCACAACTAGCCAAACAAGCTGCAACATACTCTGCTTCGGCTGTACTCAGTGCTACGCAGGACTGCTTCCTTCTAAACCAAGAGATCGCACCTGATCCCATACTCAAGCAGCACCCCGAAGTGCTCTTCCTATCTACATCACTTCCTGCCCAATCTGAATCAATATAACCCTCTAGGTTAAACTTTTGATTCGCATCATACTTGAGCCCATAATCAACTGTACCCTTTAGGTACCTCAAAATATGCTTTACAGCAACCAGGTGAACACTCCTTGGATCTGTCGAGAACTAGCTCAATGTGTTCAACGCAAAGCAAATATCTGGTCTCTTGTTAGTCAGGTACATCAAGGACCCAATCATCTGACAATACACAGTGACATCAACCAGCTCAGATGAAGCATCACACAGAAGCTTCAGGTTTGATGCCATAGGTGTGGCCATGGCCTTGCAGTCCATCATCTCGAACCTCTTCAGGATCTCTACTGCATACTTCCCTTGTCCAAGGAAGATTCTATCTGCACTCTGCCACACCTCCATGCCTAGAAAATAGTGCATCATCCCCAAGTCCTTCATCTCGAACTCGGTAGCAAGCTTCCTCTTGGTGTCAACAATCAACCCATCCTCACCTGTAACAAATAGGTCATCCACATACAAAAGTAGTATCACGGGATTGCCTTCCTCAACCTTGTAGTAAAGGTTGGAATCCACTTTACTCTTAGTAAAGCCCAAACTGGATAGGAAACTGTCCATCCTACCATACCAAGTCCGAGGTGCTTGCTTCAAGCCATACAAGTCTTTCTTCAATCTGCACACATATGACTCTCTGTCATGTGTCTCAAAACCAAGTGGCTGCTCCACATACACTTCCTCTTCTACTACACCATTTGAGAAAGCTGTCTTGGCATCCATCTGGTGTATCTTCCACTTCATCACTGCAACCAGAGCAAGTACTGTTTTGATGGAAGTGTATCTGGCTACAGGAGCAAAAGTCTCTTCATAGTCTATTTCCTCTTTTTGGGAGAAGCCACGAGCTACAAACCTCGCTTTGTATTTCTCTATGCTACCATCTGCAGCATGCTTGATCTTATAGATCCACTTGGAAGTCACAACAAACTTCCCTTTAGGTCTTGGGAACACATTCTAAACATCATTCTTCATGATCGACTGGTACTCCTCGACCATGGCATTCTTCCATTACTGCATCCCGTATCCTAGGAACTTCAGATTCTTCAATATCTTCAATAGATAGATTTCTTTAAACTTCATTGTTGGAACAAATGTTGTAGTCCTTCTTTTGTAGGTGATTGTACACGATCTTTCCTACAAGTCAAATTCAATTGCATGATTAGAAACTTCTCATAGTTTACAGAACAAATTATTACATATAAAGGCATATGTCATACAGTCATGCAATTATCTTAGCCAATGCTTCAATACAACATTTATCCATATCCTGTAACTTTCTAGATGCCTTCCATCTCTACCAGAACATTGTTAAGAGTGTGCACAACTCCCAACATGTCAGCAAAGAGGTTTCATTCTAGATAAGTAGCAATGGAATGTTGTATAGTGCCATAGGCCACTTACCCATCACATACATATTAGTAGTATACTGTTCATTAATGCAATTATTCTAATATGCATAATATACAACCTAAGTTTGGAAGCATAAGTATATACATCATTGAACAATATTATTTAAACAATCAAATATACAAGAAATGACAATTCAAATACTTATCTTTGTTTGTTTGTTGGGTGGACTCCTTCTGAATCTTTGCTTCTTTGCAGGAGCTGCTGGAGTCCTATTCTGAAGTAGCTTCTTCTACTCCTTTGTGAATTGTAAGGAGTGGTAAACTCCCTCTTAATCCTTGAATCACTGCATAGCTTCTTGAAGTCCCTCGAAGTGAATTCTCTGCCATTGTCGGATATGAAGGTCTTGATCTTCTTTTCTGTGTGATTTTCTATCAAGGCTTTTGAATTCCTTGAATTTGCTGAATACTTCATATTTGTTCTTCAAGAATTAAATTCAAGTCTTTCCTAGAGAAATCATCAATGAAACAATCACAGTATGCATACCCACTCAGAGAACTGAATGACATCGAACTACATACATCGGAGTGGATAATTTTATTTTTTTCCTTACTTGTTTGTAAATGCCTTCTTTGTGTTCTTTCTTTTTGCACATCCTTTGCAAACAACTTCATGCTTTGATTGGATTTTCAGGAAGACCTTCTACTGCTTTGCTTGCAATTGGTAGTGCCCTATAGTGTACATGAGCAAGCCCTCTATGCCAAAGTTCACTTGGCTCCATGGATTCATGTACCATGGCATGTTCAGGTTGTCCCTTTAATTTTTACAATCCTCCCTTTTGCTCTCCAATCACTACTGCATCATCTATGGTCTTACCTTTTGACCACATGAGTACTTGGCCATCCACAAATGCAACTCTAATCCCTTTTGCATCCAAAGATGATATGGATAGGAGATTCTTCTTGAGCCCAAGCACATATAGAACATCTTTCATCTTCAAAGACTTCCCAAAGTCTAGTTTGTAGGAGGCTTCACCACTTCCTTTGATAGGATATTGAAAGTCATCCCCAAGTTTCACCTTATGGGGTGACTCATGTTCAGATAGATCTACAAAAGATTCTTTAAACCCAGTCATGTGTTTAGAAGCCCCACTATCAATAAGCCAATCATTACATCCATGAGAGATAGTACCTGTGAGAGAAGAGATTAGAACATATTCATCTTCACTTGATGAGTCATCACTTTCTGCTCTAGCCTTCTTCTTGGGAGGTTTATCATCCTCAACAGCATGAGCATGATATCTCTTCTTGTTGTTCTTACTCTTCTTATTGAAGTTGTTGTTGTTGTTGTTCCTTTTGTTCTTGGGATAGTCTAAAGCAAAGTGTCCCTTCTCATCACAACTGAAGCATCGAACATGAGGGAGATATTTCTTCTTTTGATAAAAGTGAGAGTGTTTCTTGTTGTGAGATTTCTCCCTCTTAAACTTGCTTCCCTTAGTGTGTGTTGTGAGGGCTTGATCTTCATTCCCCATCTTTTCTTCTCGGGCCACAAGCCTAGCTTCTTCTTGTGAACATTCTTCCCATAGTCTGCTGAAGGTGATCAATTTCCTTCTTGCACGGATTCCTTGGATGAAGGAGTCCCACAACCTAGGTAGGCCATTCAATTTGGTCATTACAATTTCACCATTCTCTACTACTTCATCCACAGCTTCAAGTTGTTCCTTGGTTTGAGAGACCTTAGAAAAGTAGGACTGAATGGTCTTTCTATTCTGAAGCTTTACCCCTTTTAATTGGTTCCGCAGAGTCATCTTCTGATTTATGTTCTTTCCTTCAAACAACTTGGTCAAACAGTCAAACATCTCCTTAGGTGTCTTTAGGGAAGACACATGGGGTATGAGATGGTCCTTTATAGAATCAGCAATGATTCTCTTAGCCTTGACCAAGTCCTTCTTATGTAAGGCCTTAGCCTCATCTCCCTCTGGAACTGGAACTTCTTCTTTTATGTAGGTGTCCAAATCATTCTCTTCTAGGATTAACCCAATCCTATACTTCCACGCTCGGAAGTTATCAAAGCCTTCAAGCTTATCCTCAAGCTTGGTGTGGTGAGACATCTTAAAGAGTACTTAAAATGGAAATAGAAAAGATATTAGATATTAGGTCTTACCACTTGATTTGCTGAAAACCGGATCTGGAGCTGGATTAGGGTTTGTCAGAGAAACCCTAAAAATTCAAAATTTGAATTTCAAACTTCTGAAAGGATAGATGCGCCTTGATGAGATGATCAAGTTGGTATACTCAGAATTTGAAAACTGCAAAGTTTCACCCCTCAGAAATGCTTTTCAATCTCCTGGATTCACTGGGGAGGACCCTGAATTAGGGTTTGCGTTTCTCGGAGCTTCACCCAACCAAAAAGTTCGATCCAAAGCTCTAAACTTCAATTTTTCCAAGGAGCTTCCAGCTATGGTCTCAGATTTCAGAAATTCCACTTTTTGTGGAAACCCTAATTTTTAGGGCCAAACTGAAGATGCTCAGAATTGAATTCTGTCTCGACAGAAAGATGCGTCCTTGCTAGGAGAATCAATCTAGCCTCCTTCCTTTGATGATCTGTGAAGAGAAACCCAAATATTAAGAATCCCTAGCTTCCGCAGCTGCACAGTGCCTTCTTCTTAGGTCAGCTCTGATACCATGTTAATTTTTTGATAATTTCATTCCATTATCATTAGGATCTCTAAGAGAATAACATGTACAACATATCTCTACATCATATCAATCATAGACACAAAAGCAATCACACAAGAGACGGAGAGTTTCACCGGGGAAAACCAAGAAGGTGAAAAATCCCGCAACTTCCTCAGAGATAGAATAAACCCAAGTACAATATCACAAGGATCAAACCCAATAAGATGTCTCTAGCATATGCTCCTCCTCCTCCACATGTGCGCCACTTTCTCTCTTAGCTATGCGAGCTTGAGAAGTGAGTGAATGAATAAAATGAGGGACACACCCCTCTTATTTATACTTGAATTGACCTGCCAATAATTCACTGGGGCTGAATTGATACTCAAGTCTAATAACCCAACCACATGACCTAATCAGGGCCGACCCCACACTGGTGGTCTAATAACCCATCAATACAAATGACGACACTTCCAAATAGAGGAATGTAACATCTCTAATGGATATACAATAAAGTACAAATGTAATACATAGAAGAATATCTTCCGAAGTTACAAATACATCAACAATGTACACCATAGCCATGCATTCACACAATGCATATTAACACATATGTAATCACAAATATGCATGCATAATCAACAATATTTACATAATATATTTTAATTGTACGTTTACTTAATGCACCCCATGCACGACAACATTGATCTTAAAACATTCTTGTGCCTACACAAGTTTCTTACCATGGTAAGTTGGACATCCTCGCCAATGCTTCAACACAATACCCAACCATCCCCCTAATTACTTGGTTAACTATCTGGGTGCCTTCTTCTTCATCCAAACACAATGCATCAGAAGTTCTCTCACTCCTTGTTTGTTGGCGAAGATATTTCATCCCAATGTAACACCAATAGGGATTTCATGGGATACTTGTTGAGCACTGCAGGCTTCACAACCCAACATTCTCATGGTTTCACACATGGCATGCTCTTATTTCTTTTACTACCACATACCCCACCATACCCTGTGGGATGTCATTCACATAAATGCATTCATCCTTACATGCATACCATTTTATTATGATTAAAACATGGTTAAAGGAATTCTTACCCATCCTCTTTCAACATTTATACAATCAATAGAAATAAAAATTACCTGCACAGCTGCCATCAACTTACTTGATGTTACCTGATCAGTGGGATTCTTACCAAGGGATACACAATCCTTCCACCATCCTCTTGATCATGGATTTGTGCTCCAGCATTTCTTCACAAGGCTATTAGTCATATGCAATATCATCATCAACATCTTCAACCATGCTTCTATTATCTTGCTCCTTTTTGCCATGGTTTCCAACAAACTTGGATATATTATGTTGACCATGGTACCTAGGGTATCATCTTGATAAAATGAAGAACCACCATAAACAACATTTTCATCATTTCTCAAGCAAATTGTAAGCAAGGCATCTCAAAAATATTTTCTCCATAAAATTATGCAACATTGCAAGAATCATAGGCATGCATCATGAGCTTTTCCCACAATCCCTTTAGTGGGTGTGCATCCTTGTTAGGTGTGCATTCAACTTGAAATGCAATGTGCTCACTAACAACTTTTATCAATATGCAATACCATATGCAAGCACACATAAGGTTACATGCAGTATGCATTATCTTCTTAATATGCCTACTATGCATACACATTTCATCTATTTAATCTATTGCATTTTCAACCTTCCCATGCCATAATATCATATATATAAAACTCGGAAAACGTAAATATAACAACAAGAGAAGAGTTGATGAATTATCCCTCTCCAATCCCTCATCATAGCATGGAATTCCTCTTCCACATCATAGCTGACCCAATTTCATGGCTTCTCTACCAAGCACACAAGGGGTCATTAGCCATGATTTTCTCACCAAGCAGCAATTCAAGACATACACACATGCATGACATTCCTACTTGCTACTTTCCAAGCATGCAATTCCTATGTTATAAACATAAATAGTTAAGGTGAGAGATTTCCCCCTTTATCAACATTGCAATCTGTTTAATTCCAACTCCATATGGAGTCCTTCAAGGCACAATGTATGTGCTTGCACTTCATTCAGATCCTAGTTACCTGCATGTAACTCATACTTTGGCCCAAGCGGCCCCTATGTTGCAACCTTGGGCTCTGATACCATCTTGTCACGTCCCCGATCCCCTTGGTGGCCTTTAGAGTGATGGGGGAACAACCTTGAAACAATGTACTATGTTTTTTTTCTCAAAGAATCCAAATTATGCACTTTACATAGCTTGACAATCTCAGTCCGCAATCCGCAATTCCGCAGGAAGCAATCTGCATCCGCAAGTCAGAAGTCGAGAGATGGAACACCAATTTCATAGCATTGAAAAAACCTCTCCGACTTCTGCAGTTCGCGATGCGGGACTCGGAAAGTCCGAGCGCCAATTATACGGCATCAAAAACACCTCTCTGACTTCCGCAATTCCGCAGTCCGCGATGCAGAACTCAGAAAGTCGGAACACTAATATACAACTTTGAATATTTACACATCCGACTTCCACACTCCACATCCTCGATGCGGGAGTCAAAAATCCAGAATGCCAATTCACCATTTGATGATTTACGCCTCCAACTTCCGCACTCCGCATCCACAATGCGGGATTCGGAAAGTCGGAGCACCAAACACACCATTTGACGATTTACTCCTCCAACTTCCACACTCCGCATTGTCAAGCACTCTATTTGCAGATAATTAAATATCAAACACACAGAGCGTATGAAATTTATTGTCAACCCGAGAAAGTCTTTTTATTTCAAAGGACAAGTGCACAATATATGCTTAAACACAAAACCATTAGAAGTGAATACTTTTATCTTCTATCATCTATGTTCATCCCAAGAATCTACGCAATCCCAATTGCCTTCTAACTGCTATACTACAATTCTTTTCTATTATGCATCAAGCAGAATTGATATCAGATCTAATCAACGATTACAGGAAAGAAATCTCATTCATGTTCCAAAATAATCACTTGTCTAATCTAATCAAGCTGGGAATCATAAAGCATGATCTGAACATTATTCTAGAACTGTAATGAAGGAAATTGAAGCAACTGTTCTGAAAAACTGAATTGCAAAATATAAATCAATCAACACATAACAGGAAAGCTAATTTGTAAGAGCTCCTGGGATTACGTCTCAGTTGTAGAATGAACACAGCAGTGTGAACAGAAATTGAAATATGCAAAACAAACCTGACTCAGTCGACTGTTATTCGATACCATTCACCAATCTCACGAAAGTATAATCATTTACTGAAAAATCCACACAATGAATATTGCTGCTGCGTATAAAAGAAAGATCAAAGCATCACACAACAAGAAAGAGGAAATCCTAAATTAACACAGCAATCTCTGTGGAAGACGGTCCCAGTCTTCACACAGAGACGCTGGTCGAACAACACTCTCGTTAACTCAGAAGTAACTCCTTATATTAACAGAAGAATGAGTACATAGTTTCAGCTTGGCTGCTAATACAGGATAAATTAATTGTTTGCTGTCCAACCCCTCAGTCGAGGCAATTCCCCATATTTATACATACAATTTGCAACATCTAAACCTATAATTGGGCAGCCATGAAGATCTCTGATCTTCAGGCGCCCTAAATAATCTAGCTGTTACAATGCGTGGCAGAACTGAAATATCCAAATATGAGAGAAGTATTAATTGTCCCAAGAGTGACGGTCCTTCCAGCTCACAGCTGGATTCGAGCAGCGACATACTTAAGATAGTTCTTCGGTTACAGCTACCCTGCCACGCCTATGCCTTGATTGTCGATTTGAGCCCCAAGGAACCTTCCACAAGCGATGAACGTTCCTTCATGACTTGTTCAGCTCCGATCTTCCTGCAGTCTATTGTCTTACTACCTTCATAAATCGCATCATGTTAGCACAGATTAAGAGATGCACAGCTTTAATCATCACAATCATAAGTATTAACACAATAAACAATAATCGGCCATACCTGGGTAATTTGGGGAATATATAAGGACAATAAGTTGAATTGCCAAGGTAATCGGTGTAAGACAAGGTAAGGGAAGATGCTAAATGATGGTCAAAAAGGGCCAATTCTGGGCTCAACATCTCCCCCCAACTATCCTGTTGCATGTCCTCATGCAACAACTTGCATCTGAATATTGTACTGAACTCTTTCCAGGAGAGAGGAAGGAATGTAGATAAATCAGGCATCCCCTCTATCTTTTTGAAAAGCTTCTGTGAGTAACCTGGCATCTTCCAACTTCACTGTTTCCCTTCCACTGCTACTTGCTGATATCTAGGAATGCACTTGGTGTGGTGGGAATCTTTCTGCAGTTTTCTTGTGCTATGTCTGAGGGAGTTGAAAAGAAATCCTCAATCTGAGTCCAATTCAATGACATCTCTAGGAGGTGAAGGCACTGGTTCTTGTGGGACAGTGTCTTCCAGCGCATCTAATCTTAACAAAGGAGTTGCTGGTTCTTGTGTAACAGCAACATCCCTTAAACCTTCTTCAGCAGCTGCCTTTATTGCTTTTGGAGACACTGGTTCTTGTGTAACAGTGTCTTCTTTGTCATTTTGCTGCTGAGACTGGATATCCTTTTCAATTTGCAGCTCCTCCTCCAAGATTTCAGTGTCACCTGAGCAGGGTGTCTGTACCTGTTCATCATCACTCCATTGTGTATCAGGAATGATATCTACTCCCGGGTTATCTCCCAATTGCAATTCAGGGGTTCTTGCTGCAGTTTCCAAGGATGTTGGTTCTTGTGTGACAACATCCTGGCTTACCTTTTCATCCTTCTTTTGCTGCAGCTCCTCTTCTATGAGTTCTGTATCATGAGAGCTTTCTGGGGTCACAACCCAGAGTTCATCGTTAAATGCCAGAACATCCTCTGTCCCAGCTTCTTCTCCTGTCTGCTCAGTCGGTTGGACGGTCAAATTCAGGGTTGCTGGTTCTTGTGTTGCAGCATCCTGTTCCAACTTATCACTGTCCTGCATTTCCGTTTCTTCTTCTAAAATTATTGTGTCCTGGGAACGTTCTGGGGTTACAGCACAAAATTCTTCACTATCCTCCAGAGTATCCCTTGGCTCCATGATCTCCGTGTCATGGGAACACTCTGGGGTCTCACTATATTCTTTTATAAGCTCCAGAGCATTCTTCATTTCCCGTTCTTCTCCCATCTGTTCTATGATTTCTATGTTGTGGGAGCATTTTGGGATTGCCATACATTCCTCATAAATTGCCAGGGCATCCTCCACTCCCTGTTCTTCTCCCATTTGTTCTATGACTTCTGCATCATGGGAAGTAGCAGCTGCAGCAAGGATGTTTAAAGGTGCTGGTTCTTGTGTTGCAGCATCCTCTTTCTCCACTGCTTTCCCTTCTGTGGCTACAGGCTGTTGTGCTGAATAGGTGCTAAGTAAAATTTTATGGCCTGCTTCCTCAAAGATCTCCCCACAGGTGGGGCAGAGTATTCGCTCATCCTTTTCTCCAGCTCCAGCAGAAGCTGATTCCTCCACTTGGTCTGCAGCCTCTATTAATGTATACATCTTTCTTCCACCCTGCTTTCTGCAGACTTCCTTCCATGTTTCCAGCTCCCTTCTAAGTGCTTGGAGGTCCTCTTTCAGCATTGCATTTTCATACAAGAGTCCCTCAACTCCAGGTTCTTCCTCCACTGGTCCTTGTGGGGCATCCCTCGGTTTTGGTGTAAGGATTGGGGGTTCAACCTGTGTCTCTAAGGTTGCCCATTTTGTTCTAGCTGCCTCTGCTGCTGTGATTGACCGAGTTCGTTTCCTTCTGATTGGTGCCACTAAATCAAACTCATTGGTGGCCCTCTTCCTTTTCTGTGGAGTTTTCTTTTGTGACTTTCCTTTTTGTAGTGTTTCTTCTCGTGGAGCTGGAATATAGGGAGGCAAAACTGAAGTTAAAGGAATATTTCCCTGCCCCCCATGCTGTTCTTCTTCAATCACAGCTGCTCCTCCTGCCCATTCCGGTGAAGACTCGATTGTGACCAGCTCAATATCTTCTTCTATTGCTCTGGCTCCGTCATCTTCAGGTTCCATTGTCGCAGCATTTGATGCTGCTCCAATTTCACCTTCTGCTGTCGGAGCTGCCCTGTTATCTAGGTTTTCCGCGAGGGTTTCATCTACATTGTCGCCTGACATCTCTGTTTGTGCTTCCCCTCGCTCTCCTTCAAATGCAGTGTCGTCCCCCACTGGTTCTGCTTGTGCTGGGGATTCATACACTTCAAATGGCTCTGCCTGTGCCCCTGTTTGTTCTTCCTCTGTGGTTTTGTCCATCCCGGATGGTCCTGCCTGTGCCCCCTGTTTATCCACCCCAGACGGTCCTGCCTGTGCCCCCTGTTGTTCTTCTTCCATTTCATCCCTCCCCCCAACTTCACTGGAGGAACTCCGGTCCTCCTGTTGTGGCGGAACTGGTAACTGCTGTAATGGGATGACCCTCAAGGGAACATGTTGCTGTGGTCGGGTAATGAATTGCTCCCATGTTATATTATGTTGGGCCAGGGTTCTTATAATAATTAACTTAATAAGGCCATGGTGGGTGAGGGAGGATAATGGGTGCTTTGCAGATTGAACGAATGTTGCCATATGGCGCAAATCATGCAATAGATAAAATGGAATATTTAACAGAATGCCATGACGGAGATGAGAAAGCAAAGGAAGTTCAGAGTTGTACACAGTTTGGTATCTACCTTCGCAAGTTATGTATTTCTTGAGGAAGATAGCAACCTGGTCCCATGGCTGCGGCAGTGACTTCAATGCAATCCCTCGCCTGGATGCTTCAACTTGCTCCCCTGGAAGTAAAAATTCTTCCCGTGCAACCGTTGCAGGGACTCGACGGTTAAACCAAGGTTTTCCCACCAACGGGATGGCTGTAACCTCGGATATAATGACCTCCGAAACATCTATACACAGCCCCCACACCGTGGAGTGTGTTTTAGTGAGATTCAATGCGAATTGCAGGGCTGCGTCCCGATCGAATCCATCCAATCGTTCGAAGAACTCGACCCAGCCAGCGGCTTGAAAAATGGCCAGAACCTGCAAATTTCGTCTAAGTTCCCGGGTATTGAAAGGTTCATGGCGAACTGGAATGCCCATGGTCCTGGCTGCAAGATGAAACTGCTGTTCGACAGAGTACAGGATCCCAAAATGGAAGTTGCAGCACGGAGAATGCACGAATCGTTGAGCGGAGACGTTGAGCGAATGAACTAATTCGGAAAGTTAAGCGCAGAGAAGAGTTTAAAATTTTCATGCCGAATTGGGGAAGGTGGCAGTTATTAGTATTACGTCGTACGAGGGAAAAGTTTAATCAGATATAAATGGTGGTACGAGTGAAGGTACGGCCAATCTCGTTTACATGATATCAATACTTAATCACGTGATAAATGAAAGCCATACCTCATAAAACTGTGCGTCGGAAGGCTGCGGAAACTGGTGGAGGATGGAGTTGGTGACATCACGGAGCCAAACGCGTGCACAATCAGACGTGGAATCATGATGACTCGGATAAGGCACTGATTTCCTTCGCCGGTAAAACACAAGGCGTCGCATCCTCTGGGTTAAAATCATGAATTCGCCGGCAGGACTGGGATGAATCAGCATCATAATTAGCAGGTTGAACGATCCTTCTGTTAACACGGGAGTTACCACTGCAAGTTGCCAAAGAAATGATCACACGGCCGATGAAAAAGCTTGTTGCAGCTGGCAGGAAAGCAGTTACAGCCACCGGAAAAGAATTCGCGGCAGCCGGAAAAAGATTTTACGATATCAGGGAAAATTACGGCTGTCACGGAAAAATTCTACGGCGGCGGGAAAAAACTTACAGCTGACGGGAAAAAAAATTTACGACTATGGGAAATATGTCGCAGCCGCTGGAAAGAAATGGCAGCTACGTGGAAATGATGTGGAAGTGATTTGGTCAATGAGGTGGCAGCCGTCGGGAAATAATGTGGCAGCCGTCGGGAAATGATGTGGCAGCTGCGGGAAACAGATGTTGCAGCCGCCGAAGTTACAGCCCCCGAAATTGCAGCTGCCGGGAAAGATTTGACGGCGGACGGAAAAAGGACATTACGGCTACCGGGAAATGAAATGGCTGTGGCTGGTAAATGGAGTGGCAGCTGCGGAAAATGAGATGGCAGCCGTGGGGACGATGAGGTGGCAGCCGCGGAAACTGGAGTTGCAGCCGCCGATGTTGCAGCCGCTAATGTTGCAGCTGCCGATGTTGCAGCCGCTAATGTCGCAGCCGCCGATGTTGCAGCCGCTAATGTTGCAGCTGCCGATGTTGCAGCCGCTAATGTTGCAGCTGCCGAAATTGCAGCTGTCAGGAAAGTAGACGGCTGTCGGAAAAAGGGCATTATGGCTACCGGGAAATGGAGAATATGGTTGCCGGAAAAGGGATATACAGCTGTCGGAAAATATGTTGCAGCTGTCGAATTTTTTTTTTTTTTTTTTTTAAATTACCCAAGGACAGCACAGAGAGGTTTTCATTACGGGCCCCAAACTGATCATTCTCCCGGCGCTTCCCTGAAAAAAAAAAAATTTTAAAAGACAACAGCAAACAAAAAGATCAAATGCAAAAAAGAAAGAAAACGACAACTATACGCTACAGCAAGAAATTATTTATGTACAACAGATATAATTTTCATTTTAAGATTTGGCAAAGGTAGAGAAATGTTCCTGCTCTGGTGCCAATTGGTAGTTTGGATCAGCAGCAATCTGTGAAATGAATGCATCTTTCGAAATGGGCTTCCGATACTGTTATCTCCCAAATTGACCACCATCATTTTGGGTGACAGAATGGGTAAAATTTCTTATTTCTATGAGTCTTGGGTTTCAAATTTTGAAAAAAACAGGTTTCGGCAGCTAACACTGTTTTGCAGGAAGCCAGTTAGCTGCCGAAAGGGCCCATTTTCGGCAGCTAAAGGCGTTAACAGAAAAGACATAAGCTGCTGAAAAGGTTTTTACAAGCAAAATTAAAGGATTGGGTCCGTATTCAGTCCCACATCAAGCGAGCCTGTGTTTAAGCCGCCGAAAGGAAGAATAGAGCGCAACATTAGTCCGCAGGAGGTTCTCAGCAGGGTAAAACTCAGTGGAAAAGAAGGAGTCAACTTTTGATTTAAACTCCATGATTTCAGTAAGAGGTTCCTTTTTTGTCTGCTACAAGATATTCTCTCATGTCACAATCTGCTGAGTCTCGCTTTCACAAGCTGGAGTCTGCTCAAATCTTGGTTGCAGTGACAGGTCATCATCCAGCTCTATGACTGACAGTTAAAATCTTCAACTACAAATCAGGAATCATAAACGAACTCCTTCTTTCAACAAATAACTGAGACTCCAAAGGAAGGGTATCTCTAATCAACTAAAAAGGTAGCTAACCCTCTGATTCGATTTAAGAGGAGCTCGACAAAACGTTAATAACACAGACCTGTAACAGAAAATTGGAGGAATTTTCTGCTGAAACCACGTGATCTTGCGGGGCGATTTTACGGCCTTCCCGAACTCCAAATTCAAATCTGAAAGCACCAGTGGATAGCTTAGGTTCTGTAGATCAAAATCGACTATTTGAACAGCCAAAATGGACATCGGACGGTGGAGAAAATCGATTTTTGCTTAAGGCAGTTTTTTTGGGAATTCTACAGGCTTTTGGCAGCTTAGGCGGGTTTCTACAACACTCATTAGCTGCCGAAAAGCCAACTTTCGGCAGATAAGTCATGAAATTGGCAGCACTGTTAGCTGCCGAAAGTCTGTTTTTGGCAGATTTTCGTATTTTTGCACAGATATCATTTTTGTTCGAGGATAAAGCACAAGGCCAGTCTTAAGAGACGTATTATGAATTATATTATCCATATCTAAAGGTTATTGGGCGAATTTTCAATCAGGGGCATATTTTAAATGACTTTCACCTTGAAATGAGGGATGGCTCTAAGGGATTGATTGCCACATCAGCTTCTTGACTGTCTCTGCGCCCAGCTAAGATCACCGAGCCTTGGGAGGCTGCTGCACTTCATCGACCACCGAGTTTTGAAGAAGATTGACACATCATCAAGTCCCTTGATTCAAGGAATCAATCCTTTCTCTTTGCATTTACTTTTTTAGTTTGATGTTTCAGTTAGCTCAGCCAGATCCACGTTTTTAGGATCTGAGAATTACTGTGTAAAGGCTATAAAGCCTGAGAACCAAGTCATTGTGAAAGGTTCGATTTTGGATGGAATAATTGGCTACTGTATTCGGTTTTCCTATGCTAATATAGATCACAGGTTTCCTTCAGCTTCGATATCAGTTTCCATTTTCTCTTTCACTGTATCAGTGTTGTCTAGCTTTGAATGTGAATGTTCTCTTTACATTGTTTAGCTCACAGCTTGATTCCAGTTCCTTGAATGTCTCTCGAGCCCTACTTTGTACTGGTTTGGTTACATGTTTTCTTCATCCACCTTTGATGTTATATGCTGATCAATCGATTCTTGAGGGCACTGTTTCATCTGTTTACATGCTGAATGTCTGAATACTGTACTCTGATTTAGTCATCCCATTGATCCACCTTTTTTCAAAAGACACAAAAAAACATATTTTCTTAAGTTACCAGGCATACCTAGCTTATAACCCTAGGTAGTTTCCTGGAGTGATAACAGATACAGTCGCAGTCTGTGGCCATTAGCAAGTAATGGTATACGGTTTTCATCAATGGTGACCAGGCGAACAGTGCCGTTGTCAAATACCCTGTCAACCAAATATGGACCCAGCCATCTTGTGCGTAATTTCCCTTTGAAATCCTTCTTGAATCTGGAATCGTATAATAGTGCCCAATCTCCTTCATGGAAGATTTTCTTTTTGATGAATCGGTCATGCCAATTAGATCTCTGTTGCTGAAGCAGCACAGTCTGGTCCACCGCGGCTAACCGTTTCTCATCCAATTCATTCAATTGATTCAATCTTCTTTTCTGGGCTTCTGTTACATCCAGGTTCATTTCAATGGCTGTTTTCAGGGTCTTGATCTCAAATTCAATTGGAAAGATGGCACTCTTACCATACACCAGATCATAGGGAGAAAAGCCCGTGGTGTTGCGCCAAGTCGTGCGATATGCCCACAGCGCTTCTGGAAGTCTGTCAGCCCAATCCCTTCGATGGCTTTTAACTGTTTTAGTAAGGATTGCTTCGATGACTTTATTAGTGCTTTCCACCTGACCATTGGCCTGGGGATGATAAGGTGAAGCTATCTTGTGCTGCACATGATACTTCCGGAGCAAGGATTCAAATTGATGTGAAATAAATTGTGGTCCCCCATCGGTAACTACTTCCTTTGGTACTCCAAAACGGGTAAAAACTTCACTGTACAGGAAATCAATCACCGCCTGGTCATTTGCCTTAGCCAAAGCTATAGCTTCTACCCACTTAGTCATGTAATCTGTACACACCAAGATGTAAACCTTCTGTTTGGAAGGAGGGTTGATAGGACCAACAAAGTCCAATGCCCATCTATCAAATGGTTCGAGTACCACTTGGGGCTGTAAAGGCATCTGATCTGTTTTATTAGGTTGGCCCATCCTTTGGCAGCTGTCACAGGACTGAACATATCTTTTAGCATCTCTGAACAGTGTCGGCCAATAATAGCCCATCCGCAACGCCTTATGCCCTGTTCTTTTGTCTGCAAAGTGTCCTCCGCAAGGTTCATCGTGACAGGCCTTCAGTATATGAAAGATCTCATCTTCCCTTACACATCTTCTAATTTCAAGATCAGGTCCTGTGTAAAAGAGATGGCCTTTGAGCCAACAATACCTGGCACTTTGCTGAATAATTTTTCTTTTCTCTCGTTTAGACATATGTGGCGGAAGCTTCCCTGCAGCCAAATAATTAGCAACGTCTGCATACCAGGGTGAATGAGCTGAGAGTGCGAATAAATGTTCATCCGGGAAAGCATCCTCAACAGGTGAACTGTCATCACTGTTAGTAAATCGTGATAAAAAATCAGCAACAACATTTTCTTTTCCAGGTTTATCTATAATAGTAATATCAAATTCCTGTAATAATAAAAGCCACCTGGTTACTCTGGCATTAGTGACAGGTTTATTCATTAAATACTTAATGGCAGAGTGGTCAGTATGCACAAATGTAGGATACCCAGTAATGTAATGCCGAAACTTATTAATAGAATAAACAATAGTAAGGAATTCTTTTTCAGTAACAGTATAATTTAGTTCAGCAGGGGCTAAGTTTTTACTAACATAATAAATAGCATAAGGTACTTGACCATCCTGCTGTCCTAGCACTGCTCCAATGGCGGTATCAGAAGCATCTGAAGAAATGTGGAAAGGTATGGTCCAATTAGGTCCCCTTAAAATAGGGGCTGTGGACAGTTTCTCTTTAAGCTCATCAAATGCTGTCTGGCATGCTGTACTCCATACAAATTGTGCGTCCTTCATTAACAATGAAAACAAAGGGGAAGCAAGTTTGGAGAAATTTTCTATGAATCTCCTGTAATACCCAGCATGTCCCAGAAAACTTCGCACCTCTTTCTGAGTTGAAGGGGTTGGTATATTCTTTATCACCTTAATTTTTGAAGGATCCACTTGAATACCGTCAGTAGAGATGAAATGTCCTAATACCACCCCCTCACTCATCATCATGTGGCATTTTTCAGTGCTCAGTGAGAGGCGAGCCTGTTCACAGCGAATTAAAACTTTCTTCAAATTTTCCAGTGCTTCCTCAAAATCCCTGCCATAAGGAGTAAAATCATCCATAAAAATTTCCATGCTATCATTAACCAATTCAGAAAATATGCCAATCACAGCTCTTTGGAACGTTGCAGGTGCATTGCACAATCCAAAAGGAAGCACCCTGTAGGCGAACGTTCCCCAAGGGCAGGTGAAGGTGGTCTTATCCTGATCCTCTGGAGCAATCTGAATTTGATTGTACCCACTGAACCCATCCAGGAAGGAGAAGAACTTCTTCCCAGATAGGTTATCAAGTACCTGGTCAATAAAGGGCAGAGGAAAGTGATCCTTTTGTGTAGCTTTGTTCAGCTCCCTATAATCGACACAGACTCTCCATTTACCATTTTTCTTGGGTACAATTACAAGTGGGGAAACCCACTCACTGTCTGAGATAGGATAGATGAATCCTGCTTCCAAGAGTTTCTGGATTTCTTCCTTCACTATATCCCTCAAATTGGGGTTCATGCGTCTTTGGGGTTGACATACAGGCCGGGAGTCGTTTTTAATATAAATATGATGAGTGCACAGACTAGAAGGAATACCCTTCATGTCTGTATACTCCCAGGCGAATGCCCCCTTACGTTCCTTCAAGAGATTGGTTAAGCGCTTTTGTTCTTCTGAGGAGAGACCAGGATTGATGTTCAAAGTTCTTCCAGGCTCTACCTCAATAGGAATGCTTTTCGAGTTTTTCAATACTGGGATTATGTTTGTGTCATTGGCTAGTGCTTCCTCCGTAAGCTGTTCTTGTTCTTCTTTACCGAGGGTACTGTTCAGAAGTTGATAAACTTCCTTGTCTACTGAAGCAGGTTCGCTAATGAAATTATTAATGGCATCGTCTTCTGTTTCGTTTTTGAAGGTTAGTGCCTTCCCTATTGTTAGTAATGGCTGGACATCTTCTTCTTCTTCCTGTTCTATCCAAAGGGAGGTTTCAGTTTCTAGACTCGGCCTTGCTGGAGGGTACAGGGTGAGGTTTTTGGTTTCCATGCCATCAGATATAGTCATAGATCCTGATCGACAGCTGATGCAAGCATCAGCTGTAGCCAACCAGGGCCTCCCTAAAATCAATGGATGTCCCCCCAGCTGTGATTTTGGTTGTAATACCAGAAAATCGGCAGGGTATTCCCATGAGTCTACTGAAATAACAAGGTCGTCCAAAATCCCTTCGGGTCTGATGGTGGATCTGTCTGCCAATTCTAAGATAGTAGGGGTCGGTCTAATATTGGTGAATCCGAGCTTCTTTACAGTCTCCATCGTTATAACATTGATCGCAGCTCCTAAATCTACTAGTACGTTGGGTATCTGCGTTTGTCCTATGTGTACAGTGACAGTAGGATTGTCGGGATCCTCATACTTAGTTATAGGGGTTTTTCCAGTCATTAAAGCGGATAAATTCCCTATAACATGGACAGTAGGAGGATCTCTGGGTTTCCTTCCCGGTCTTTTAGTGCACAGGTCCCGAACAGTTCTAGCATAGATAGGTACATCTTGAAGAGCTTGTAAAAGGGGAATCTTAACATAAAGGTTCTTCAATTCTCCTAGGAGATTGAACTGAGGTTGCCCCCCTCTTTGTGGTAGCATCAATCTCTCAGGGTAAGGTGGTTGTCTTACCAACTGGGTAGGCTGTGTGTTATCCACTTCATCGTTTAATGTTTCAGCCCTCCCATCTGAGGGATGCTCAGCATCTTCAATGATAGGAACCGGATCAAAAGGATGCTGGGAACTCTCTCCTTTGTCATACACAGTTGGTGGAATATTTTCTGCAGTTCCACGTTCTACTATCTTTCCAGACCGTAAGTGAATATCATTACAAGGTACATGGGAGAGAGAGTAGGCTGGCATATTGAGAGCTTCCAATTGCTGGACTGTTTTATTGTTTGGGTTAGGGTTAGGTTGGGCAGGCAGCTGAGGCCGTATTGGTATGTTAGGCACAGGATTATTTTGCAGCTGCAGCTGCGACTGCTGAAGTGGGTATTGAGGATATTGATGAAATTGAGGATATGGAGGATACGGTAACTGTTGAGGTGGAGGTGGTTGAGGAAACTGGTTCCCAGGATGGAAGTTCCTCCATCCAGGAGACCATGAAGTAGGTTGGTGTGGAGGCTGTGTCCAAGGACTCCATGAATTATAACCTTGCATCGCAGGTTGAGGGGAATTCCACTGAGCATAATTTGAAGGGAATTGTGTATTCACATTTTGCATATTAGTATTCCAATTATTCAAATTATTCAAAAATGGAAATGAATCGGGAGACATACCTTGATTCCGGGGTTTCCAGGGTTTCTTCTGTGCAATGAAGTAGGCTGAATCCGCCTCTGGAGTTGATGCCTGCAGAACAGCCTTTACTTGGGGCAACGTGGGGCATTCTTTCATATCATGATTCAGCTCGCACAGCTGACACACTTGTACTTTGTCAAGAGGGCATTCCTTCAGTGGATGAGTCTTTCTACATCGGGGACAAAACACCCCTAGTGTGAGATCCTCCACTGCCTGTCTTTGCTTGGCCTTCAAGACGTCAATCTATGAAGAGATAGAGCTCATCATTTCTGTTTTAAAGTTTTCAAGAAGATTGCCTATCTCTGCACGTGTAGCTCCCCCATTGGATGACTTCTGAGTTCTGTCGAAGACATCACGTTCCAGGTTATTTCGTTTATGCTGCTTATTATGCCTAGAAGATCCCCTGGAATATCTCTTGCATAATTCCACAATTGTCTCAAAAGATTCTTTAGAGATATCCCCCTTTCCTAATAAATTTAGCATGTCTAAACAATCGTCCCTGATTCCTCGAAGCAAGATTATCTTAAGCACATCTAGTCCCATGTTCGTCTGTCCAGCTCTCTGCACATTGTACAGCAACCTCTCCACAAAATCCTCCAAACTTTCATCCTCCTTCTGTACCATCTTGAATAACTCCTCCCTTTTGTCCCTGGTGTTACAATATTCTTGATATTTTTCCAGGAATACTTGCTTCATCTTATTCCAATTAGCAACAGTTCCTCCCCCAAGGCTCATGAACCATCGTAATGCATTGTCCTTCAGGGTGGCAGGAAAAAGCTTCAACTTTTGAGCATCTGTGACATAATCATAGCTGCGACAGAGGATATCGAATTCAAACAGGAATTCGTCTGGATCCTCTGCCGCCCTGCCATGGAAGCGGGGTAACACCGACGGTGAAATGTTTTTCATAGGAGCTGTCCCCTCTAGCTGCTGTATTGGGAATTGCAATGTAGCCATAGTTTCTGGCGGGGAATTATCTTCATGATGGTATTGTACCACTGCTTCTTCCTCTTCGTTCTCGTGTCTATTATTCATCTTTTCTTCTGTATCTTCTCCTTCGATTGTTCCTTCGTCCCTTACCTCAATTGTAACAGCTGCGTATTCTTCGGATGTAACAGCTGCGTATTCTTCGGTTGTAACAGCTGCGTATTCTTCAGTTGTAACAGCTGCATACTCTTCAATTGCAACAGCCAAATCAGTTGTTCCTTCTTTAGCAGGAGTATATGCAGGAATCACCGCTGCTCCTGTATCTTCCACTGTAGATCCTGATGCTGGCGCTCCAGGATCAGCAGGGCCTCTTTTGATAGGAGTCTCCCGTTGACGAGATCTGACAGCTGAATCCGTTTTGTCAACAAGGTCGTCGATGAATGTTCTTCTGCCCAGCGGTGGACCTCGACCACGACCCGAACCACCTGCACTGTTAGTAAGTTGTGGGGTTTTGGGGGTTGGGAGGTGATCGCGTTTTACCCTCCTCGTATTCATGCGAAGCAGATCATTTCAAAAACAACCAAAAGATTGACTAAAAGCAATTATTAAATACAACTAATGACTAGTGTTTAATTTTCATCCTTCCCCGGCAACGGCGCCAAAATGTCAAGCACTCTATTTGCAGATAATTAAATATCAAACACACAGAGCGTATGAAATTTATTGTCAACCCGAGAAAGTCT
Source organism: Larix kaempferi (assembly GCA_027924585.1). Classification (NCBI taxonomy): domain Eukaryota; kingdom Viridiplantae; phylum Streptophyta; class Pinopsida; order Pinales; family Pinaceae; genus Larix; species Larix kaempferi. Next base: position 22,557,116 of record BSBM01000910.1, read on the forward strand.
TTTTATTTCAAAGGACAAGTGCACAATATATGCTTAAACACAAAACCATTAGAAGTGAATACTTTTATCTTCTATCATCTATGTTCATCCCAAGAATCTACGCAATCCCAATTGCCTTCTAACTGCTATACTACAATTCTTTTCTATTATGCATCAAGCAGAATTGATATCAGATCTAATCAACGATTACAGGAAAGAAATCTCATTCATGTTCCAAAATAATCACTTGTCTAATCTAATCAAGCTGGGAATCATAAAGCATGATCTGAACATTATTCTAGAACTGTAATGAAGGAAATTGAAGCAACTGTTCTGAAAAACTGAATTGCAAAATATAAATCAATCAACACATAACAGGAAAGCTAATTTGTAAGAGCTCCTGGGATTACATCTCAGCTGTAGAATGAACACAGCAGTGTGAACAGAAATTGAAATATGCAAAACAAACCTGACTCAGTCGACTGTTATTCGATACCATTCACCAATCTCACGAAAGTATAATCATTTACTGAAAAATCCACACAATGAATATTGCTGCTGCGTATAAAAGAAAGATCAAAGCATCACACAACAAGAAAGAGGAAATCCTAAATTAACACAGCAATCTCTGTGGAAGACGGGCCCAGTCTTCACACAGAGACGCTGGTCGAACAACACTCTCGTTAACTCAGAAGTAACTCCTTATATTAACAGAAGAATGAGTACATAGTTTCAGCTTGGCTGCTAATACAGGATAAATTAATTGTTTGCTGTCCAACCCCTCAGTCGAGGCAATTCCCCATATTTATACATACAATTTGCAACATCTAAACCTATAATTGGGCAGCCATGAAGATCTCTGATCTTCAGGCGCCCTAAATAATCTAGCTGTTACAATGCGTGGCAGAACTGAAATATCCAAATATGAGAGAAGTATTAATTGTCCCAAGAGTGACGGTCCTTCCAGCTCACAGCTGGATTCGAGCAGCGACATACTTAAGATAGTTCTTCGGTTACAGCTACCCTGCCACGCCTATGCCTTGATTGCCGATTTGAGCCCCAAGGAACCTTCCACAAGCGATGAACGTTCCTTCATGACTTGTTCAGCTCCGATCTTCCTGCAGTCTATTGTCTTACTACCTTCATAAATCGCATCATGTTAGCACAGATTAAGAGATGCACAGCTTTAATCATCACAATCATAAGTATTAACACAATAAACAATAATCGGCCATACCTGGGTAATTTGGGGAATATATAAGGACAATAAGTTGAATTGCCAAGGTAATCGGTGTAAGACAAGGTAAGGGAAGATGCTAAATGATGGTCAAAAAGGGCCAATTCTGGGCTCAACACGCATCCGCGATGCGGGAGTCGGAAAGTCGGAGCACCAAACACACTGTGTCGAGAAAACGCACCCCCAACTTCCATATTCCATAGTGTAGGATTCAAGAGATCGTAATTCCAAAAAACTGTTTGAAGAAAATTCACCTCCGACTTCCGCATTCCGCATTGCGGATTTGGAAAGTCGGAAGGTGGCCATACCCCTGTGACCACCAACTTCTAAGGCTGGTAATTTCTTCATCCTGAGTTCATTGTGGACAAATATGGTACCGTTGGAAAGCTCTCGTTGAGCCCTATGCAATTGCATGATCCTCTGCTGCATCCGATGACTATTATCATGTCCTTATTCCAACCTAAAAGGTGGCCCCAATCTTCCTCAAGGCCTCTTCTCCACGCTGCAAGGCTCTTATGCTCCTCAGTCATGGCCTTTCCCTTCATCTGATCCACAGGGAAAACATGAACACCACAGGAGAGTGTCTATTTCCTTCCCAAATCCCTAACTGAACCTTCTACACATCCAGGGCCTCAACCAAACTTATCCCTATTCATCAATGAACAAATTTACATATAAGTAAAACACATGGATGCAAAACATTGTTGCATTAAACCTTATTAACACACACTCAGATGCATTTACTAGCCTTTCATCATAGGCATAATAACAACATAAGTACAAGTATTCTATTATATTAATAAGCTGGATCAATCCATGCATTCGGACATAAACAAGCAATCATTCGTGTATATAAAGTGGCATAAATAGAGTCAATAGGAAACACTTATCTTTACTGGAAACCACCAAGCAACCGGATATGTACTACAACGTTCCAACCCAACCATAGGTCTCTTCCCAACCTGTAGTATTTCAGCACTCAGAGACCACCCCTGAGCTGGGGCTATGTATCCACTAAGGAGGAACTACCCAGGTTTTTTGACAGCTTTGGTTTCACACCAACAGTCATGCTAAGCCAACACACAGTTGGGTTTATCAAGCATGCCAAGAGACAAGGGAGGAGGAATCTAAGCCAGTGAGCTCAACCACATAGCTACAAACTCAATCAAACTGTCTTCACCGGGTTTATCAAGCGGTTCCCACCTCTGCTCTCTCTTCTGCACTGTGTCATCCACGCTTGGATCTCCTCAAGGTTACGGCCGAAAGGCTCTGCCCGCATCTGCAATTTTGGGATAACAAATATGGGTTTCTCTATGGGTTCATGGGAATCCAACACTCTCCAAATCGCACTAAGGTTCAGGTTTATGGATCCTCCCCATGGTTTTCCCTTCCCACACAATTTATGAGCAATCTAGGCACTGCAAATCGTGGCTCCCTCCCAAATTGCAATTTTCCCGGTTCTATCTCTTGCTCCCCCTGCGTCTTCTTCCTCCCTCTAGCTAGAATGAATCCCATGGCATGGGGATGAGCGAAAAAATACTCCCATGAGGTGGAGTGACTTATGGGGCAAGTCAGATAGAGACCATACCCTGCCTTACGAAATCCAGGGCTGCCCATACTCCATCAACCTCATGAATCGGATTTTTGAAGTACTTTCTTACAACAGAAGTAAATGGAAGCTAGGATAGGTCAAAGGGGTTCTAAAGATGACATTTGGCAGCCTATGGTTCAATCCCACAACCCCCTCACCCTAGTGGATACATAGTTCCCCCTCATTTAGTTACATCCATAGCCAACCCCTAGTATTGTTATTACATGATATTTACATCATTTTACAATTTCCATGGCTTAATAGCACATGGATCACACACTGTCAAATACTTGCCTCTCAAAGCTGAGCATTCACTAGCAGGACCTTGGCCTTGGGCTCCACGCTAGGAATTATACATCACATGTGTACAATGTTTACATAAAATCCAATATATCCTAAGGGTCAAAATGGGGGTATTACAAGGACTAGGTCACAATCATCTGACTTATTACGTCAGTTACATAAGGAGACTTAGTGTGGTATAATGGTTACCTTTATTCAAGTGAAATATTTGATGGCATGTGGCATTATTTATGAGAGGAGAAACATAGAAGAAACAAAAAACATCTGTCCCATGAAAGGAATATATATATATATATATAACTGTGAATATTGAACAACTATGGACTCTTAACATAAACAATGTTTGCATTAGTATTTGATTATCACCCCCCCTACAAACGTCAATGACAACCAATAATTTTGGCTAAGAATATAGATCCTCAACATGTATGTAACCTTCATAAGTTGTAGATCACCACTAAAACTATGAAAATGATGTCAACACGATAATATCAAGGCTATTGATCAACTAGAAAATAACTTGTTGATCTGATGTTTATTAGAAGAATCAAGATAACTTTGTAAGTTAGAGTTGTTAATTTAATTTTATAGGGTTGATACACTAAATATGGTCCAAGTTGATGTTGACTAATTAATTTAATTTTATAGATTTTAGAGACCAAACTAGCTTCGCTTGATGTCCCTCATCATCATCATTAACAAAATGATGATGAGTGTGGGCATTGCTTATCAAATTGCACCTCAGTTGCATAGTAGTCATTGGATTATAAAAATTCATTACATCACTTTTCTTCAAACTTTAATCATGTGCTCCAATATTTTTCATAGATCTTGAAAATTGAAATATGTTTTAAAGGTTCTTCTTAAACTTGAGAGTTGCACTTTTTTCATCTTGGCTTATATAATTTTGTATCTTTGTATCGATTTTTGACCTCCGCCTTTGTTGTTGCGGGTGCAACTGTTTCTATCTGCATTTTCCGTATACACATCTAATTGAAATATCGAAGTCTTTTGATATTTTTGTCATAGTATCACATTGGTTTATAGAATCTACTTTGTTGAATATTTCCCCTCCTACAAAATGGTTTATGTAGATCAAGAAGAGCAAACTTTCAATCAACCAGTTTATTTCACTGAACCCAATGCTTTTGCAATACATGAATCGAATGTCCAGGAAATTGATTGTCTGTTAGCTAAGTTCCATTTGTTTCGATTGAAAATTTTCCACTGTAATCTAGGTGATTGCTTAATTGATGCATCGGTAGTTTTGATAAATACCGTTACACATCTATTGAGATAAGACAAGGAATAGTTAATCACTTTAGAGATAGCTTGGATCGTCAAGACCTTGAAGCTCTTCTATTAATGAGAATGGATTTGACTAGTGTTTTTTTAGAAGAATTGCACAATGTAGGGGATGTCGATACATATTTTCATAGAATGTATTTATCTACTTCTAGGTTGCACAAACATTATGAACTTGGCCTATAGGGTGATATTTTCTACATTAAATGGTTTTCCAAGTGGTTAGGTCTTCCAATCTTTGTTTGGTCATTTGAAAAAATAAAACAATACCTTTGTTTCAATATCGACAAACCTAAATATGGATGTAACCTTTTGTTCCATGAGCAAGACCCATCACATGGTCAGTTTAAGCAACTTTTGTCATACAGATAAATAAAGGAAATTAAATCTCTATCTGATTTAGTTACTGCATGTGCATTTGCGATTCATCTTGCAGTTGTTCACATGGACATTTTTTCTATTGAGCAAGCACTTTTAGAGAAAGAACTCTACATAGTCGATACCATTTCCAATGATCTCCATGACTCATTGTTTCAATCGATTTGTAGATTAACATCATGCTTTGATGTGCCTTCTCTGAGAAAGACAATGGCACAAACTTTTTTCCAATTGATTTATTACAAATGATATTAGGGAAATCAAGTGCTTGAATAAATATCTTGTTGATAATATTATTAGAAAAGGACAATTTATTGCTAATAGGGAAGGATATACTATCAATTTGTCAATGTTGTATAGATATGGAAATGTATAAGGAGGCAAATTTGCAATCCAATGGTTATGTGAATTCCCAAGCACTAACATATACATTTGGAGCATTGAATCACAAACAATTGCCCAAAGATTGCATCAAAGACATGCTTCCTCAAAGATACTATATCTTATGTGTTCTTTTAAGTGCTTCACACACACATGTTTTTCATCCATTGCTTCCAATGGAATCCAGAGAAATTGCTTTGACTACATTTTTTGAAAGAACAAATACTTCTATTCAAACTCATATAGATGTTTGTAGAGAAAATCCTGAACTTAAGCTACAGGCCAATAACATCACCAAAGACAATGTTGCTCAAATGCCTACTCAGTAAATCCATGCAACTAAATATAAAAAGAGTCTCCATAAAAAAGAGATGTGTTCAAAGAATAAAGTCAAAAATTACAAAAGAACAAAACATGCATTTGCAACAATTTTAACAAGTACCCAAGAAAGCACTGGAAACTAGTTCCTTCAAAATCCAAAAAATAGATTTACAAGATTACACCACCTAAAACAAGAAATGCGAAAACAAGAATCCTTTGCATTTGAAAGAGAAAAGAATAATGCAAAAACAATAAAAGCAATTAAATCATATTTGGAGTCAATTAAAGACATGCCGACTCATGCATGTGCTATCTGTGAATGAATGCAATTCCATAAAGGCATGCATGTCGTTGATAATAGCATGGTATTGAATTTCGCATAGTTAAAAATGGAAATCAAGCAAAAGTCATCCACGTCAACGAGGAAATTTGCAAAAATTGAAAAAACGTTCTTTGCAATAAAAAATTTACTGTCTTTTGTAGCACCTTCACAATTTGACGTAATAAGAAACTAGAATTTGTATCAACCTTGACACCTTTAGAAGAAAGGCTAGTGTCGCCAAGGATGGTGTTTTCACAAGTAGGGGAACTTGGATAAAAAAGGCACAAATTGAACTTATTGGTACAATCATAAATGTTCTTGCAAATTTGGATAAAGTTTAAAAGGCATTGCCTAGAAGCTTACTTGACTCAATGACAATTGTAATAATGTTAAAAATAAAATTGGAATATAATAATGCCTAATTATTTGGTAATGTTCGACCAATAAATGTCATAATCGTTCTTGTTGACTTATGCAACACTTCACTTTATAGAGTTGAAGTTATTGTGAATGATAATGAATGGGAAGAACTTTTCAATAGAAGCATTGAAAGACACATTCATGATTTATTGAACACATAACAGTTGGACAATATTGATAAAGATGAAGATCTAGGCCTTTTCTCTAAAACAATACTACATGGGTATGGACAAGATCACCTAATAGATGACTTGGACAATTGAATCATACAAATTGCACCTTCTAAAGGATTCGAACCATTGTGCATTTTTCAAGACAGGTTTTATGGAGAACTAAATTTTCTACAGTATTTTGTGGATCTTGTCAACTAGATGACATTACAAATCGATTTTCTTATCAACAAATAAGCAAATAGCACAATGAGAACTTTTACACACTGTTGAAGACTTCACAACACATATTACAAATATTTTTTCAAATCATTCTGAATTCTTATAAACCAAGTTTCAAGTTCAACTTGGATCCCTATTCTCAAGGGGGAACTAAAAGGAAGAAACTTAGTTGCAAAATATGTAAATTATAAAAACAACCTTGAAAAGGTATTGAAATCCCCAATTGCATATTGCTCTCTCAAAAGAATACGCACATCACTTGACTATTTCAAAAACATAAGAAACATTTTTTTTGCAATGATATGACAACTTGAACCCCCAACATTCTTTGTGACTTTCACTAATGTTGAGAATATTTGGAAACCATTGTGCCATGCATTCTAAGAAACTAGAAACAAGTCTTTAGACAAAATTGGAAAATTTTCTTTTGATGAAAGTATTGAATCATTGATGAGAAAGCATCTTGTCATTTGTAGCCTCTACTAGAGACATAAAATAACATCATTACAAAATTTAATTTCAAGCAATAGTGAACTACTTGGAGAACTAGAAGACTACTTCTTTATTACTGAATTCCAAAGTAGAGGCAATGAACATGAACATGGGTTGCTTTGGATACGAAATGCACCGGTTTATCGACAAGCTTCTAATCTTGACATTGTGGCATTTGTTGATATATATATATATATATATATTACTGAATTCCAAAGTAGAGGCAATGAACATGAACATGGGTTGCTTTGGATACGAAATGCACCGGTTTATCGACAAGCTTCTAATCTTGACATTGTGGCATTTGTTGATATATATATATATATATATATATTCGACATTTCTTGGTGATGATCTGATTAAAATCCAAACTCATCATCACACATGAAGCTGCAGGAAATATCAATTCTCCAGTTGTAGATTTAATTTTTCACTTCCTCCATTGAACAAAACTACTATTTTGCTTCCTTTGGAGGATGATGAGAACATAAATACTGAAAAATAAAAAGAAATATTTTGCCTTTTAGAGCACAAAACCTATCCTAAAAACATAACATTCCCCTTGATACAATATTATCTGACCTCATAGTGACTAGATATGAGTACATTCTTCTCTTGCGTTTTTCTCTTTTATGCCCTACTTTGTTACTAAAGAGATCTCATCTGATGTATGGATTAATGCATTTACCAAATTATTTCTAGGCCTATGGCATGCAAATGTAGATGCACAATTTATCATGGATTCTTGTGTTCCAGCCACATACTGTAGCTCCTACATTACAAAAATGGATCGCACCATGACCACTGCTTTCAAGAAAATCAAAGCTCAATGTCTATCTAGCAATGATGGAAAAATTGAAACCATCCGCAAACTTGTAAATGCATTTCTTAACATCCAATAAATGTCTATCCAACAAGCTACGCACATTGTCCTCTCCTTGGCATTGTACTCAAGTTCTAGAAAAACAATATCCATTAACACTGCACCATTGAACAAAAGAACATTCATCTTAAAAAAGCCCAAACTCTTGCAACAAGAATTTGAATATTCTGAAGACATTATGTGTGCTTAAGTTGTTGACAAGTATGTGGAAGTCCTCTTGAAATTTAACATATATGTTTAGCAGAATATGCCTCTTAGTACTCATGTTCAAATTCAAATCTTAAGAGAAGAAAATGTACATGTGTCATACAATACATTCGCTACAATGAACAAAAGATTCGGAGACTTTTTTATATAGAAAAAAATGATTCTAGAATCTAAAAACATTTTGAAAATGAACATGTAAAACATGGTTTGAAGCATACTTGTCCCATAGTGATGAAGATGGATTCCAGGGGTCCTTCAAATTCCTGGACCTATGGGTTATGGGCCCACAATATGGACTGAAATGTGTCCATATCAACAATGTCACTCTACAATCTCAGATCCATTCCGCGATCGATGGTGGAGTACCTATAGTACCTCTCTCACACAGCAACCAAAGCAATGTTCCAATGCACGACTTCACACACCGGCAGCTTCAAACATACAGTCCTCATAGTAGCCACAGTTCCTTCAATGGTGTTTATAGATCATTGATCTTAAACATTGACACACAAGACATTTGATGGAGACTCATTCACCCTCATGTACAACATGATGAAACAGAGCCCACAAATCATTAAGGAATTCCACAGAAATACAGACGGATCACCCGGAATCTCCAGTTCCAGATCTAAACCCACTACTTTTCAATTATGGGGTCTGTGCTACATCCAACAATGCACACTTCACCGTAAATCTGAATCATGATATAAATATGGTAAGCCCAAATCAAACTCATGTGAACTCAGCAATCCCAAAATGAGTCACGATATGCCACACAGCAAGGAGATATTGTAGTCTTTGTAAACAATACAGATATCAGACAATCTCATAAAACAATTCAACACTCGCAACCCCAAACAACGCACATGTTGCACAAGATTAAAATAACACTCCATTTATGAAAAAATTCAAGCTTTGAATTACATCATATGACCTCTATGGGCCTGGCCTGGTGTTACATTTCATTGGTCGCCCTTTCAAATACTCACGGGTTACATTATATAGCTAAATATAAGCCTCCAACGCATCAATAATTTCCTACAATTCTGCAACGCATTGCTAATAATAACAACCTCAACTCTAACGTATGAAAGAATCACTCTTCATCTTCCAGTAACACATTTTCTTCAAACTGATACACACAGGAATATTCAACTCTCTCGGCGGGCTATATTTAAATAATACGACACAATACAATGCAGATCGGATCACTGAAAGGATCCGATCCATCCTTAAGGAAATCGAGAATATCGTTCACCATGCTAACTAATTGCCACAAATAGATAACCAACAGGATTGAATCTGATGAAATCACGTTATTTGACCACGTCTTCCCACCTCCTCGAGTTCTGGAAGGTCATGAGTCGATTTGATTCGGGTAGGCTGGATGCCCCTGCATCACATAGACAACCATTAGACTAGTGTCATTAAATCCATTAGACAACCATTTGTTTTAAGCACAAAATATTATTACGGAATTAGAAAACAATGTTAAAATTTGGTTGTCATTGATGTTAACTAATGTCAAAGAGGAATTAGTATTCATGTGTCAAGTTGAAAAAGTATATGAAAGCCACTTTGAAGAAGTATATGTAAGCAAGTTTGAAGAAATGTATGGATACCAATCTAAAGAAGTATATCCAGAAGTACATCAAGTATATTGAGTTTAAAGAAGTACATAAGGAATACATCCAATACATATGGTACATGCCAAATCTCAAGTCCACCTAGTCATACTTCCTTAAGGTAAAAGACAAAGAGTTGATTGGACAAGGTTCGGGAATGTGCAAGCAAGCCAAAAATTTGGTTGGACGAGGCTCGGGAGTGCGCAAGTAGCTTGGAACAAGAAATGGTTGAATAAGAAAGCAAGTCCCAAAAGCACGCAAGACTCATCGATCGGAAGAAGCTTTCAGTTATTGAAGCGCGCAAAAGTACCAAAAAGGGAGTAGCAGTTGAAGATTCCAAGTGTGCAAAACCCACAAGCAACGGTACATCAAGGGTGCAAGACCAAACTGCAAGTGCGCAAGTTCCACCAGCCAAAGGACCAAGTATGTGCAATACCCATAAGAGATGACACCTCAGTGGAACTGACGATGACAAGTAGTAGAAGCATGAAGTAAGCAGAACCGTGAAGCAAGGAAGAAAGGATGCCACAACAAACTTGTGGACACCACCATCTACGTAGCTCAAGTATAAATAAGAAGTCGAGATGAAGAATTGAGGAAACCTTGAAGTATGGAAAGTTAAGGAAAACTGGAAGATACATATTTATAATTCTCGGGGCATCAAGGGCTTGTGGAACCAAAAAAGAGTGATCTATCCAAAGAGTCAAGTGCGCACAAGTAGAGGAATGGAATAACTGAAGGTGCGCAAAATGATGCAGTAAATCTGTGTCAGTTGCGCGAAGATAGAAAGGCAGAACTATAGAATATGCGCAAGTGCGTGAGGACTAAATGACAATATTGCAGACATAATGCATGTGTGAGGATTGAATGATAGTATCGGATACAACACGTAGACAATCACAAATGTTATAAGACATAAACACAGAGACAGATTTGAAGTATATCTTATGATGCACGAAGTGAAGAAGTTTATTTGATGCACAAATATTGAGTTGATGTGTACGAAGTAAGGAAGTCCATCAAATGCACAGAGTCAAAGTTACAACACAGTTAAGGATGCGCGTTGTGATGAGAGTGATTAGAGATAAGTGTGCTAAACATAAAGGACATATCATAGTTATTGCATAGTTTGTCACAAATTATCTAAAGGCTATTGCACCAAGACAGAATGGACATATCTCTGAAGGTGCGCAGTTCCATCTGATACTGGTGCGCGAATTCAGAACAGTAGGTTGTTAGTTGATGCGCAGTATCAATTGAGATTGCAGATACACAGTAGGAGAATGGAATATTGAACCTTGGTGTAGACTGCATCTTTTGATGAAGTAGCACACAGTATATGAAGTGTGACATCAGTTGATGTAATGTGTTGAGTGTGAAGTCAAGTGATGTATGTAGCACAATAACAGCAATACCACAACATATAGAAGGTGCAGACAACATAACGAACAACATAAGATATGAAGTGTGCACTGATCATAAGTACACCAAAGCAATGTCTTATTTTTATATATCAGCGCGGTAGGACGGGGCAAGTAGCAAGGCGTCGGTGCCTCCTTTCAATTGAAGCTGGTAAATCAGGGAGTTGGTGCTTCCTCTAGGTCGGTGGCTGTCAAAACCAGGGGGTCGGTGCCTCCTTCCAGTTGGTGATGGAGAAATTAGGAAGTTGGTGCTTCCTTGAATGTAATATTTATATTATAAGAGAGCATTCTGTGGTTTCCTCCCATTTAGGTTTCCACGTAAAAATTATGTGTGTTATGTGTATTTTGTGCATATGTGGATGAATGTTTTATTTATGGTGGATGCATAATTAAAGTTCATATTAATCAATTAAGAAGTTAAAAATTGTTCATAGTTGTGCTAATATTGATTCATCCCCCCTCTCAGTATTAAATAGATTCCAACAATTAGTTTCAGAGCATGTGTCTTTAGTAACAGCTTAACTTCTGGAAGATAGATCCGTGTGTAGATATGGACAAACGGGAAGGTTTCTCCACCAACAGAGCACCAAGGTTTGATGGCACCAACTATACCTTCTGAAAGGTCACGATGGAAGTATATTTGCAATCTCTCGGAGCTGATGTCTAATAGTCCAGTTTGGATGGTTACAATGTCCCAGCAGTCGCACATGTTGACCCAGCTGAGAGGAGACTATATGAGTGCAATGCAAGAGCCAGAAACACATTGTTGTGTGGGTTAATGGACATTGAATTTATTAAGGTCATGCATTGCGCCTCATCCAAGGATGTATGGGATAAGCTTATAAGTGTATATGAAGGTGACGAGAAATTAAAGAAGGCAAAGTTGCAAAATTATTTTGGGTTATATTAATCCCTGAAAATGAGAGATGAAGAGAATGTTGCCTCTTACTTATTGCGAGTTGATGAGATATTTAATGTTATCAAGAGCCTTGGAGTTACTCTATAATAAGAATCAGATGTATAGAAGATACTAAGAACTCTGCCTTCGAGATTTGAAGCAAAGGTATTTGTGTTAGAATATAGAGCCAATATTGCAGACCTGAAAAAGGATGAGCTTCAAGGGATCTTGACTACATATGAGATGAGAACCGAGAAAGAAAATGAAGCAGCCTTTAAAGCCACTGGAAAGGATAAACATGAGCATGGAAAAGAATCTTGTAATGAATCAGATGAAGAGGAGTAAAACTTTGTAAGGAAGCTGAAAAGAGGATGAGGTAAGTACAAAAACAAATTGCCTTTAAAAATTTTCAAATGTGGAGGAATGGGCCTTTTGATTCTAAGTGTCCTTACAGGGAAGATGGAGACAACAACAGCGAGGAGGAAGCTAGCTTCCATGAACAAAGAACTATGTTCACTTAGAAAGGACCTGAAAATTAAAAGAAAATTTTCAAAACAGAGGAAGAGTCTGTAGACTGAGGAAGACAGTAATGCATCCGAAGGAGGTGATTGCGATAAGAAGCCAAAAGAGGTACTTTTCATGGCCTTTTTGGAAGAAGAAAGCAATGATGAAAAGAAGAAGAGATGTCTGACAATAAATAAGAACACACCAATTGTGCAAAGCAAAACATGATCACTGGATAAGTACTTCTTTAGTGGATCCTTCAATACACCTTAAGTCTGTCGCAAAAGTTAAATTTGATAGTCATTCTAAAGAAGAAGAAGCTGCAGAGGTTAATTGGGAAGGTGATCTGATCAGTGCCCTGGATGAATTAAAGAAGTCAAGAAAGAAAAGTAAACTCTTACAAGACCAACTGTTGAAGTCTGAAGAATAGGTCAAACAAGCTAAAGAGGTTCAAGAATCTCATGATAAACAAGTCAGTGAAAAGATGATGGATTACAAGAAACAATTGAACTGCACAGTTGAGAAGATCAAAGTACTTGAAGAAGAAAAATCCATGTTGAAGAATTATCTAGAATAATTAGTACATAAAAATAAGATGTTGACAACAAGTTAACTTGAGTTGAAGAATATAGATATATCTCGCGTAGAAGACAAATTGATCGAGATAAGAGGAAAGAAAAAAGTTCAAGATCACACCACTAGTGATACTCTAATTTGCACATTCAGGAAGTAAGAAGATTGTTCTTGATGATGACATGAAGGACAAGTTAAAAGGTAGCACATCAATTCTAAATAATATTATGAACGCTCAGAGATCACCAAAAGACAAGTCTGGACTTGGTTATGAAAGAACATCTAGTAAGGTCTGCGATTGTGAACATTGTCCAAGTCAATTGAAGTCATTCATATATGACATTTCCTTCAATGATTACAGCTCTTTTCATTATAGTAACCAACGAAGGCTCAACAAAATTAAGTGCGCAAGGTGCAATCGCATTGGTCATATTGCGAAGTATTGTCAAATTGTGAGAAGCTATGCATGTGATGGCTTTGGACACAAGGCTATGTACTGTCGAAAAACAATAAAATGCCTTGGTGAAAACATGTTACACAAAAGCAATCACAATACAAGGATAAAAATGGAAGGCAGTGAAGTGCAAAATCAGAATGGAAGTGCACACATGAAAACTTGGGTAAGGAAATCTCCTAAAAAATGCACAGAAGAAGCTGACAATCCAAGTACATCCAAAGCACCAAGTAATTGATACCCCTCTTGTTGATCTCCAAGAGATTAAGAGAGACCCTTGAATTCAACGCGATGCATCTTAGGAATTCAAGGAGTATGTTAGTGAAGGTTACCACTTGAAAATGTATGTCGCATAAATGTTAAGTGTTGCAAAATTTATATGTGTTGAGTTGGATTGTCATAGAAAATATATTCAGTATTGTTGATGAACAAAGATACGTGTATAAGACAAGTTATTGCACAAAAGGAACTTGCATGTGAATAGAATAAAGGAAAAGTACACACAAATAGTATTGAGAAGTAAACATGAGAGTGCACAAAAGATATATATACATAAGCGTAATTTGTATTATATTCAAATTTGTGCGTTTACAAAATGCATAAGTCTTATGTTGCTTAGAACGGAGTTGAATTATAAATGAGACTTCATGCCAAGGCCAAAAGGAAAATCCAAGATGACTATGGAAGTTTTAATAGACAAAATTGAGAATCATAGGGAAATTTCATGCCGCAATTCAAGGTCTAACTTCGAGTCTGGTTGTTATGCGAGACGAAGCTCCAAATCCATCGGAACCAACTCATTATACTTAGAAGCTGGTTGTAAGGGATAAAGCTGCAGATTTGCAGACAATGCTTGTTCAGTAGAATGCTCAGCCCAAATTGAATTCAATTAGTCAAGAATTCAATGATGTTGCTGCTCCAGGAGGTCTACATGTTTGCTCAGATTAGACAATCCTTCTGCGTTGTTGAGATTCACTTGGTACTAAACGTACCAATGGTTAAATTCAGACTCTTTCATTTGGCCTTGCCAAATGCCCATGTTGAATTTTAGTCGAGTGAACTGGGATTGCTACGATTGAACAACAAGGCGCACGCTATCAAGAGAATCATTGAATTTCTTGAAGAAGGAAGACATAATTAGAGAAGATGAAAGACAATGAAGCAATGTGACGTAGAGAAAGATGGTAGAAGAACGTGGATGATGAACCAAGCGTTTTGTAGTCCTCTTGTAGAATTGGATGGTAGTTTTCTGTGCTCGCAAAATTAAATTAAAGAGACGTGGAAGTAAATTGCATTCATGCTCATGCGATTCGAAGTTGGTCATGGAGTCACCAAAAGTAATTGCACGAATTAATGAGTTAGGAAAAAGGACGAAAAGCAAAAATCTAATTCATTGTTCCATGTGACGAGAATGATGTTTCCCTAAAAGCTCAAGTACGATTGTAACACGTCAAAAGGTGCCACACGAATGGTTTGTCATATCTCTTTATGGCCAAGCTCGCTGACAGGTCGAAATGGGTGAAAAATATTTGATTGTCGTGGTAAGATATGTGACGTCAGAAAAAGGCAACGAGTATTGGTGACAATGCAGTAAATGCGACAAATGGAACAATTAGACATAGGAAAAAATCGACGGGAACACAACGCAGAAACAGACGTAGACAAAATTAAGTAGATGATATGGAAGATTGCGCAAGAAATGATAAATGATCGATGATTGATATAACAGGAACATTAAGCAAGATAGTAACTGTACAGGGGGAGCATATCTGAGATGGCTATGAAAATAGTGTACAGATTGCAAGGCATCGGTGCAGAAACCCCAAAAAAACATGAAGCATGAAGACAAGGGGAGTTATCTCAGCAATCAGATGAATGAAAGCCAGCACAAAATAGAAGAAAGAAGAACCTATAATTGCGCAATGATGGCACCTATTTTCCATTGATGTCAAAAGGGGAGAAAGAGCATGAAGCTAATCATGAAGTATGTGATCCACACAAAAGTAACATAAATTAGAAAAGCATTGGCAACAAATTGCGCAGATAACAAAGGTTCAAACCGACAAAGAACACAGGGGGAGTACTGCGACAAGCACAGATGAAGCATATAAACTTCAGGAAATGATTATGCACAACTTCATAAGGTGTTGACATCAATTCCAAAGGGGGATATTGTTGAAATTTGGTTGTTATTGATGTCAACTAATGTTAAAGAGGAATCAATATTCCTCTGCTAGTTTGAAGAAGTATATGAAAGCCACTTTAAAGAATATATGTAAGCAAGTTTGAAGAAATGTATGGATGTTAGTCTAAAGAAGTTTATCTAGAAGTACATCAAGTATATTGAGTTTGAAGAATTACATAAGGAATACATCCAATACATGTGGTACATGTGCAGATCTCAAGTCCACCTAGTCATACTCTCTCAAGGTAAAATCCAAAGAGTTGATTGGACAAGGTTCGAGAATGTGCAAGCAAGCCAAAACGTTGGTTGGACAAGGTTTGGGAGTGCGCAAGCAACTTGGAACAAGAAATGGTTGAATAAGAAAGCAAGTCCCGAAAGCGGGAAAGACTCACCAATCAGAAGAAGCTTTTAGTTATTGAAGCATGCACAAGTACCAAAAAGGGGGTAACGGTTGAAGATGCCAAGTGCGCAAGACCCACAAGCGACGATACATCAAGGGCGCAAGACCAAACCGCAAGGGTGCAAGTCCCACCAACCAAAGGACCAACTATGTACAAGACCCATAAGAGATGACACCTCAATGGCGCAGAAGATGACAAGAGGCATTTGATGCAACCAAGTCCTAGATATAGCATAAAAATAGCAGAAATAGACCAGAAGAAAGTAATCCAAGCCTTAATAAGGAAAAACCGAGATGAATAAAAATCCTCTTCGAGGGAGGAACCTCCTTACACAGTGTACTAAGTACATAAGACAAGACAAGATACAATGATGACTAAAATGAAAAGGTCTCCTTCCTATATATAGGATACAAAGGGGTACAATAACAACTAATATACCCACTGATAGACCCACTAATAGACCCAAGTCGACATCAATAATATGTATTGTGCCATAATAAAGGGGGTAATGTGCCAATATTTAGGGCTTAACATGGTGGAAGCATGAAGTAAGTAGAACCGTGAAGCAAGGAAGAAAGGACACCACAACTAACTTGTGGACTCCACCATCCGTGCAGGTCAAGTATAAATAAGAATCCGAGGTGGAGAATTGAGGAAAGATTGAAGTATGGAAATTTAAGGAAAGTTGGAATATATAGATTTATAATTCTCGGGGCATCAAGGGCTCGTGGAACCATAACAGAATGATCTAGCCAAAGAGCTGAGTACGCACAAGTAGAGGAATGGAATAACTAGATGTGCACAGAATGATGCACTAAATATATGATAGTTGTGCGAAGATAGAAAGGAAAAACTACAGAAGATGCACAAGTGTGTGACGACTGAATGACGGTATCGAAGACATAAAGCAAGTGTGAGAACTGAATGACAGTATCGCAGACAACACACAGACAATCACGTATGTTCTAAGAAAAAAGTGCAGAGATATGTTTGATGTATATCTTGTGATACGCGAAGTAAAGAATCTTATCTGATGCATGAAGGCTGAGTTGATGTGTGCGAAGTAAGGCAGTCCATCAGATGCGCAAATTCAGAGTTGCAGCACAGTTAAGGATGCACATTATGATGAGAGTGATCTGAGACAAGTGTGTTAAACAAAGAGGACATATCATAGATGATGCACAGTTTGTCACAAATGATCTAAAGGATGTTGCACCAAGACAAAACATACACATCTTTGAAGGTGTGCAGTTCCATCTGATACTGGTGCGTGAAGTTAAAACAATAGGTTATCAGTTGATGCGCATTATCAATTGAGACTGCAGATGCGCAGTAGCATAATGGAATATTGAACCTTGGTGCAGACTGCAGTTTTTGATGAATCAACACACAGTATATGAAGTGCGACATCAATTGATGTAATGTGTTGAAAGTGAAGTCAGGTGATGTATGCAGCACAGTAATAGAAATACTACAACATACAAAAGGTGCGCACAACAGAACGAACAACAGAAGATCTGAAGTGTACGTTGATCAAAAGTATAACAAAGAATATATTATTTTTATATATCAGGGTGACAGGACAGGACAAGGAGTAGTGGGTCGATGCCTCCTTTCAGTTGAAGCTGTCAAATTAGGGAGTTGGTGCTTCCTTCAGGTTGATGCCTGTAAAACCAGGGGGTCGGTGCCTCCTTCCAGTTTGTGCTAGAGAACTTAGGAAGTTGGTGCTTCCTTGAATATAATATTTTATATTATAATAGAGCATTCCATGGTTTTCTCCCATTTGGGTTTCCACGTAAA
The DNA here is from genome assembly GCA_027924585.1 of Larix kaempferi. Lineage (NCBI taxonomy): Eukaryota > Viridiplantae > Streptophyta > Pinopsida > Pinales > Pinaceae > Larix > Larix kaempferi. Next base: position 22,575,188 of record BSBM01000910.1, read on the forward strand.
AATTATGTGTGTTCTGTGTGTTTTGTGCATATGTGGATGAATGTTTTATTTATGTTGGATGTATAATTAAAGTTTAGATTAATTAGTTAAAAAGTTGAAAATTGTTCATAACTGTGCTAATAATGATTCACCCCCCCTCTCAGTATTAAATAGATTCCAACAAAAAACTAAATAAAGAGCAACAAATAATAACAACAGAAATCACATTGAGGAAGAAAAACAACCCAACCACACCGATTCATTTGTTTTTAACTGGAAGAGTAGGAACATGAAATAAATTTACCACAAAAGTGATTTACCATGGTTTGCTATGCTTCTACAATAAAGATATACACAATGACTCTCTAAAAAAAGGAATAATAATTGCATTTATTGGAAAAGTTGCATACAATGCAAGTGGCATTACTAGACATTCAACTTTTCACCTCCCTTTGAAACTATCAATCATGATTTTGTTGAGATCTAGTGGCATTGAATATATTGAAAAAAGAATATGAACAACTTCTACTCTTTGTCACAAACGAAGAATCGCTGATAGGTTCTTGAATGCTCTATAGCATTGATAAAAGGCTGCAAGTGGCATTACTAGACATTCAACTTTTCACCTCCCTTTGAAACTATCAAGCATGATTTTGTTGAGATCCAGTGACAATGCAAGTGACATTACTAGACATTCAACTTTTCACCTCCCTTTGAAACTATCAAGCATGATTTTGTTGAGATCTAGTGGCATTGAATCTATTGAAAAAATAATATGAACAACTTCTACTCTTTCTCACAAACGAAGAATTGCTGATAGGTTCTTGAATGCTCTATAGCATTGGTAAAAGGCTGCAAGAATTTTTGCATGCTCCAACAACACTTTTTGGAAATCTTGATATCATATTTTGTGGTGACCTTTGTCAAGCACAACTTGTACAAGATTCTTGGATTTTCAAACAACTAGGTTTCCACTGTGGCACACTTCCATATAGATTTTGGACCAACAATGTCAAATGTTTTGAGCTCAAAGAAGTGATGAGACAAGAGGACAAGGTTTTCATATCCAATTTGAATATAATTAGAACATGTTCCTAAATAGACTGTGATAATGACTACCTGAACAAAGATTGTCACAGATGCCCAACAAATGATCCAAGATTTATGTACCTTTTTTCACAAAAACAAAGATGTTGAAGAACACAATGAAAAAATGCTAGTTCTTGTGCAATAAAAAACATATACATTAAAACCATTCGATAAAAAAAAATAGATGCAATGGAAGCAAATACTTATGGAGACTAAAAAATAAATTTGACTTCTACAATTATCCTCAATCAAAATATGCTACTACGATTAATTGGAAACAATTATGCCGTTGAATATGGTCTTGTAAATGGCCCATAAGGCATTTTTAAACATTACACAAAAGACAAAATTGGCATAGTTTGGATCGAATTTCCATTGCTGTCATTTATCTCAATGCAATGAGCTGTGATTCTCCACCTATTCACACCTAATATTCCCCATAATTGGACACTATCACAAGAATTTATAGGAAAATGACATCAAGACGAATTCCCTATCAAATTGGCATGTGCACGAACAATACATAGATCACAAGGCCCTACAATGGATAGGTTGACATTTGATCCAAAAGGGGTTAAACAACATGGACTTATCTACATTGCACTATCTTGCGTTAGAAGTATCCAATCGTTGCATCTCTTAAGTAAATTGCAATAATATAATTTCTTTCTTTCACGAAAAGTTTCTACCAAAATAGAGAGACTTTAAAAACATGCCCCTTGCAATTTGAATATGTGTTGCAATCAATGCTAGAAGAAAGCTACTTTTTCATATGGTCATTGAACACATGAAGGCTGCCATTGCATTTTTAAAATAATGTCACTGACTATGCACTAATGAAAAGTGATATCTTATGTCTACATGAAACACAAGCAAACTTAATATTGAAAGAAAGTCTACTTGCAAAAAACTATCGTTGTTTTATCCATTTTTCACTTTCATGGCACTCTCATATGTTTCAAAAAAGAACATAGTGATTGCTAAAGTCACAATTACATGACAAATCAAATTTAATCAATTAGAACCCAATTTCAAATTTATAAAACTATTCTCAAGCTAACAAATATTTGCGTTGCACCACATACACTACTTCAAGAGCTTGTTTTCCTTTTGTGCATAACATGCTAAAAGATATCCATCAAAATGAGCATATTGTAGTTGTCGGTGATTTGAACTTTGACATGTTCCAAAGTAACAATGCACGAAAAAAATCCTCTCATTTATGGAAAGTAATTGCTTCAAATTGCACACAACAAAAGTAACAAGCTACAATGACTTTATGCTTGATCATTTATGGACAACTTTGCCAGGTGATAACATCAACTTTAATATATTTGAAGCCTATTGGATATATCATAACGCCATTTGTCTTTTAATTCCTTTGAAAACATTTGCAAACATTTCTACCTAATGCCAATTCCATACTTGCATATTCTTTTATAGTTGTAACCAATCAAATTGTCCTAGGCTAAATATACCATGTTGCATTCATGTCTATCTACGTATATTTGCATGCTGCAAATGTTGCACAATTGGCATCCATCTCTGTTTTCAAGAAAAAAAAGAAAACAATTCCTTTCCATTAATATACATCCTACAATCATTGCAATGGTTATCCCATATCTAGGCTATTGCATATGCTCCAAATCTCTTGATTACTTGTGGGTGCAAACATTTTCCTATGAACTTGTGAACGATTTTCCAAGAAAAAAATACAGTTCCCATAAAAATGTCAATTGCCAAAACTAAGGTTTGCCTGCCATTTACTCCAGCCATTTTACTACATGATTTATCTTCGTACATTGTCCATATTTTAAAGTTCTAAATGAAACCGATCAACATAATTATAGCTTCATGATTATGAACACTTCATTGTCATTCATTTGGTTTTGCGGATATGGATTAGTTCTTATGCTTCCCTTTAATGTTTCTATGTCCGCAAGATTTTAACTCGTTGACTCAGAAAAGCTACAATTTAAATTATTTTATGTTGTTATCTATTTCTTTTGCACCAATGCTAGTTTTGCAATTCCAATTACATCATCAATATGGATTTGTGTAACAACACTAGCAACAAGTCCTAAACTCCAACAAGCCAAACCTCGGAGGAAGACATAACAAAAAGGTAGCAACATTTTCCCTGTTCCAAATTTTTTTATACAAATTTGCATTCCTTGTAGCATAAGTAGGAAAAAAACTAGGATTTCTAAAAGTTGTCCTTCAAGAAACCATTAGTTGGACCAAGCATTCATTATGACAATACTGTGTTTTATTGTTTATATCTTCTACTTGTTATTTGTTGCAGGTTTAAACAAATGTCAATTCCTCCATCTTCTATTGTCCAACTTTGTTCCACAACACACATTAATGTATTTGAAGGAGATGCCTTGGTGTTGTATGGACTTGCATAAAGTAAAAATACAAACTCACGTATTAAAGCATAATTGGCCCATGTTGACCTGGTGGACAAAGATGAATAGATGATAATAACAATGAACATTAACAATAATATGATATCTTGCTTTATTGATCACTTCTCTTCTAGTCCCAGTGTTTGAATCTTAGATTTTGCAATTAAAAACAAGGGAATGTATGAGAGAGGTGATGCAAAATACTGCATTGTACTATAGGAGCAAACTTCAATTGAAAATATAGCACAGTTTTGTAAACATCGAAGACTGCTACCGTATACAATTATACATGAGCTATTGAGCTCAAACCATCCCTACCATGTTGGCTCCATTGCAATAATTGTCACTGGATGCAACCAAAACAATAGGAAATATGAATTAAACATCTAGGATGGAGAAATAATAAATGATAATGCGATTGCACATTCTTCTTTGTTTCAAAACAATTTCTTGATTTTTACATGTATTTGCAAAGTATCTTTCATATATTTGCATTCTTAGAGTAACAAATTTATATGAAATTTAAATATATTGCAGTTGCAGTTGAACAAAAGTTACAAAAATATTTTTTTGCAAATACAACAACAACTAGCATCCAAGGTTGCACCATTATACTTGCTAAAAAATGTTGTAAGAAATGGCCCAAAAGGTTTCCAAATAATACGTTTTTCTTTAGCAACATTTTTCGAAGTCCTTGCTGTCGATTTTGCAAAATCACACTTGCTCTCTTCATTGAACCAAAGAGCAAGGTAATTTTCATTTTCTACCTTCTTTACTTCAATTGAGCTTTTTTTCCTTTTTTTGGCAATAGTTTTTCTAATTATATTTTTTCTTGCTTTATCAAATTAAAACTACATTCAATTCATCCAGATACAGTGTACCTTAAGAGAAACGGATGTCTTCTTGCCCCCATTCCAAAGACTTTGCAGCAAATGCGAGAAACATAACTCATCCCATTACACAACTTGCAACAAACCACATCATGCAAATATAGTTTGGAATGCATTTTTGGACAGAGAATATAGAACAATATAATGCACATTGCACAAGCCACAACTTCAAGAATGTTGCCCAATAGTTGCTGGAATCTCTTACGAAGACCATACACACAACATCTCCTCTACAATTTTTTCACTTGCGCAAAATCTATAAAAAATGCTTATTTACATTAGCAATAGACAATGTTGTCACATAAATCCATAATATATAGTGATCAATCCTATTTGTTGATGTTAGTTTCTTTTCAAGTAGTTGAATTTTTGTAATGGATTTTCTTTTTGTCATAACAACTTATTACAAACCTACAACTTATTAGAAAGCTGCAAACACATTCAACTCAAATATGTATTGTAATTTATATATTTTGCATTTATGTCTAGGTTTTCAGGGAACTTCAAATTATCATATATAATATATATACACACTATGTTTATGATGTTTGCGTTCAAGTACCATGCTTCCATGCATAGTTCATGTTGCATTTCTTCTTAGCTTTCTAGAAATCATGAAAATCACGAAGAATAAAAAATAGATAATTATCCCATCATATCATATTAAATAGTTTACAAGCAACATATAGAGTTCATTACAACTCATGGACATGATTAATAATATCAATGATCATTTCTTAGGAAATGCAAAGCTACAAGGTTTTAAGACAAACATTGTTGGATACCAAAAATAAGAATCTCTCTCAATTGTGATTTTTGTTTCAAGCTCTGGTTTTCTATTATAGGTATTCTAGCGAGATAACTTTCTATGGACATCCTGCTTTGCATACTAGCTTTAATTAAACATGTTTCATTGTTTTTGTTTAGAACAACCCATTTATGTTTAAGCTACCAAGACGCGGATCTGTGAAAAAGAAGAAGATATTTTCACTTCTTTGATTGAGGAAAATAAGAGCAACAATAGAAGATCTCTTTCAATATCCCATCATATCATATTAAATAGTTTACAAGCAACTGATATAGAGTTCATTACAACTCATGGACATAATTAATAACATCAATGATCATTACTTAGGAAATGCAAAGCTACAAGCTTTTAAGACTAAAACATTATTGGATACCAAAAGTAGGAATCTCTCTCAATTGTGATTTTTGTTTCAAGTTATGGTTTTCTATTATAGGTACTCTAGCGAGATAGCTTTTTATGGGCATCCTGCTTTGCATACTATCTTAGTTAAACATGTTTCATTGTTTTTGATTAGAACAACTCATTTATGTTTAAGCTACCAAGAGGCAAATTTGTGAAAAAAGAAGAAGATATTTTCACTTCTTTGATTGAGGAAAATAAGAGCAATAGTAGAAGATCTCTTTCAACTAGACTACTTATTAAATGTTTATATTTTTCCATCACTTAATTTTGTTTTCATATGTATGCACAGTTCTGTATAAGGAATATTGATTACTTGGTCAACATTGTCTTTTGTCATGGATTGTTTGGATCATAAGCAACCAAAGTGTCAATGCATTTTCACTTCAAAGCCGTTGTTGATTGTTACTAAATAACAACGATTTATATGCGTGCTTTCTAAAATATGTGGTTTGAAAATTTGGATTTTCATTTAGATATATCTTATAATATTTTCATATTTAATTGTCAGGTCAGGCATTTTATTATTGATATTTGAATTTATAATTTACAATCATTACTTTATTTTTATTTGAAAACATTTTATTATTATTTTATGGATTCCGTGTATGTGATATAATTTACTGTCATTTTAATATATTTAGAATTTATGGTATAAAATTTGCTAGAGATATATTAGTATCGTTGCACAAATTTTTACAAATAAATTTGTATTTAGCATTATAAGTTAATTTTATTTCATTTTCTCGGGTTGCAGTATGACCAATTATGATTAGCTTGTGCAATGCTCCTTTATTGGTTTAAGAAAGTTAATTCAATTCAAAATTTGAATTTTAGGCTTTATTGGTGTCTTGTACCCTTTCATTGTCATGAGTTCCATCCTCTGCAGTAGTGCAACTCCATGGGTTTAATTTCCCAATGACATGATACCTTGCCGAGGTCTAATGTTTTGGTTCAGAACCCTATAGGTCTTGAGTTATTGAGTTCTTGACCAAATGATCTTTGAAATTTTATATTGTAATGTGCTTATAAGTATAATACTTTACATTCCAAATGCTAATTTAGTTGCTGGTGACTACATTGGTGAAAAGGCAAGTGTATGTGGGTTCAATAGGGTCGCACTAGAAGAAAATTTCAGTGGCTAAATTTTTCCATTTGACAATTTTTTCAAAAAAATCAGTAATACAATATGAATACTTGCCCAAATTTCTATAGGGTCATTTTTTTGCTAGAATCCATCCCATTTTTTTATAATATGCATAAAATCCTTTAGAAATTTTAGAATCTTTAGAATTATATTTCCACATAGCTATAGTTGATATTTTGAGAACTATAAATATTTGCCAAGCGTTATACACCTGCATTGATCCTTACAATTTCCTCCACATAGGACCTAGATTTTGAATAAGATGAGATGGAATGAGCTTACAAATGGTCATAGATGTTCTTGTTTCTTTTTATTTATACCTGCATTAAAATTGTGGATCCTTACAATTTCCTCCACACAGGACCTAGATTTTGAATAAGATGAGATGGAATGAGCTTACAAATGGTCATAGATGTTCTTGTTTCTTTTTATTTATACTATATATATATATTATTAATCTCAATATGTTCATGGGGCTATAGTCTAAGGGTAAATTGGAGGGCTTGTTGTACAAAACACTCCGATTAATTAGCATATGCACATGCTTCAATTTTCTGCATCGGGTGAAAGTCTTTACAATCTTGACAACTCACACTTGAATATTTTATGAAAAAAGTGAGTCCTGGGTGATTTTGATGAAAGAGATACCCCCTGGTCATGGCATCTAAAGCCAAATGCAAAATCCATTTTTTTAAGAAAATATTATTTATTTATGTATTATTTAAAAAAAATCCCCAACTTCAAATTTTTGATATTGGTAAAGATGCACTTAAGCTTTTCTCAATAGTTAACTTCAATATCCCATGAGATTTTGATCTTCACAAACCGCTTGAAAGCAATCACTTGTACCATGTGAAGCAATCTGAGATCATGTATTTGTTATTTTGACAATCCGTGCTGTCATGTTCATTTGGAATTTACTTCCTCGGTAAATGCTTCTAAGAATATGCTTATGAACTTTCAATCGACTTAATGTTATAGTTTATAATTTTATCTAGCAACAGTTTAGAGACATTGCGATCTTGTGGCTCTTGTTAGATATATGATCTTTGTATAATAGCCAAATTTACCTCATTAATGCTCAAAGATTAAACGTTGGATGGAAATACGTGGTGTTACCATTTTTAAAGATTTAACGGTACATGAAATTTTAGGCAATTATAGTGCTTTGAGATCCATGAAAGCTAATGCTGCCCATTTATAGGTATTGTGCCTTGTTGACAATATTTACATGGATTAATTGTCGATGTTTGCAATTTAATATATTTGAACTCTAAAATCAAAGAAAATGCGTTCATAGATTTTGTTATAAATGTTTATTTCCTTTAAAAATGATAAAAATGAGTGTTACATTGAAACTATAAACCTTACATAATTAGAATATGATCAAATGAGTTAGCCTTCGCTAAGCTCGAAGCGCGCTTAAGCATCATAATGAGAGATTCAGTTCGAAACTTGGTGCAATAGTATCCCCAGCTTAGTTTCTGACAAGTTGTATGTGATTTAATAGCTTGCTGTTCAATGCACCTTAATTTAATAGATTGTCATTAAAATTTTAATTTTTTTATCTATCACATTAATATATATGATTATACATAAAGAACTAGATTCCACCTTAAAATTTCATGTATGCAAACCTAATCACATTAATACATATGATTATACATAAAGAGCTAAACTTCACCTTAAAATTTCATGTATGCAAACCTGATCACATTAATACATAGAGAGCTGGGCTCCACCCTAACATTTCATGTATGCAAACCTGATCACATTAATACATATGATTATACATTCAGAGCTGGGCTCCACCCTAAAATTTCATGTATGCAAACCTGGGCTCAGCTGAATTTTGAGGGGCGACCTCCTTGGCTCCATGTACGAAGCCTAAGTGTTATCGTGACACTAGAGACGCTCTTCAGTTACATGTCACTATCAAAGTCAGGTACGATTCCATTTGAATTGAAAAAGGAAAAAACGAAAAAGCAAGCGGTGGTGGTGGAGGAATATCTGGCGGCGGCGGGGTAAGGAGAGGAATCTGGATGGTGGTGGAGGAATATTTGGCAGGTGGAGGAACTAGCGGGAGCGGGGTGATATTTCAATCTGAAGAACGAAATAATTAATCTGAACCAACTGGATTCGCGTAGAAATCATGCATACTTTAAATTAAGTCTTGATCAAATGATTGTTACATTGTAACTAAAGATGTTGTTCAGTTACATGTCACTGTCAAAACCCACCTAGGATTCACAAAAAGAAGCGGTGGTGGAGGAGGTGGCAGCGGAGGTGGGAATGGGAGCGGGGTGGTGGTGGAAGAATATTTGGCGTGCAGAGGTTGGAGCGGAAGCGGGCATTCTATGCAATCAGAACCAAGTAGAAGGTAGAAATAATTTTAGTAATGTATCTAATTTATGCAGGGAGAAATTAGCCGTTGGTGAAGAGTATCCTGCACCTCTATATATAATGTTTGCTTGCTCTGCATTACCCTTTGCCTGTGCCTTATAATTCTCTCCTCTTCTGGGGTCTCTGTGTGTTTGATTGCTGCGGTCTCTGTTATATGTGCTTTGTGGTCTCTGTTATATGTGTTGCGTGTTCTCTGTTATTTGTCTGTTCCGTTTTCTGGTGAGCACCTATCAGGAGGAAGAGAAGAGAATGGTTGAGCTGCAGAACTTACTGCTTTAATGTTGCGTATCCTTATCATGGAGGCACAGCCGGATCGCTTGGTGGAATTAACGTTTATGCTTCTTTCACAGCCTTTTTACAGGTCTTTTGTGACTCTTTTTCAGATTTTATGTGCAGAGAAACATTTCTTTGCTTGCACCCACATTTGGGATAAACCTGTGGTGTTTATAGGTCTTTTGTGTCAGTCAGAATTTAAATTTTTAGGTGTCTTCATCTCATCTATATTGATAGCGCTTTTTTTCAATCTACGTATGACAGGGTTGCATAATAAATAATCTCAACTAAGACTTGTTTTCAATCCATGCATGACATGGTTGCATAATAAATATTGTCAGTTGCCTTTTGTCAATCTATGCATAACAAGGTTGCATAATAAATATTGAATAAATAATCAGCTTTATTGTGTTGCTATGGCTTTTTTTCAGTGTATGCATGATAGGATTGCACAATAAATATTGTCACCTATACTGTATTGCTAGGGCTTTTCTTCATTCTATGCATGACAGGGTTGCAGAATAATAATATCACCTGTATTTTATTGTTAGGGATTTTTCAGTGGCAGGGCTGCTTCTTAAATAATGTCTAAAACATGAGGGTAAATGTTACTGTACGATTTAAATTTAAATAGTACAGGGAATCCTCAGATATTTTAAACATTATTTATTTAGTACTAAATGCTAGTCCTTCCACTGCATTTTCCTGTTTAATGTCCTTTGATGCATAATGTTTGTTTGGTTTACTGCAATCCCTTCTTTCTTTCTGATTTCTTCTGCGTTCATTTTGTTTCCTATATTAGATTGTTCAATTTTCCTATATTAGATCAGATCTGTGTTAAATATGAGCCTTGAAGACCTAGGAATGCTGCCAAATTGTGTTAAACGCTTGCTGTATTGGTGAATGGTCTGAGTATCTAACGGCAAATTTAGCCATAATTAAGATGGTCATTTAGTGTCAAAGCATCAACAATGGGAAAGTAACGATCTAGCTAGAGGGCAAGAATCCTAAACATCCTAAACATCGTGTATCGACACTTAAGGATATTATCCGATTAACACATGAGACCTCATGGATTAGCTTATAGCTATTTGAATATTTGAAGTATCTAGGCTTATAACTATTTGAATATTTGAAGAATTTCTTATAGGGCTTACCACTTGCCTTTTGTCTTCATTTTTACCATAATTTCAACTCTTCTTCCTTTCCTAGCCGTATTAAGCTTAAACTGCCTTTTACACCCTTGTATATCTCTTAGACTTAATTTAAGGCTCTTCCACAAATAGGTGGGTTTCTAGAGCTACTTAATCTACAAGTAGCTCCCTCAAAGCTAAATATTAATTTGTTTCTTATATTTCCACTTGTCTACTAAAACCTTAAACTTTAAAGGAAAGAAACTACTCTAAAGACCTCATTGTAATACCTGATCATTTCAACATATTCTAAGGAATTGAGGGTTAGATTTCAACATTGATGGCATTGACAGACATTTCGCTTGAAGGTTGTTTGGCTAGACATTTCCTTGTGCTTGCCTTATGCAATAGGAAGCACATTGAAAAATTGTTAGATATTGAAATAATTTGGAATAACCAAGTTCAGGCATGAGTGCAATCTTATGCTCTTCACTAATTTTGTGCACAATGAGAAAGACCTCCATTTGCTGCATCCAATGATTATGATGACATCAACCTCACCATTGCAGGGCTTGATCTCTACTTATGCTTATACTTTGAAAGGAAGTAGAGAAGAAGCACTGCTTGAGCTCTCTATCTTAGTATCTATTTCTTCAATGATCTTTGAATCCGTAGGGAAGATGTACTGCTCCTTGAAGAGTCCAAACTTACTCTCGAGTCTCAAGAAATTACATTAAGAGTGTCATAGACTTGAAGCTGTTAGGGATTTGCACCTCCAGCTGGTTGTGACGATAGTATGTGCTCCTTTGTGTAGTCTATTTTTTCTGCTGTAGATAAGTTAGTGGAGAGTTTTCTTTCATTCGCAAATTGCAGGTTTAGGCAAGAAGAGATACCAAAGTCAATAACAGACAGGAACAATAAACCAAAGAAACACAATTTTGAATTTCACCTTGGAGAAATTTTTACTGGAAAAACCCTAACACTAAATTTACGAAAGTGCCTCAGATTTCAATTATTCACTGTCTATAGAATAAATTACAAAGGGGTTTACTATGAGGCAAACATTTATTAGAGTCTAGCTTCCAAATTGCTGCAACACTGGTTTCTTTTGCTTTGCTCTGTTATTACCACTTTCTCTCCTTCCCTTTCATTGATATCTTCAAATGTCCAAAGTGGTTGAGAATGCAATCATTAGAACCCTAGAATACTTTCACAGGGCCTTTTTAACTATTCTAGCATGGTGATTCCTCTTCCAACAAAATGGAATCAGTTTTGATAGTGGTTCATTGTCCTAGCCAATGGTTGGTAATTTCCAACTGAGATAGTGTTGATGCAGCATTGGTTTGGCTCCTTTAGGGCCTTCAATGCATTGCAGCCATTGGTCCACAGTGAACTTTTTGTGATAGTCCGATGGTTCTTCTTCACAATGACCTGCCTTCATACTTAGTGCTTTTAAAACAAATTGACCTAGCCATTTTTTTGGATTTTTTCTTTTACTTCAATGATCCAATTCTGATCATACTTTCTCGTTTTGAGGCTTTTTGTTCCCTAAAATCTTTATTTTCGAAGAAGGTAAGGAAATGGTTGTTTTTAAATTTTTTTGACATAGTCATTTTTTGGAATTTTTCCTTTTACTTCAGTGATCCAATTCTGGTCATACTTTCTCATTTTGGGAGGCTTTTTGTTCCCTAAAATCTTTAGTTTTGAGGAAGGCGAGGAAATGATTCCTAGGCTTTTTCCCTCTCATACCATTTTACCTTCTTATATAGCTCGCCCGTCATTCCAATTTGCCAAAGTTCTTGCTGTCCTTTGTGTGCGATCTGGTTTTCCTTTGTTGGCACTAAATATTCCTTGAGCTCCTCTAAAGCATTTGGTGCAATATCCTCTACTCAAGGAAGAACTTTCTCCTTTACATCCAACACGAAAGGTTCAAATAATCCAACCAACAAATACATTGTCATATATTCACGCTGATTCAATCTAAAAGCTTTGCCACTAACCTGTTCAATAATTTAAATGGTCCATACCAAAGTTACATTTATTATGTCAGTGAATATATCGCCGAGGGTATGGAATGCAACTTATCGACAACAACGGCGAAAATATTGACAAATGTCGTAAAACATAAAAAAATACAAAAATAACCATTTTTTTAACACCTAAAGCAATAACAACATCAAATAAACACATTGATACATAAATATGAAAATACAATTAATATATAAGATGCATAAGATGTCAAATGGTGGATCATGATCACATATCGACTCTAAACTGAAAATACTGAAATATGTCCTTGATGGAGTGATAGAGAATCACATAAAATGATCAAAATAAATGTCTCTCAAGAGATGAATCATCATGACTCGTGAGGCATCTAGATAGTATGTAGAGTCTAGACATACGAATGAGACATAGTATGATAGTACAATGCTAAATAATAGGAGTCATCGAGTCATCGACTCCCTGAGGTTGACCCTCTAACCAATCTACCCCTTTTACGGGTAAAGGGCACCACTCTTCCTCTAGAAGCAGTAGGTGGCCGTGGAGGTGGTATGAATGAGCCTGGGGTGGAACTAGAAGCTCCAACTGCTCAAGAAGGTAATGGGGATGAGGTGGATGACAATGTGAGTTGTCTCCTTCCAGTCCCAACTGCATGACTCTCTGCCTGTGGAGGTGGTGGCATTGGCATTAGGTGGCCATGGAGGTGGTATGGATGAGCCCGAGGTGGAACTAGAAGCTCTAACTGCTCGAGAAGGTAATGGGGATGAGGTGGATGACAATGCGAGTTGTCTCCTCCCAGTCCCAACTGCATGACTCTCTGCCTGTGGAGGTGGTGGCATTGGCATTGGTTGGCACTGCACCTAAATATCAACCTCCTCCTCATTGTCCTCATCCTCTTGAAGTGGAACATCAACATCCTACTCTAACCCCTCCTCCTCCTCTAACACATCTGCAATGGCTGCATCAACATTCTCCTCTCCCTCCAACCATCCAGGTTCCTCCTCCATCGTAGGATGCTCAGTCTCCACCGTCCATTTGTTGGTAGTGTCAATGCCATCCAATGAAATGGCATCTGAAATGGGTACTTTCTCAATTTGCTTCACCTGCAACCTTAGATTGTAGTAGACATAAACCATGTCATTAAGGCGCTCGGGAAGTAACATGCATTAGTATGAGAGCCATAGTTACAACTTAAGGGGTGAAGAATGATGATAAATTCAAATTCAAGAATCAAGTTTGTAATAAATTAAATTTAAAATTTTAAAGACTTAAATTAAAATTTTCATTCTTTAACATTTCTAACCTTCTGCGCTTCTTGGAGTGTATCTTTTCAAAGACACTCCAATTGCGCTCACACCCTGATGAACTGCAAGTTTGACTTAGCACTCTAATGGCAAGTTTTTGCAACTGTGGGACTCTACGACCATAATTAGTACACCACACATCTACAATAAAAACAAGGAAAGGAAAGACATTGAATTAAATTTATACCAAGTAAACATAGATAGAATCATAGAAAGTTTCAGAATTTGAAAGTTTTAAACAAATTGTACCTGGCATCCTCGTGGTTCTATCCTAGACAGCCAAAAGTGCTAGCTGCCGTCCTATATATTTCCATTTGTCTAGAAATCTCAGAACGTTCTGAGGGAGTTGACACCATCCTCTGAACACACTGGAGAAATCCATCCATGACCTCAACATCAAACTGAAATCCACATGCATAAGAGAAAGCGGGTTGAGGTAGAGCCCTGCTGCATGAATGGGACAATGGAGAGTATGATTCCATCGTTCATCGATCACACTCCATAGTTCAGCTTGTCGTGTGAATCCCTCTTCCCCCTTGTCCTCATAGTATCGATGGATAGGTTCCTTGGCCCTATCCATGGCCTCATACAAGTAGTCCATTGTGGGCTTGTCCGCATCAACCAAATGAAGAACCTTTACCAAAGGTTCACTGGTTGCACATACCTCCTGCACTCCTGCCCAAAAAGTCAGATCATGTTTCACTTGTTGAGCTATGGCTTTCCCACCAGGTTTGGTGCTATAGACACAAGAAGCCCACTCATCAGAAAGAAACATTTGCTGCAACTCCATCATAACCCCGTGGAGAGACTAAAGAGATATGAAGGTAGTAGCGAATCGTGTGATTGCAGGCCGTGCCAACTCCTTGTTCCCCGTGAAACGTCTCATGAGTGAAAGAACATATGTGTGATTATATATATATTTTGTCACATTTCGAGCTAAATCAATCACTTCCTTGATCCAAGGAAGTTTTCCCATGTCCTCTTAACATCAAATCGATGCAATGGGCGATACAAAGAGTCCAATATAAGCTTGCATACCTCTCCATAAGCATCCTCCCAGCAACAACATAATTGGAAGTGTTGTCCGTAATGACTTGGACAACATACTGCGGGCCTATCTCTTGGATAAATTTATCCAACAAATCACATAATAAATTTGCATCTTTAACATAGGCATATGCATCGACATATTTGATAAACATTGTCCCCTTGGGACAACTAACCATGAAATTTATAATGGATCTGCCCTTCCCATCTGAGCACCCATCTGACATAATAGTACATCCGGTGGTCTCCCATGACTGTCTGATCTCATCTAATCTCTGGTTGCAATCAACCTTCTCCCCATCAAGGAGTCTCCCTCTCAAATCATTATAGGAAGGGCCCCTATAACCTAGACCAACAATAGCAACAAATTCAAACATGGCATGATAGCAGGGGTTGTTCTTGGTAATGTTAAAAGGCACATCACCCCATAGAAAACATTTTGTCACAAGTCTATCGGCCTCTTCCTTCGCCCTTTCTTTAACTATGGATCGAATGAAAGGTTGCCCCCCGGGTGTTGACCTCGGCACAAAGAAAGGTGAGGATGAAGAGGGCATTACTGGACTTGTGGGTCGTGTAGATGAGGAGAAGGAATGCATGTCACGGTCACCGAAATCCACCCACGAGGCACTTGTGGCTCCCATGTTTCGTGATTGTGTTCTAAATGCAAGGTTCTCAATTCTTCCTTCTCGTCTCTCTTCCTAGCCATATCAAGAAGGGATTGGTTTGCAATACTCATCACTTCTGTAGTAATAGCAGGACAAACATCCACTTCATGCCCGAAGACTCTGGCAAGGTGGTATTTCAAGTGGCTAATTCCACCACAAATATCCTTCCCACAATTTGCAATTCAGACTTTGTTTAGAATGGAGATTAAACCTATGTCACCAAGAAAAACAAAAATGAATAAAATGGATGCTTGGGTCTTTGAAATTTTGAAAATCAAAACAATAAATATCAAGCCTAAAAGATTCAAAACATTCACAGGAATGGCAAATGGCCAACATAAAATTTAAAACCCTACACTAAATATACAATGACCAACAAATATGAAGCAAAAAGAACAAAAACAGATTTATACATACCTGAATAGAGTGAAAGATGTGGTAGATGGATCCCCACTCCCCAAACAATCTGCTATTGGCGATGGATTCGATGGAAAAATCGGATTTCCCCTCCTCTTGTTGGAAACTGTCTCAAACCCACGTGGACCGCTGTAGCTTCCTCAACAATGTCAAATGAAACAAAAAAAGGACCCGCGGCCGTTTTATCTCCTAAATCCACGTTTTTGTTTGATAGGGCGACACTTTCCATCGGCTCGTGATATTTATTGAATTTATCGCGCGTCAATCAATGTGTCTCGACACATTAATGTGTCGAAATGTGTCGCGATTTTTTTTGTGGCGATATATCACCGAGCTGATTGTCGCGCAATAATCAAGTGCCCAAACTGGAAATGGTTGGTTTTGGTTTGAATCGGTCTAGAATCAGTCTATACTGGTTGTTACCGGGCAAACTAGCAGGACTAGTTCCCGATAAGAAAAAATAAGAAAAGTGATCCAATGTCACCTCGATCACGATTCTAACTTCTTTGGAGCGTTGGAACCTCCAAGGAGAAGTATCCTTATGAACACTGTAGAACACTAGTACAACCAAAGAACTATATTCTCTATGAAATTTGTAGTTAGACCAGTGCCTAAATAGAGTCAATATGAGAAACTAACATAACAATTAATCAATCAATAATAGTATATGCAAAATTAGGCAAAGTGAGATTACTAGAAATAATCCTTATGAACACTGTAGAACACTAGTACAACCAAAGGACTATATTCTCTATGAAATTTGTAGTTAGACCAATGCCTAAATAGAATCAATATGAGAAACTAACATAACAATTAATCAATCAATAATAGTATATGCAAAATTAATATGCAAAATTAGGCAAAGTGAGATTACTAGAAATAATCAATTAAGCTCTAATTCATCAAGAAAAATCATTTAAGTCCACTTATAGGGAATAGATTGTGAGTATGTATTATAGCAATCAAGTCAAGGCAAGATCACATATCATCTCAAATTGTCCAATAGATAACCACTAGCATTGACTATTAAGAGACTAACATCAACTACCAGAGCTTCAGTAATTTAGTATGCAAGTGATATGTTATTTACAGGGTTTAAACAAGTTCAAGATATTGTTGATGAAGGCCCAAATTTTATTGCAATGTAACCAAGCTAGGTCATTTAGCATTCAATAGCATCATAGGCATTCATCATTTAAAAGATTAAAGATGTTCCAATTCACAAAGTAACCTTCAGATTTGTAAGTAAATATGCAGTGCCACAGAATGAATAGTATTGCAATTTAGTTTTGTCACAAGATTTCTCCACCATTTTATATTCAATAAATAACTTGCATCAAAATTAGCAACACAAAAGGCTAAACTAGTGTCAAAATGACCTACTACAAACACAACTTCCAGATCTGTAATCAGACCTATGAAGAAAGTAAGGACTTGCCCAAAGAACGAAACTTTTCTCCAACTAGCGAACGCTTTTTAGTTAGGTTTTCTGTTTGTGTTTGCAGGGAAGGGCAGTAGGAAGGAACACACAAGGTCTGCCAAATTGGCAGACCTGTGTTAGGGTAAAGGAGAGGCTCGGGTAGGAGGAGGAGCATGCCCGAAAAAGGAAGGAGGGAATAGGGTAATGGGAATGGAGGAGGAGGGGAGAGATACGAGGCAGCGAGGATAAGGAGAAGGGAGATAGGAAGAAATGGAGGAGGTCGTGGGCAACAGGAGAAGAGGGCCGTGGGTAGCAGGTCCGAAGTTTGGAGAAGGAGGCAATGAAGGAGGGATGATGGAGTCCGAGGGCTTGAAGGGGTGAAAGGGAGGAGGCCGAGCAGTTAGGGAAGGTGAACGAAGGTAGGAGATGGTAGGGGAAGGAGGAAAGGGCAGCCCTAGGTCTGTAAATTAGGGCTTTTTACAAAAAAAACAGACTTTTACTTAATTTAAAATTTGTAAAATATATAAAACTTAACAAAGAAAAATCAAACCTAAGTTAAAATAATATTTACAAAACAGTACTAACTCAAAAATTAGGTTTAAAAGAGAAGAGGAAGATCAACCTAGGGTTTGTTAGGTAATTCAACCTAACCTAGGGCTTCCAAGAGGATAAACCTCTCCTTGAGATGGTACTTGCCAAGTTTGGTAAGCCAAAAACTCCTCCAACAACCTCTAGGTTTGGTTGTGATGAGTTTGGCTAAGACAAACCTTGGAGACCTAAAGCTCAAGCTTTCCTTGCTAGGGCAACAAAATACTGAAAAAATTACTAAGCTAGGGAAAAATGCAGCATTAACAACTACCATTCAACCTTAGACAAGCAAAATTCCAACATTTAACAAAAAGACATCAAGAGAAAAGACTTAGATACCTTCTTGTGCATGTGTCAAGCAAACAACTCTTAGCATTACCCAAGCAAAGTTCAAGAACAAAAGATACTTCAATGATCAATCTCCAAACACGCTTGTACATTCATCCTCAAGAAGTGCGCACCCCTTAAAATGCCCAAGGAGGGTTGAAATCAGAAAATAGAGTATAATCCAATGAGTTGATGTGTAAAATGAAGTGAGGAAAGGTAATTTATATCCTTTCACACTCACTTTTACAAAATAAAATCAAATCCAGGCCGACGTGCCTTTTTAAATGTCAATTTGGATTTATAAAATGTCAACTTAAAGTTATAACAAAAATAATATAAAATAATCAACTGAGTGGGTAAATTGAGACTATTTCCCTAACATTTACCCCTACATGTCTAAAATGACTGAAAATGGACACATCGGATTGAACTGAAGGTTGAGATGAGGAGGGGGGGGTCGTCATACCCCTACTAACCCCAGAAACAGTGAAAAGCCCTCAACGCCCCCCCTCAGAGCAAGCATACTGCAACCAAAGGAAGGATGACGTCATCCTCTATGGAGGCCAGGGAGAGATAGCGCTGGAGCTTTGAAGCATCAGGAGGGTGCAAGAGAAGACCTGGGGCCATGGCATGGGCCCCAGTGCGGAAGAAGAGTATGCCACTAGTGTAAAAGTAATGGGGGGAGTCATGTGGTCCAATGACCCATCCCTGGGGGTCCCGGTCACCAACCTCAGGGCTTCAAGACCTTTTGTGAGGTAGTTAGCAGTGCCATTAAGCCATAGTACCCCCAGGAGGGAGCCGAAGGATTTGGATAGGACCCCACCTATGAAAAGTGGCTGTATCACACCCTCCAAGTCAGAAAAATGCTGCCCTCTCCCTGGGGTACATCTGGAACATGTGTTGGTACTGGTACCACGTAACACTGGTTAGAACCGATCGGTTCAAGCCAAAACCCATTAGAACCGACCGGGTTGACTGGGTTTGTACCAATGTACTTCATCCAAAATGTTTAAAAATTTGGATGATTGTTTAATTTGATTTGATTTTAGACTATAGTATTACTAATTTTTGGACTCTACATGCCATTTAGAGCCTCAATATAGTTGTATTTTGGTTCAGATATGTATTGCACTTGGTGTGATTTTTCTATATTCACCCCTGTAATGTTATATATATGAGAAAAAATTGCATATTTGTGTCTAATTGTTTGGATTCGCATGGATGTACATGAATATGCCTTTTTAATCAAAATTTGAATATTTTAAGTACTTTTTGGTCGACCGTTTTTCTATCCATTTTTTACAGGTTTGAGCCTGGTCTCTGTCTAGTTCCTATTTTTAGGGTCGACTGGTTCAGTAACCACTTCCGTTCTTATAACATTGTTACTGAGATACAACCAAACTTACTCTCTAACATGGAACTTGTGATCTTTCATCTGTTGATCATGTTGAACCAGTTGAAGCTTATTATTTTCTTTGCTCTTTTTAAATTGATCCTGTACCTTGAAGTGGATTTTCTTGATCTTCTCAATGAATTTGATTGCTCTATTCACCTCCTCATGCTCTTTCTGCTCCCTTTTTCCCTGTTCATAAACAACATCAAAGGATGATGGGGGCAAAAAATCAAAACAAGTTTCAAAGGAGGGTTTTAAGTGGATACATGCAATGGTCGTTTATAAGAGTGTTGGATCTATACAACTTGTTCATCCCAAGACCGCATGTACAATCGGTTATAACCCCATAAAAACTGAACCAAAGGTATATTGATAAGTTCGGTTTGACCATCTGCCTATGGATGGAGCATTGCCACTGCTTCAACTCGGTTTCATCATTTCCCATGATATTGCCAAGAATATGCAGACCTCGAGTCTCCGTCTGATACAATAGAGTAGGGCATACCAAAATAAACCCACATATTTGAGAAAAACTACTCAGTTGCTCATGGCCCTTGACAGTTTTCTTACAAGGCATGAAAATGCAGAATTTACCAAACTGGTCCACAACTATGAATATGTAATCATGGCCATGGAAACCTTCTAACAAAATCAATGGATATAGTCTCCCATTGTCTGCTGGTTATGAATAGTGTCATATACAATCCAAGCTTCCTGTTGCTAGGCTTGCTTGTACTACAAAGAACACACTCTGATAAACTTGGTAACTTGCTCTTGCTTTCTGGGCCAATAAATATACCTTGGTAGGGGTTAGCTATACCCTTACCTACACCGAAATATCATGCAACTAATGATGTATATGCCTTCTTGATAAGCTGAAATCTTCAGTGTTGTGGGTGCATAACATACCCAATTTTTAAAGTAGCCCATCTTGGAGACGGAAGTCCGTGTTCTTTTCCAAATCAGTTGTTGAGTTAGTTTGCCAATCACTGATATACTTCTCCTAAATCTCAGATTTTCAAGTATTCTTCCCCATATATCTTATGGGTAAAATGAACAAGCTTCTTTATAATACCCATAGCTGAGATCTTTGTCATTGTAGGTCCAGAGAGCATGTCAACAACCCTATTTGTTATGCTCTTCTTGTACATCGTGACAAGATGAAACTTCTGTAGGAATCCCATCCACTTGTAGTGATTTGCTTGCTGCAATTGTGATTGAGTTTGGACTCTAGAGATATGGTAATGGTTGGTGGTCAGTGTTGTCCGCCAAACTGCACACCAGCAGCAAAATCTTTCAAAAGCTGTCTCTTCACCAAAAGTGAGAGAGGTGTGGCCCTGGGGGCAAGCAATGAGCCAGGTACTGTCACCTGAATCCCAGCTCCTTTGTTTAGGCAAACTCCTAACGAAGCCAAGGGGGGTAGTTCCTAAGAAAGAGTTTCACTAAGGCTTTAGTATTTATAGTGTTTTTTGGTGTTGTGATGCAGATGGGTGTTGTTTAGGAGTTTTTTGTAAATGAGAGACACAATAATATCTTAATGTAAAACAAGATAACGCAATCCACGTTGCAAATATAAGATGAGAGATACACTTGGATAAGAAAATAAATCACTCTTTACGTAAGTTAAAGCAAGTACTCCAATATTGATATTTAAGCAAATAAGATATTGTGATTTAAGGACCAGTGCCTTATGGAGTCAAAAGTGTAAAAGTGACTAAAATGCTTGATACAAGTGCTTGAAATAGAAGTTTTTGACAACATTTTGCAGCTTATCTTGGTAAATTTGAGATTTTAATTGTCTTGATTATTATGGCTAAGAACAAGGTATCAAAAGAGTGGAACCTTATCCAAGAGAAATACTGGCAACCTTAGGTGATAGGTCGGAAGCACCCAGATTACAAAGAGGGCAAGTGTGCTTGCAGCTTGATCGCCCTCGAGTTTGACAGTGGATTCCCGGCACCACCTCTTGTAGGAAGAACTCAGTAATTTGTCTTGGTTGAGGTTTTGGGGTAAAATTTTAATTAAATTATCACTTGTGAATTAGCAAGTCTTCCACCTTTCTGAGTACTAGCCCAACCGTTTCCAGTTGGCAGAGCATACGGGTGTAGGACAGAAACCAAGGTAAATTAATTAAAGGGGTGTGTGGGTTGAAAAGTTTTAGTTAAAGAGCACTTTGTTCAACTCTCCGACAAAGAGTGCTCTTGACTTGATCTTATGACCACAGGTCAAGAGACTTGCTAATTAACAAATGCTTAATGCAGGGAAAAGATGCAAGACTAAAATGCCCTCCGATAGAGGGTGCTCTTGACTTGGATTTGGCCAAGTTCAAGAGACTTTGGTTCGTTTTAAGAAGCAAAAAGTAGATTGTAGTAGCAATATAATTCAACTTGAAGTGATTTAAGCAATGTGATAGATCAACAAGATATGAAATATTACTAACAATACTACTACAAGATAAAATGAAACTGAAAAGTCTAGTGTTCTACCACACAAATTCTAACCTAATAGGTGGTTTCGATCTCCGAACAAGATCAACCACTAGAAGCCACCAATCCTGGAAACCTTCCAGCTAGCTGGATGTCCACAAGAACTTGATGGGGGAGCGAGAAGCTACCACAAGACTATGTGGCCTCTGGGATACAATCCCAAAGTTAGCTATTCTCTAGTCAAGGTTTGGAAGAGAAGATACAAGATAATATTAAACGGAAAATAAATCTAATCTACCCAAGAGTCTCTTTCAAGTCAAAGACCGTACTCGAGAGAGCATGGAGGTAAGTAAATATGGAGAAATAGAGCGAGTATGACTTATTGAAATAAAACTAATCTAAGAGCATATAAAAATATCTAAACTAGAAACTCAAACCACTTAAGAGACTACAAGGCTTCCCCAAATGGGGAAGTGAATGTGGGGGCTTAAAAACCCCACTTGCAACTTTATTATGGAAGTACAATTGCCCTTGAGAATGAAACCCTTGTAGGGACTTTGAAATAAATAACTTATCAAAACTTGAAATAAACTTCTAAGATCTATTACAAAAAAGGATAATACTAATCTCTTTTGTTTTGTCTTGTCCTCTTGTCTTGATGGCTTCTTGGATTAGAAGTCTTGACTTCTACTTTGGAAAGCTCTATCACAAACACATAACTCCCATACCCATTAGATGTTAGATGATCAAAACAAATTGAAATTTTAAACTACTTGCAAGGTTGAGTGAAAGAGTTGAAGTGGCAACCAATGAATGTTATTTCATGACAGTCAACTCAATGTTTAAGTGGCAGCCAATGAAAACTTATGACAGTCAACTCAATGTAGATGGAAGCCAATACAAGTTTATGACAGTCAACTCAATGTAGATGGCAGCCAATACAAGTTTATGACAGTCAACTCAATGTAGATGGCAGCCAATACAATCAACCAAGATGGGATTCAATGGATTAGTATGTTGACAAAATGGAACTAGGTAACAACAATAGATAAGATCTATGATAATAACTTTGAAAAAACATTGCAACTAGCTTTTAAAATTTAAACCAAACTAAAAACTAACTAGCATGTTTTGAGATCTAAAATAGTGCTTTGAAATGATGTAAACTAACTATTGAAATTTAAACAAGCTAACTAATCAATAAACTAAGTATGGAACCTAACACTAACTACTACTAACACTTAACACTTGTTTGTTTTTGTTGTTTTGTGTGTATTAGGACCAATGTGAAATGGGACGAGAGGGATGGAGGAAACAAGAGGAAGAGGGGACGAGAGGAGCCTTAAAGGAAAGATGATGAGAGCTAGGAGGAAGAAGATGGGAAAAGGAATGAAGGGAGGAGAAGCTAGGGTGGACGAATGGGATGAAGGGTAGAGACCCTAAAGAGGAGGAAAAAGGGATAAAAGCAGGGTGGAACGAAAAGCAAGGAGGGGAAGGGCGAATGGAAAAGGAAGAGGACTAAGAAGAAGACCAAAAGAGGTGGACGAGAGCAAGAAGGTAGGCAAAAACGAAAGGGAGGAATGGTAAAGAGGACAAAAACGAATGGGGAAGAGGAGGAGATTAACTAGGGCAAGGAGTTTCAAGTGGAACACTTGAGAGGGCAAAAACACTGTCTTGGAAATCCTCCGGTTAACCGGTGATACGCCGACAACAAGTGTTGAAGAGAGCACAAGGAAACAAATCCCAAGCTATTCCCCAAGGTTGAAGGAGCTTTAGCCTTATGGCTAACTAAAACTATGGCTTGAAAAGACAAATAACTAACTTGGATCAAGACTAGAAGGGCTAGAAAGGGCTTAGCAAGTCAAAGCAAAGGATTCAAGGAGCAAACAAGAAGGCTTGAAGAAATGGAAGCCTAAAGTAACAAAGTAACCAATATTTTTTGATAAAATGGATGGATCTAAGAGCAAAACTCTTTGTGCTTCTTCTTGAAACAAACTCAACCTTATATAAATCCTGGAAAGACAACAATGTTAAGAAATACTTGTGATGGTGAAGATGGGCTAGATGCAACCGAGCTCACATCCCCCTACACCTAGAGAAACCTATTCAAAGACAAACAACTCAATGCCAAAGTGAGATCAAATATATGACTAGTATGCTACGAAAACCAAGGTTATATAAATGATAGTACAACCGAATACATCCTATTCATATAACTCATTGATAAACATTGCATAATAAACCAAATTGCAAACCACAAATGGTAGATCTTATGTTCTAAAATATAGACTTCTAAAGCTAGTTATTTGATCAATCATATAAGCATTTGAATTGAAAGCATAGAAAGAGATCACCTCACAAGGGAAACATTCATCAATGTTGCACAAATCGCATGGACCTCCAAAGTCTAATTTTATTCCTTAAGCCAATAGCTTGCAATCACAAAAATGGCAGAGTAACTTTACATCCAAAAATCCATGAGATAATAACCCCAAAGGGCCTCTCTTTATACTAAAATCCTAAGCTAAAACCCTAGGTCGAATTGGCAATAGACTAGCAAGTCGAATTCCAATCAAGGCAAGGCTTGGCATGCTAAACAATGGTCAAAGTCGAGTTTGTGGTAGGTATGAAGGTAGAGGTGGCAAACTCGACTTGGATGGTAGGTTTAGAAGTATCACCAACCAATAGATAAGCTACAACTAGGATACACGTGAGCTTAGATGAGGATTGACGTGAGGATTGGTAGATATGCGTGAGTCTTGAGAAGGGTGCGAGCTAGTTAGTTGGGTAACAAATGGCATGTGGTAGGTACAAACTCGAATGGTAAAGGAGCCAAGCTAATGGTGATTGCATGGGAAGTAACAACTATCCAATAAACAACCTCCAACAAGGCTAGACGTGAACTTAGGGCAGATTGACGTGAGCTTGAAGTAGGTGCGAGTTAGCATGGTGGAGAGACAAGTGGAAGGTGGTAGGTGCTAACTCAATTTGCAATGAGAGCCAAGTTTGGTGAGTCATGAGGGCGCCCATCCTTAGGCTTTAATGCAAACCACCAACCCAATTATCAATTGACAACAAGCCAAATCGAATTTTTGCATGAGGGCAAATTAGCTTGAATGGATATTCTTCTGGTGACTGGATAGTTGATTGGAATGACTGGGAGTTGATTGGAATCCTCATAAATGTCCATTGCCATGTCATTTAGCCTTTTATTTTAATCAAATTGATTAATTTTGGAGAGATTTGGATTATCTCCAAAATATTCAATTTTATTATTTTAATTAATAATTTCTCTGTAAATGACTTTTCAGAGAAAATATTAATTATGAGGCTGAATTGACATCCGAAAGTTGGGTTTAGCTGCTCCATGGGTCATGTGTGATTTTTGGCTTATGAAACGAGCCATCAAACACTAAATTCGGACCCAGGATGACTGACATATTACAGACTCAAATTTCTCCATTTAAACTATAGAGAAATTTAATTAAAATTTAAAAATAATTAAAAATTAAAAACCCCAATTCCGACGCGCCCGGTAAATTTTTTTCGAAATTTTTTCTGGGGGTCCTAGAGACTTAGGACATGACCAGAACCTATTCTAATAGTGTCTAGTAGGTTTATACATTATAGTTGGACCCTAATAACCCCCCATGGCAAAAATTTCCAAAATTGGGCATTCCAGCTTTGGAGGAAGCGGGAGAAAAACCAAGAGATTATATCTCGCCTGAAGCAAAGTATAATCTGACGGCGAAAAAACTCCCTGGAATACCTTAGTTGTTTAATCCAGTCATGGGGAACCGAGCCACTCAGACCCTACTAGCACACTTTGATACAAACCCCCATGGGGCCATGGTCATGTCGACTCAAAAACAAAACTGGCTAGCCAAAACTGGCTAGACCCAAATATATGAAACCCAGATACTCTAGAAGTGAACACTGATGTGTTCCAACACTGGCGGCTCAATAAGGTTTCAACTATTGTACAAATCAGTTGATAACAGTCAGTATGGATGATTGTTTCCTTACCAAGAAGGTAATGCTTCCATTTCTTTATTGCTTGAACCAAAGCATAGAGTTCATAACTGACCTGTTGCATACCTTCTCTTGCAACAAAACTGCATCCATAGCATAACGACTTGCATTGATTTCAATCTCAAATGGTTGCTGCAAATGAGGCAAAATTAAAACAAATGCATTATTTATCTTTTGCTTGAAAGTTTCAAAAGCTATTTGCTGATTTTTAGCCTAACGAAAGTTCTTACCACTTGCAGTGATGGAGTGAAGATGAGTGACTATGAAAGAAAATGATGTTCCGAACTTCCTAAAGTGTTGGACATTCCCTATGTAACTCTTTGTTTTGTCATGATTGATGGTCTTGGCCACTTTAGAGTTGCCGAAACCTTTGTTGTATAATTCCTAAGTTGTCCTCCAACCACATGCCTAAGATACAACAATGATGTTCTTGCAAACTTACACTTTTAAATTTTTAACAACAATTTATTTTGTCCAGGTTTCTAGAATTTGTTTGAAATGAATTACATGATATTCCTTGTTCGGCTGAGAAGTAGAATGTCATCTAGGTAGACTACAACAAAAGAATCTATGAATGGGCATAATACATTATTCTTAATCCTTGTGAATGTAATGGGGACGTTATATAAACCAAAAGCAAGAATCGAGCATTCATATAATCCTTGCCTTGTCTTGAATACAGTCATTGAAATGTCTTCTTATTTTACTCAAACTTGGTGATAGTGACTACGCAATCCAATATAGTGAAACACCTTGCGTTTTGAAGTTGATCCATCAAATTATCTATCTTTAGCAAGGGTACCCGTTTTGCAGTTCTTGATGGTAATCTAGTTTATGCTGTATAGTCTATGCATGTTCTCCATGGGCCTTCCTTGTGTGGAATCATAACAATTGGTAAATTGCATGGGGATGTACATGGCCTAATGACTCACTGTTCAAGTAAATTATGAAGTTGCTTCTTAAATACAGTTCTCTAAAGAATGAATTGCCTATACAATCCCATTTTCTGCAGAGGTGCATCTGGTTGCAAGTGTATTTGTGTTTAACGCCTCACTTTAGCGATAAATTCTTAGGTTCTTAGAGGATTTATTTGAATGATTGCATAGAGAGTAGCGAGGTGCTCTACAGCCCAGTATGGGGGAGATGTTGTCACGGTATGTCACGTCATGTTACATAGCATAACGTTCTCAAAAATAAAAAAAGTATTTAAAAAAATTCATGTTGGCTCATAAAATAAAAAAAATTAAAACCAACATAGATCCATCTTAAACCTGGATCTATTAAGCACCTAGAGGGATCCAATTTCTTGAGGTGCAATTTTTTTCTTGATGTGTAAAAAGTTTAAGATAAAAAAATGTACACCTCAAGAAATTGGATCCATCTCGGTGCTTAATAGATTTGGGTTTAAGATGGATCTATTCTGGTTGGAAAAGCTTTTTGCTGATTTATACACCCCCTTGAGATGTATCTACTTCTACTGGTTTGCTTTAATCTTGAGGCCTTAAAAGGAAAAGCACAAATTTCTTACTTACATTAATGAGTTTCTTGTCTTGGTTGGCAATCCTCCATGGGAATCTTGTTCTCCCCTTTATGTGCATGGATGCTGTAGGATTTTCTAAATTTGACTGGGCAGTACTTTTTCTTTACCCTTGAGGAAATATACTTATATGATACATATATGGGCTGTTGACCACTACCCCACATATTTCCAATGGTACTACATCCACTTGTAGTTTATCAAAGAAATTTTCATTGATTGCCAATTTGATTTTGCATTCTTTAGCAACTTTCATTTCAACATCCTTGTGCACCTGTCCCAATTTGTATGTATGTGGATGCTCATATGTTTCCAGCCCAAGCTTCTTCACTAATCCTTGAATTATGAGGTATGCTTGTGAACTAGAATCAAAAGGTGCATAAAACTGTCTTATTGACTTGAATTTGACATGAAAGACTCTTCCTCCTTTCTTTTTCATCAATGGGATATTTGCTTGTCATATTTGTTCTCACATGAATTGTTATGCAAGAAATTTTCTAATCTATATCAGAGTTGTCTATGATTTCTTTATCTTCTATGGTAGCTATAGGGAATCAGGATCTTTTTAGAATTGTGCTCCTCCTTGTACATTGTGTTGAATTATTGTAATGAGTTAGGTCCCTTCATGTTTTTGTGTTTATCATGGTGGGGACAAGTTGTCTTTCCTAAGTAATGTACTTTTGAAATATAAAAGAAAAAGTGACTTTATGTTTTAAAAGTTAAGTGACTTTATTAAAAGTATTTGTGCATTAAATGATTAAATATGACATTTAATATACTTTTAATGTAAACTCTTAGATCATAAGTGATCTCAGCCATTCAAAAGGTAGTTTGAATTAGTTAGGGTTTAAGGGAGGGTAAAGTCACCTATTTAATACATCTTGGGAGGAGAGCCAAAACACACAGAAAGACAAAAGAGAGAAAAGGAGAGAGAGATCTAGGGTTTCAAAAGAGAGCAAACCCATTTGGAGAGAGAGAGCATTAATTGCAGCAGGAAGGAGATTGAGTTTGATTGGGCACAAATACCGAGGAGAAGGAGAACATTTTTTTCTACACAGAAGTCGAGGAAATCCGTACTGTGCAGATCCGTACAACAGGCCATACAGTCTGGTACAACCACATTAATTGGCACTGAAATTGAGGGTTGTCTTTGGCACACATTTCAAGGTAGTTTATGCTATTTTTGCTGAGGAAGATTGCACATAAATCGAGGGCTGTCATTGGCACAGATTTTGAGGTAGGTTGGTGTGGAAGAAGAGGCTGTACAGCAGGGCCGTACAACTGCATTTATTGATGGTATTTATTTATGTTTTCTGGCATGTTTTCCAATGTATTTCAGATTGCATAAATGTCTCTGTTGTAATTAATTGTTGTTCTTTAATAAAATCTCTCTGTGGGTTTTCCCTCATGAAGTGTGATGGTTTTGCCCTGGGCATTGGCCCTAAAAATTTCTGAGTTTTCAATGTGTATGCTTATGTCTTCAGTTCTTCGGCTAGGTCATTGGATGAATGTATAAGTGTTTATATTTCAGTTATCAGAAGATTTATTGTACAATAAATCATAACTCAGATAAATATTAAACCTAGAGATGCATTCTAAAGTGTTTGATAAAATGTCATAAAGAGAACTTGCTATTTTATCAAATTTCTACATGGTACCAGAGCTGGCTTTGTAAGGTTGCTGAAGATAGTCTGTGTTTCTTTGTGAACTTAGATCAAAAGAGTCTTTCAGGTGGTTATCAGTTAGAGTCTTGGCATCAACAGGATTAAGGTACGAGGATAGACTGGATGGAGCTGGCAACTTCAGTCCATGGAACGAACAGATCACGATATTGTTCAAGGAGCAAGGTTTGTGGGATATTGTTGGAGCTTCCGCTACAATAACAGTTTTTGCAGATGCTACAGAGAAATCTGCTTTTGACAAGAAGGATATCAAAGCTCAGAGGATATTCTTGGACTCTATCAAGGATCATGTGATACCTCATGTCTCTGGTAAGAAATATGCTTTTGAAATGTGGACTGCTTTATGTACCTTATATCATAGTAAGAACCAAAACAAGAAAATGGTTCTTAGAGAGAAGTTGAGAAATACCAAGATGACAGAAACTGATATTGTTTCTACTTATCTCACAAAGATCACCCAAGTTAGAGATGAACTGGGTGCTGCAGGTGAGAAAGTGGATGATGAAGAGCTTGTGAGGTATGCTTTCAATGGATTCACTGCAAATTGGCACACCTTTGTGCGAGGAGTGGTTGCCAGAGAAAAGTTTTCAGATTGGACAAGGTTATGGGATGACTTTGTTCAAGAAGAGTCCCGGGAGGGGACATTCTAGAATGGAGCTCAGAAAGGTGAAGACAATGTTGCCCTTGCAACAAAAAGTAAGGGCAAGTGGAAGAAGAAGGAAAAAGATCTCAGCAAGGTACGTTGCTTCTGTTGTAATAAATTTGGTCATTATGCTAGTAAGTGTCCAAAAAGGAAAGGGAATGAAGATAAAGAGGGAGCACCATCAGCAGAGATGGGAGATTTTGCTTCCCAATTTGAAAGTGAGTTCTCTTTAGTTTCTGTTCAAACTAGTATAGGAAGCACTTTAGATTTTCATGACATGTGGGTTGTTGATAGTGGATCAACAAGCCACATGACAGGGAAGTATGGATATTTTCAAAAGATTGAAGAAATAGCCAGAGGACGTTTTATTGGAACAGGTATTGGGAGCACTCGAGCGGAAATCAGAGGAGTTGGAACTGTAAAATTCCAACTTAGGTTTGGTGAAGTTCTTGAAGTAGACGGAGTGATGTTCATTCCAGGCATGAAAGTCAGTAGACTTTCCATATCATCCTTGGAGGATGATGGATATGGAGTCTTCATTAAAAGAGGAAATGTGTTCCTCTACCGGACATAAAACTCTGACAATACTATTCTACTTGGGAATAGAAAAGACAAACTTTACTTTCTGCATGGAGAGGTGATGCTTCCAGGTTCAAGTGGGTGGCTATCTGAGTTAGAGTCTGAGAATGAAGTAGATGCATCAATGGTACCTTTAGATGAGGAGAGCTGCACCGGTAGAAGACTCAACTAGCATGGAGAAGATGAGCATGGTCCAGAATTTCAAGTTGTGTTTCGACATCAGCTTCCAGGGTTAGTTGAAGCTCTTGACAGTGGTCAAGAAGATTGTGTTGGGACCTCCCTCATTAAGAGGGAGTGTTGAATTATTGTAATGAGTTAGGTCCCTTCATGTTTTTGTGTTTATCATGGTGGGGACAAGTTGTCTTTCCTGAGTAATGTACTATTGAAATATAAAAGAAAAAGTGACTTTATGTTTTAAAAGTTAAGTGACTTTATTAAAAGTATTTGTGCATTAAATGATTAAAAAGGACATTTAATGTACTTTTAATGTAAACCCTTAGATCATAAGTGATCTCAACCATTCAAAAGGTAGTTTGAATTAGTTACGGTTTAGGGAGGGTAAAGTCACCTATTTAATACATCTTGGGAGGAGAGCCAAAACACACAGAAAGACAAAAGAGAGAAAAGGAGAGAGAGATCTAGGGTTTCAAAAGAGAGCAAACCCATTTGGAGAGAGAGAGCATTAATTGCATTAGGAAGGAGACTGAGTTTGATTGGGCACAAATACCGAGGAGCACATTTTTTTCTGCGCAGAAATCGAGGAAATCCATAATGTACAGATCCGTACAGCAGGCTGTACAGTTTGGTACAACCACATTAATTGGCACTGAAATCGAGGGCTGTCTTTGGCACACATTTCGAGGCAGTTTTATGCTATTTTTGCTGAGGAAGATTGCACAGAAATCGAGGGCTGTCATTGGCACAGATTTTGAGGCAGGTTGGTGTGGAAGAAGAGGCCGTACAACTGCATTTATTGCTGGTATTTATTTATGTTTTCTAGTACGTTTTCCAAAATCTCTTTAATAAAATCTCCGCTCTTTAATAAAATCTCTTTCTCGGTTTTCCTTCATGAAGTGTGAGGGTTTTGTCTTGGGCATTGGCCCTAAAAATTTCTGAGTTTTCAATGTGTATGCTTATGTCTTCAGTTCTTCAGCTAGGTCGTTGGATGAATGTATAAGTGTTTATATTTCAGTTATCAGAAGATTTATTGTACAATAAATCATAACTCAGATAAATATTAAACCTAGAGATGCATTCTAAAGTGTTTGATAAAATGTCATAAAGAGAACTTGCTATTTTATCAAATTTCTACACATTGGATGTAGTTCCAAACAATTATCTTTAGTTTGGTCATCTATATTGTAATGATCACACTTCTTGTTTGTATCTTTGTATTAATTTGTAGTGGTTGTATTGTTTTTGTCTTTATCCTTTTACATCTTCCAACCTTGCTTGGAATCACCTTGATGTTTTTTCTGTTTTGAACCACTGGGCTGCACTTTCTTTTCATACATCTCTATGTATCGTCGTTGTGCAAAAGCATCATCACTTGTCTTGGGTTTGAATGGCATTACTTTTCCTTGTACGTAGTTGTGTATGTTTGACTAAAATAGGGTATTTCCACATAGGTTGAACACCTTAAGCAATTGCTAACACAAATAGATCACATATCGACACATCGATGTTTACATGGTTAAAATCCTCAGAGAGGGAAACAATCCATGGTCCCAACCAAACAACTAATTGAGGCAATATATTAATGCAAAGGAAAGAGGTTTACATATGGGTTTCTCACAATTGATCATCAGCTAATGACCCTCCATGCTCTTTAAATAGAGGTCATGGACCAATAGGGTGCATAGCCATGGATCAATGTAGCTATTAAGATTGAGGAGAATATGAACCATTGGATTACTTTATGTGTCGACAAGATAAGATAAGATAAATTTATTAATGTTTGACTAATGACCACAAAAGTAGGTCAAAGGGACTACTGAGTACAATGATGTCAATACAATGCAAGAGTACCAAAATGTCTCCTATCAAAGTCGAGATGCAGAGTGCAATAAGGTAGAGTAGTAGAAGGTGAAATCTGCCCCGAGACATGAAGAACCCTCGGTCTCGAGCTCAAATACCTACGCTAATGATGGGGTGTATTGTAGGAGAAGAAGATCCAAGGACAAGAGGAACCAGGAAAAAGGGAGTAGATCCGTCAAGGAATGGACCCATCTCTCCTACCATCCGAGGCCAAATGAAGAAAGCTGAGTATAGTTGGTTGTCCGAGGGGGACCTAGTGGGGTGCTTGGATTGTTTGTTGTGCTGTTGATTTGTAGAGGACGGAGGTAGTGCACTGACGAAGTTTGGGGGATCTCATTCGTCTCCTAGAGGGAGACTTGGTTTGTTCACGTCGTTGAAATATTGTGGGACGAGGGAATGTCCCACAGGTCTACATTGATTTGGAGTCTGGGGCTGCACTGCTGTCAGTTTGTCTCTTAGAGCTCCTTCCTGAGGGTAGCACCAAGAAGAAGGAGGTGATTTGTTGAAGAGTATGGGCTCGGAGCCTGAGGGGCTCTTGTATGTATCAGGCTAGAC
Source organism: Larix kaempferi (assembly GCA_027924585.1). Lineage (NCBI taxonomy): Eukaryota > Viridiplantae > Streptophyta > Pinopsida > Pinales > Pinaceae > Larix > Larix kaempferi. Next base: position 22,608,376 of record BSBM01000910.1, read on the forward strand.
ACCGCTGATACGGATATCTGAAGAAGCTTGCGAGGGTCTAAGTCCCCCTAAATAAGCAATGAACCCCCCCCAATCTCATAGTAAATGGGGCACCAAAATATGAAGTGCTCCTCATTCTCGACCTCCTATAGCTGGTATAGATAACGGATCTGTCTGGTTAGTCGCTCTGGTGGTCTGTCTCTACCCGAAGTCTATGCGAGCCCACTTTGAACTGGCCTAGAGGAATGCGAAGAGCATGTATCCAGTGCCGCAATGTATAATGTGGTTGAATGATGAGCTCATTCTGGATAAACTGCCTATAGATGACATCTCTAATGATCTTGTTCAACACCTGTCTAGTCTGTAGGAGATGGTTGGGTGCCTCCAAGGAATACTGAAATGGAGGGAGGTAGCCAAATTGAATGCCCACAGACCCTAAAAGATCTAAAACCCTTGCAAACCAACTTCGAGCTTGACCTGATGGACTAGAGACAATAATGAACTCAGAAGAACAGTAAGCCAAGTATGGGTACCACTCTCTCCCCTTTGTTGAGTCGGCTGAATCCTGAAAGAACATATCGTGACTGTCGTATTACATAAGTACAAAGGCATATTAAAGAAACACACTTTACCTAACGACACATTAGACCAAGTTGATCTTAACTAACTCCTAAGTGTCGAAATATCTTAACAACGTAGTCCACCCAAGTACTTGATAATGACACCTGGATTTTTCGGTGAAATGCCTAATTGGATGTCTCGTTTTTAGAATTTTGTGGTGTACTCTTGTACATTTTGCCCCTTTCTTTGCTTGAGATAGTGCCAATATATTCTCTAATGCTCCTTATACTCAATTGGGTAAAACTAATATTTAATAAGGTTCTTGAATATCTCCCACTTGCTTACTCCTTTTCCAATCTGAGTACCTTAGAGTGACTTTCCCATCAAGTTTGGGCATGAGCTTCCAATTTTAGTCTAATAAATGCAACCTTATGCTTTTCATTGAGTCAGTGCACACTAAAATGGACCTTCATCTTCTGCAACCAATGATTCTAAAATGGACCTTCATCTTCTGCAACCAATGATTCATCTCGACGACATCAACCTCATCGTCATAGGGCTTGATGTCTACTTCGGCTTCTACTTTGAAAGGAAGTTGAGAAGAAGTGTTGATTGATCACTCTTTCTCTATCTCTAATTCTACTTTGATCTTTGAATCCATAGGAAATATGGATTCCTTCAAGAGCCAAACCTATAGTCAAGAGTTGACATGAAGAGTGGCATAATTTGGGAGATGTCAGTCACTTGCACCTATAGTTCAGAAAATATGACCCCGACCTCACCTTTTTCTTTATTTTGCCCATGGATGGGGATTGGAGTTTCCTCCCCATGAGCATCAGTTTCGATTAATTCCATGTTCACTCTAGTGGATAACTAGCTCTAGTAACAATATGATGTGTAAGTTCCCTTGGATATTCTAGTGGTTGGTCCTCCACAATAGTTCTGATTTATAAATTCACTGATTGATTACCTTCATTGTTCAATGGTTATGACCATTATGTAGGGCTCCTTTTGTGTAGTGTTTTATATTTGTTGTAAACAAATTGGTTAAGAGTTTTTTTTCATTTGCAAATTGTTTGTTTAAACAAAAAGAGATATGAAGATACAAAACAATACACCAAAGATAGAGAATATATTACCCTAAAGAAATCCTTATGGGAAAAAATCTAGTGTTAAAATGGAGGACAATGCTTCTCACTTTAATCCTTCCTGTGTATAGAACAAATTATATAGGTGCTTACCATAAAGAAATTGTTTGTAGTGGTTTGGATTCCAAGTGATATTATACTGTTATTTCCTCTAAAATCACACTCAATCATCATTAAAATAACCAATTGATCATCGAGAGAAGTTCCATGCTCTCCCTTGGATCCCAGATGACGTTAATTCATGCACTTGATCCCTTGAGGAATGACCTTCATGACCTTTGATCCCCCTTGCACTTTCTCGAGCCACAACATTTATGATAAACCTCATCACCCCTTGAAGCAAGGTTCATCATTCCAAGTTAGCCCTTAATGGCTCATTTTATGGATTTTCCCTTACTTCTGCCTTATTTTGTGGATCAAGGTTGTTAAGTTCTCTATTCTATGCCAAGTCCTCCATTTTGTAATCCTACTTTGCCATTTGTGCCGTCATTCCTCAAAGGTGTATTAAACCCTTAGTTGACCTACCATTATGGATGCTCGATCAAGCTCAAACTACGCTTTGCTATCTTGTTGTTTTTACTCACTGCCTATGGATAGAAATACACATGGTACATTTAAAGTATGCAAGTGGATAAAGTACTATGGGTGCTAGATACCTCATGAACCAACACTTCCCATGCAAAAATGCTCACCAACGAGTTGAGTCAATCCATTGTGTTACCTCTCAAACCCTCACTTCTTGAGATAAATTCCTAAAGCTCAAGTGATATTTTGGAGGAACTAATAGGGATTACCAATGTCACCTCACAATCCCTCTTCACACTTTAGGCCTATTCTCCTTTGGCTCAAGGGGGGCTTCCCTAGAATGGGATTACTAGAGCTTATTTAATAAACTCCAAGGCAAAAATGAAGAGATGGCTCTAGTAAACGAGTGGATAATGTTTAGGAAATGAAAGTGGATGAGGGGACTGGAGACTAGTGTCTTATCAGGGGGCAAATAGGGTCAAATCAAGGTTCAATGAGAGGCCATCTTAATGGAATCGAGACCTTCCTAAGTTCCTACTAGGTCAGTAGACTAGTGCCTTAATGGAATCAACAAGATATTCAATAAATTTTCAATGACTTTGAAGGTTTAGGAGCAATGTAACTTAGTACTGATCGATTAATAAGATTTTTCAATTTACTGCAGTAAAAATCAACAACATAAACTTGTGCGAAAACTAGAAATAGATAGTGAAAATGCTTGGAAAGGTACCTCTCACCACTTATCGTCCAAAGAGTCTATTCCCCCTAGGATGCACTTAGTTTGACGGATGATTTCTGCAGTTTGGGACTGTTTACCCCTTCAGATCTGTAGCAGCCTACATAAACTGATGAATGCTTGGTTTAACCGCTTCAAAACCCCCCAAGGTCAACCACCAAGGCTTGGAGATGAATTAGGAACCCTTCCCAACTGTTAGAACTTGATCTTTTCTAAAAAATACTTATACCAGATTTGAACTAGGGCTGCAACCAACCCTAAAGTCTGATGTCACCTCCTCTAGCACTTATTTGAGCTGCAAAACAACTTTTTTATGGATTTTTCATCAATATAAAAAACTCTGAAAATTATAATAGTGCTATTTCGGAAGTTTGTAAGTAAATTCAATGCTAAAGAAGTACAATGACACCAAATATTTTTTGAATTTTTCAAAAATATTAAATTTTTAGGTTTTTTTTGTATTTTTTCCAATATATAATACAATGAATTTTGTAAAAATTAAAATTGGTGAAAATAAGTGAATTAGACCTAGGTCTTGTTCCTTCCAGTCACTGAGAAATCGGGTTTAACATTTCTCCTAAGAATTGACAATTCAATATTTGAAAAAACTAAGGCAGGACTAAGAAACCCGAGGTTGTGTTAGCCTTTGACTCAGTTAGGGCAAAGAAAGATACCAAGGCCCAAGCAAGAGAGACCCTTCAAGAGGGATGCCTCACTAACAAGGCTAGACTATGATGCATAAAACCCTAAATTTCTCCTTCCTTAGGTGCCTCTGATAGTGCAAGATGAGATTTAAGACCTTACCATAATTGAGAAGAAAAAGAGAAGAGAAGATGCTCAAGAGTCCTTTCACCTTAGAATAACCTTGAAAGATAGCAAAGAAAACCTTAGATATTAACTTTGATCCTTGAAAACCCCTAGAAATTGCTAAGAAAGGAGGTGCGCACACTCAATATGTCATGTCCCAAATTTTGCATTGGGTCACAATGGCCTAAGCCCATTGGCCATATTCATGAGAGTTTATCAAATTGATGCTAAAGGTCAAATACTTGCCAAGGAGGAAAATTACTAGTTTCCTATGTTTGGGATGGAAGCTTTGGGATTTGGAATAAGGGGGATAATAAATGATGTTTGAACACTAAAATGGCATAAATATTTAATAAAGGAGCTAAATAAATATATACAAGTGAAAATCAAAGTGGCATTTGATCATGAAGACACATGGAGAAAGTGGGACCCACATATGGCTAGATTTCCCCACTACACTTGGCATCATTTTCTCACTAATTCGAATTCAAGGTGAATGGTAACATACTTGGGGGAGTTCAAAAGGTATTATTCATGGCATGACTCATCCAAGGTCGAAATATAGAGGAAGAGTAACTCCCATGGAAGAGGAAGAGGCAATTTGGAGCTAGTGGGACACTTGAGCTAGATTCCTTAGCTCTATGACAACAATGATGAAGATGCGATGACACCTATGACACAAATCAGACCTGAAGGCTGACATCTGACATATATGACATGTCAGGGCTAAAAATAGCCTCCAAGAGGGCGCTCAAGGGAGTTAGGGCAGCTAAGATGCTTCCACATGTGATTTGGTGGAAGTGGGAGACTAGGAATTGTTGTACAGGTAGCATTCTTTGGAATCTCTTCCCAACTTGAGTTGGGAAGAGTCTCTTGGAAGGAAATCGACCCATGGAGGACATTAAAAGTTTATAAAAGTCATGAAAAAAGAAGAATAGGAGCTTTTGATCATTTGAGAAATTTGCAATTGCATTTGTGAAGAGGGAGAGCTAGTGGATGACTAGTTTCTTGCTTTAGCGAATTTCGAGGGTGAAAGATTCCCATCCAAGTTGGAAATTGGAAAGGCCATTCAGACCTTTCATTTGGAGCTTTAATGGAGTCTTAATTTGCAGGTGTGAGCTACAAGGCAGCTCATGGTTTCTTCTAGTGTAGCTCACTCCTTCAACCATTTCCAGTTCTCATGGCATATTCTTGATCCTTGAGGGAGGGTGTTTTTGGTGAGCTATTGTACTCTTTAGGGGAGCTTTTCATGCCCCATTTCTTTTGTAATATGAAGTAAATACTTTATTATTCATCTCCAAAAATTTTTAGGTCGAAATTCCAAGTAGAAATGTATAAATCTCATTTTTAATGAAAGAACAGTGCCATTTCCCCACTACCTTGTTGTGAACCAATGTAATGTTGATGGATTCGAATGGATAAGTAAACTACTGATGGTTTATTGATGAATGGAATGATATTGATGTATTATACAAGTTTCATGTTCAATACTTAAGCCTTTGAAGTCATTTTACTCAGTTTATTTACATTTGGAAAAGATTTGGTGCCATTTCCTCAAGGGTCGAATTAGTGATTTTTGCTGCTGTTTGGGAGAAGGTTAGAACAAACTTAATAACTGATTAATGGTGCACATGAGACCTAAATAATGTCCCTTAGACATCCCCTACCTCTGTTCAGAATTTCGAGTGGGTCTGGAGGCATTTGGAGAGCCATTTTCAGAACTTACCTTGGGGGAATTTGAACCTCAAATTGTTAGTTAAATTCCATACTTTGTCCAGAATCTTAAACAAGTTTGCAGAAGTCTTTTAATGGTCATAAATCATCCATGAACATCATAATCAAGTACAAATATCAGTCATACACCTTCCTTGAAGATTTGAAGGCATTTGGAGCCAATTGGAGACCTAGAGACCAATACTAGTCAAAGGGAAATTACTAATAAAGTTCCCTACATTGGCCATAATTGAAAGAAGACTTGCAGAAGTATTTTAAAGGTCCAAAAGCATCCTTGAAACACGTATTTATGTTTTAACATCATCCATATACTTTCTCAAAAGATTTGGGATCATTTGGGGCAAATTGGAGACCTAGGCATCAAAACTAGTCAAAGGTCGAATTTGGGGAAAAAGAGATAAATTGGTCATTTTAATAAAAATTTAAAAAAGGGTCATTACAAGTGGTATCAGAGCATGGTCCTTGCACCTGTGAGTTAATATCATACATTGAAGAATAAGTTGCTGCCATGTCTTACTATTATGATGAATCCTATGAGTACAATTCTTATGAGGAATATGCAGATGCTTATGAGCAATATGAAGCAGAATGTGAATGGGTTGAGGAAGAGGTGCGATCATGCAACACTTCTTACAATTTTAGGAGGAATGAAGACCATTATTATGACCATATGTATGATAAATATGAGTATGTCACACCACCAAAGGATAACGCTATGGATGAATTGCAAAGATGGAGAGCAACATATAAAACCTTGTCCCAACAATATCAAAAGTATCAGGAATATCTTGATTTGTACAAGGAAGATACACAAAATGCCATGTCTTTTGAGTACTATGCTGAACATATTTTTGCAGATAAGCCCAAAAATGAAGATGTGGAGTTAGTGAAGAAAGGTTTATGCCCTTCTTGTAAAAGACCTTGGAGAGAAAATCATGTGTGTGAGTGAAAAGAGCAGTGAAATATCTGAACCTCCAGAGAATAGATCTATTTCCTACTGGATGAGAGTTTTTGGATTTTCTTCAAAAAGAGATTCCAAAGAAATTGATCCTAAGGAAAACAAGGGGAAAAATGCATTAGCTTGCTTGAAGGAGCAAAAAGAAGAGACATCACAAGAGCATGAAGAAGAACCTATTGAAAATATTGCAGATCAATTCGAGACACATTCTACCTTGGACATGAATTAGGGAGCATCTATTGATGGATGCTTGAACTATGAAGGAGTACCTACTGATGATTGCTCACACCTCTATGTTGGTGACATAGAGATCACTTTTGACAGTATTGCTGCAAGGCAAAATTCCCCTAAGCATGAAAATGAAGACCTTGTAGCAATTGAAGAAGAAACAAGATCAACTTCCACATCACCACTTGAGCTTCATGAAGTTGGTCCAAGCAAGAAGGAAGAAGATGAGGAGGTTCATTTGCAAGATCCTCATTTTCTTGAAGGATCCTTAAAGATGAATGAAAAGAAGATCCAAGACTCCCTTAGCATTCTCCATGACACTCAAGCATTGGTGTCAAATTCTTGTTGGAGAGCTACTTCATTGGAGGAAACATCCTTCCTTGAAGACATGGAGAAGATTCAAAGAGCAATGTGTCACATCAAAGGTAATTTCATGTCTTTTCTTTTTGATAGAAACCATTTGTTTGAGCTTAATGAATTGTTACATGATGCATACTTGAAGAATAATGAGGATAATCATAAGCTCACAATTCAAAATGAGCAACTTCTTGAAAAGTTGTAAGATACTTATTTTTCCTCCTATGTTTCAGATTGTCAAATGGTAGATTGTTTGGAGGATTCTCATGACATGGTGGATCATGAGAAATGTGAAAATTTGAATGTGCTTAATATGTTTGAAGATGAACTTGAAGAGATCCAAATACTTGATGTGGTGGAAGAGGAACTTGAATTGTCTCTTGATGAAGGTTATGCAATTTTTAAAGAAGAGCATGATTCCTCTACATTGGAACTAATCTACAACAATGGTTTCACACTTTTGAAGGAGCTGCATGATACTACCCATATGGATCCTTTCCATGATGAAACTCCTGCATTTTTTTGATCATTTGGGTGAGTTAGTTCTTTCTTGTACATCCTACAATTCCATGTTTTGCAGCATTAGTCTCAATGAAGAAAGAGTGAAAGGGTTCTTTTTGTTAGTGTCACATGAGGAGTATGAAACTCCTAGATTTACCTTTTATGATGACATGGTTGGAGCACATTCTTATTCACATTTGCAGAAGCATCATTCGTTACTTTATGATGATGCACATCTACATGGATGCACCTATAATATGCATTTGAGTCATTTGAAGACTCATGATTTTTCTTGCTCAACACTTGGTTCATTTGATGTTGGAGGAACTTCATCCAAAACTTGGGTGAATAGATTTATGATTGAAGAATATTTTTGTTGGCAGCCACATACTTTGTTACATCTTTATGATTCTCAAATTCATGGATGTATGGGTGAGACTTCTTTGAGTCCTTTGAAGTCTCCTTGTTTTTCCTGCTCATTATTTGGTTCATATCTTAGTGGAGATTTTTCATTAACTTCTTAGATGAAGGAATACATGGCTAAATATTTTGATGCATATCACATCCTTTTGGAGTAGTGTTATAGGACATGGGATCCTCACCTATGTCATTGGAGTAGATTTGATGGGTCACTTGAAGATTGTATGCACTTGGAAAATGGTGGTCTACTTGCTTGGAGGTATAAGCACTTTCATGACTCTTTGATGAAGCAGTTCCTTGATGTACATTTTCATTATGTTGTTATGTACTTTGATGATATATATTTTGTAATCATGATGTTTGGAAGAATGCATACAAGAAAATGAGATCCAGGAATCCTCTTATTTGATGGTATGGGTTGGAGAACACTCTTAATTGTTGGGGTGCAATACAAGCAATGGGACTCTGGGATCATTTTTGTCTCATTGGTTACAATTTTGTTTTGGGAAACAAGTAGTATGGGAGATGGATTCCCCACTTAATAAAGTGATTTTAATCAGAGTAGTGCAGCAGCAAGCATGGTGGTTCCTCTCTAAAATCTTCATGGAATCTCAAAGACTCAATGTTGGGAAATTCAATGGCAACTTCAAAGAATTATATAGCAAGCAGGTTCTTCAACACCCATGTTTGAAATTGCTTGAGGATAAGCAATATTGGGAAGGGAGGATTTGTCATGTCCCAAATTTTGCATTGGGTCACAATGGCCTAAGCCCATTGGCCATATTCATAAGAGTTTATCAAATTGATGCTAAAGGTCAAATACTTGCCAAGGAGGAAAATTACTAGTTTCCTAGGTTTGGGATGGAAGCTTTGGGATTTGGAATAAGGGGGATAATAAATGATGTCTGAACATTAGAATGGCATAAATATTTAATAAAAGAGCTAAATAAATATATACAAGTGAAAATCAAAGTGGCATTTGATCATGAAGACACATGGAGGAAGTGGGACACACATATGCCTAGATTTCTCCACTACACTTGACATCATTTTCTCACCAATTCGAATTCAAGGTGAATGGTAACATACTTGGGGGAGTTCAAAAGGTATTATTCATGGCATGACTCATCCAAGGTCGAAATATAGAGGAAGAGTAACTCCCATGGAAGAGGAAGAGGCAATTTGGAGCTAGTGGACTGTGGGACACTTGGGCTAGATTCCCTAGCTCTATGGCAACAATGATGAAGATGCTATGACACCTATGACACAAATCAGACCTGAAGGCTGACATATGCCATATATGATCATTTGAGAAATTTGCAATTGCATTTGTGAAGAGGGAGAGCTAGTGGATGACTAGTTTCTTGCCTTAGCCAATTTCGAGGGTGAAAGATTCCCATCCAAGTTGGTAATTGGAAAGGCCTTTCAGACCTTTCATTTGGAGCTTTAATGGAGTTTTAATTTGTAGGTGCAAGCTACAGGGCAACTCATGGTTTCTTCTAGTGCAACTCACTCCTTCAACCATTTCCAGTTCTCATGGCATATTTTTGATCCTTGAGGGAGGGCATTTTTGGTGAGCTATTGTACTCTTTGGGGAAGCTTCTCACGCCCCATTTCTTTTGTAATATGAAGTAAATACTCTGTTATTCATCTCTAGAAATTTTCAGGTCAAAATTCCAAGTAGAAATGTATAAATCTCATTTTTAATGAAAGAACAGTGCCATTTCCCCACTACTTTGTTGTGAACCAATGTAATGTTGATGGATTTGAATGGATAAGTAAACTACTGATGGTTTATTGATGAATGGAATTATATTGATGTATTATACAAGTTTCATGTTCAATACTTAAGCCTTTGAAGTCATTTTACTCGGTTTATTTACATTTGGAGAAGATTTGGTGCCATTTCCCCAAGGGTCGAATTAGTGATTTTTGCTGCTGTTTGGGAAAATGTTAGAACAGACTTAATAACTGATTAATGGTGCACATGAGACCTAATTAATGTCCCTTAGACATCCCCTACCTCTGTTCAGAATTTCGAGTGGGTTTGGAGGCATTTAGAGAGCCATTTTCAGAACTTACCCTGGGGGAATTTGAACCTCAAATTGCTAGTTAAATTCCATACTTTGTCCAGAATCTTAAACAAATTTGTAGAAGTCTTTTAATGGTCGTAAATCATCCATGAACATCATAATCAAGTACAAATTTCAGTCATACACCTTCCTTGAAGATTTGAAGGCATTTAGAGCCAATTGGAGACCTAGAGACCAATACTAGTCAAAGAGAAATTACTAGTAAAGTTCCCTACATTGGCCAGAATCGAAAGAGGACTTGGAGAAGTATTTCAAAGGTCCAAAAGCGTCCCTGAAACACATATTTATGTTCTAACATCATCCATATACCTTCTCAAAAGATTTGGAATCATTTGGGGCAAATTGGAGACCTAGGCATCAAAACTAGTCAAAGGTCGAATTTGGGGAAAAAGAGAAAAATTGGTCATTTTAATAAAAATTTAAAAAATGGTCATTACACAATAGCTCATATAAACAAGAAGAAATAAAATTTCAGTCATGTTTGATCCCATGAACTTGATTACAAATGAGGGGGAAATGCCTTAATTATAAGAAAGAGGCAAACTTTATCCCTCCTCTAAGCCGACCTACCTAATTTGTCTTTACAATGTTTTTTTCCCTCAATGCCCTCCTTCTTAGGTTGGTACAACCTTTAGAAACTTGCTTTCAAGGTGGATGATTTGCTCTTCAAAACCAAGATGACCAAGAGGGGGGACGATATAACAAGATAAGGTCCAAGGGGGTATCAATGAGGTGTGCTAAGGCAACATAAAATCACAAGTGTCGCTAGGATCCCCCAAGCCATGTGTTCTAATGGATTCATCCCAAGGTGCACCAGACACCCACTTAGGACATAAATGCCCGACATGATGAGGGGCTACCACCCATCAAGGGGTAGTCAACATAGCCACTAGGCCAACACTCCTTGAAATGAGGATCGAGAGGACCTAGCATGACTGGACCAAGGGTCTTGGGTTCCATTAGACCAACACTTTTACATAACAAGCCCCAACTTAATATTTTACAATGGCAAAAAGGCCCTCCTCTTTGGCACATTTGGTAGGGTGCGCTGCAGAGAATATGGGTGTAACGAGTCTTTCGAGGAATAACAATAAAATATTACATTTCAAACCTCTTCAACAACTTCTCTACTAAAAATAGCAATAGGTTTGTTGAGATCCTTTTTCTTCTCATAAAATTATTAATGAAATATGCCAAAAGCCTTCTAGATCCATGCTCTTATTTAAATAAAACAATATAAAAATGCTAGTTCATAACCAACTCATGTGATGAGGTCAAACAATAATAAAATAATGAATTGGTTATGCCATGAGGATCCTCCATCAAGCAAGATGTCCCATGTGTAATAACCATAATTACATATATCGTCAATATATCAAATATATTGCGATATGACCAAGAAGCCGATGTACTAACACCTAAATATCAATGTTGCACTACTTGGACTCGGCAAAGACTTGGTTGGTATGTGACTCGTCGACTTGGGAAAGACTCGGCAAGACTCAACAAATAGGAAATAAATTTAAAATATGGTAAATTTTGGGCACAAAAAAGAGGTTAACGACATTTCCAATCCATATAAGTTATAAAACTGCAATCTATGCAATAATTCATATCATCTCATAAACTATGATAATACAACATAACACAATCGATTTTTGTATGCAAAAATTTAAATTTAAAATAGTGAACAGGAAAATGATCCCAATATCAAAATCAGAGCAAGTTCAAAATTGAAATACATAAACCATAACTTAGTCTCATAACATAATTAGAAAACCAAAATAGTCAATGTCCCCATTTACAATCTCGAGTCTCATGCATGACCAGGAGTACGCCTACAATAAGCCCTCGAGGAGCTAGTGCTAACATTGGCAGACTGAATCAACTGTGAGGCAGGTGTATTTGGAGTTTCCATTTGAGATGGCAGACTAGAGAGATCTTGAGTCATAATGTTAAGATAGATAACATCAGTATTCAATTCAATTTCACAACAATAGCATATACAAGATCTTACTGAGAGAATAACAAGCACAACATAAACACAAGAGACACAAATTTATCTTGGGAAACCCTCTAGGGGAAGAAAACCCAACAAAACTTCCTCAATATAGATGATCAAAAGTACAAAGACAAAACCCCAAACAAGTGCTCCTTCTCCTTGCAGATCTCTCTCTCTCTCTCTCTCTCTCTCTCTCCCCTATGCGAATTACACAAGTGAGTGTGTGAATGAATGAATAAATGAGAGAGCCTAGCTCTCTATTTATACATTCACTTCTACTTTAATTTTACAACTTGAAATGTCGGACTCAACTAACTTTACCACTCAACTAATGTTGACTGGGCAGGAGCTAGTGCTAACATTGGCAGACTGAATCAACTGTGAGGCAGGTGTATTTGGAGTTTCCATTTGAGATGGCAGACTAGAGAGATCTTGAGTCATAATGTTAAGATAGATAACGTCAGTATTCAATTCAATTTCACAACAATAGCATATACAAGATCTTACTGAGAGAATAACAAGCACAACATAAACACAAGAGACACAAATTTATCTTGGGAAACCCTCTAGGGGAAGAAAACCCAACAAAACTTCCTCAATATAGATGATCAAAAGTACAAAGACAAAACCCCAAACAAGTGCTCCTTCTCCTTGCAGATCTCTCTCTCTCTCTCTCTCTCTCTCTCTCTCTCTCTCTCTCTCCCCTATGCGAATTACACAAGTGAGTGTGTGAATGAATGAATAAATGAGAGAGCCTAGCTCTCTATTTATACATTCACTTCTACTTTAATTTTACAACTTGACATGTCGGACTCAACTAACTTTACCACTCAACTAATGTTGACTGGGCCGACTCCTCTAGGGGACTTAAACACCCCATTACATTTGACTCTAGGGGGATCTATTGCCCCGACTTACAAGGGAGGATTTACCTCAATGAATTTACATGACCAAATGTAATAATAACATCCCGACGGAGGAATAAAACATCTCCGAATAAATTACAATAAAATACAATAGAATATTCTTCGAAGTTACAATATTTCAACACTCCCCCTCAACGAGAAGGGTATTCTACTGGCAACAACAACATCAACTGTAGGGGCAAGGAGAGAGAGCATCATCAACAACATCAAGGTGATACATCTATAAATCATTAGAAGTTTTCTTCAACAACATCAGCAACTGGAGCAGTTACTAGGACATCTTCAACATCTTCAGTACTGGAGCATCATCTTCTACAGCACCAAGTCTTCATCTTTGATCTTCATCTTCTACAGCACTCGATCACTCGATCGTTGACAGAAACACTTGATCTTTCGATCATCTACAACAATTCTTGATCTTTCGATTAGCAACATCATCTTGATCTTTCAATCAATAACAACATCATCTGTAGCAACATAACTTGCAACACACATGATCCAATTACGAGATGATCAATCCCTCTCACTTTAGGACATAAGTCCAAGGATGATGCAATCCTATCCACATCACGGAGACAAAAGTCTGTGGATCACTTTAGGACTAATGTGCAGGGATGATACAATCCCAACCACATCACGGAGACAAAAGTCTGCGGATCCCTTTAGGACTAATGTCCAGGGATGATACAATCCCAACCACATCACAGAGACAAAAGTCTGCGGGTCACTTTAGGACTAATGTCCAGGGATAATACAATCCCGACCACATTACAGAGACAAAAGTCTGTGGATCACTTTAGGACTAATGTCCAGGGATGATACAATCCCAACCACATCACGAAGACAAAAGTCTGCGGATCATTTTACGACTAATGTCCAAGGATGATACAATCCCACTGCAACATCACGGAGACAAAAGTCTGCGGATCACTTTAGGACTAATGTCCAGGGATGATACAATCCCACTGCAACATCACGGAGACAAAAGTCTGCGGATCACTTTAGGACTAATGTCCAGGGATGATACAATCCCACTGCAACATCACAGAGACAAAAGTCTGCGGATCACTTTAGGACTAATGTCCAGGGATGATACAATCCCACTGCAACATCACGGAGACAAAAGTCTGCGGATCACTTTAGGACTAATGTCTAGGGATGATACAATCCCATTGCAACATCACAGAGACAAAAGTCTGTGGATCACTTTAGGACTAATGTCCAGGGATGATACAATCCCATTGCAACATCATCATCACTGCTCCCCCTTTTGAGGAAGGTCCTTTCGAATCACACCAAGCTTGTCACGGAAGTACTCAAACTTTACTCGAGACAGAGGCTTAGTTAACACATCAACAACTTGCTCATCAGTGCTCACATACTGGAGCTTTATGGCTCCCTTCTGTACCATATCCCGTATGTAAAAATACCGTATTTCTATGTGCTTTGACTTGTCATGGAACACTGGGTTCTTCGTCATCTTTATACAACTCTGGTTGTCACATAGAATCACCGTGGTATCCAACTCTAGGTCAAATAGACCTGACATCAATTTTTGAAGCCATATGGCTTCACAACTAGCCGAACAAGTTGCTATATACTTTGCTTCAGCTGTGTTGAGAGCAACACTGGACTGCTTCCTGCTAAACCATGAGATCATGGCAGATCCCAGACAATAATATCCACCTAAGGTGCTCTTCCTGTTTGAGACACTTCCAGCCCAATCTGCATCTGTATAACCATACAATCTGTAGTCATTATCTCCAACATAGTATAGACCAATGTCTATCGTACCTTTCAGGTACCTCATCACATGCTTTGCAGCTACCAGGTGAACACGTCTAGGCTCAACTAGATACTGATTCAGGGTGTTCACAGCAAAGCTATATCTGGCCTGGTATTCGTTAGATACATCAACGACCCAATAATCTGTTTGTACTGAGTCACATCCACTAACTTTGATGATTCATCAACTAACAACTTCAGGTTGGTATCCATGGGTGTGGCCATGGCTTTACATTCCAACATATCAAATCTTTTTAGGATTTCCACAGCATAGTTTCCCTGGTTGAGAAAGATTCCATCTGGGTTCTGCCATACTTCCAGACCTAGAAAATAGTGCATCAATGCAAGGTCTTTCATCTCAAATTCTTCCGCGAGCTTCTTCTTGCATTCTACAATTTTGGGTAAAGCCCAAGCTCGTCAAAAAGCTATCTATCCTTTCGTACCGAGCTCTAGGAACTTGCTTCAATCCATACAGAGCCTTCTTCAACTTGCATACGTGAGTCCATCTGTCTTCAACTTCAAATCCCTGTGGCTGTTCTATGTACACTTCATCATCCAGGGAAGTTGCCTTCGTGTTTTCCTGATGTAACTTTTGTTTCATTATTGCGGGTATCGTGAGTATAGCTCTAGTAGAAGTGTATCCATCAATCCATCAATTCCCTCTTCATGTGAGAAACTGCAAGCCACAAACCTTGCCTTGTACCTCTGCAGTATGTTTGATTTGTAAGACTTCTTGCTGAACAATCATCACTTGTTCTTTGGAACAAGTGTTCATCATCCTTCTCTTGTAGATCATAGCACATGATCTTTCCTACAAATCAAATTCAATTACAAGATTAGTAACACTTCATAATCATCAAATCATTTCAATGATAACCTTTTATGCATACTGATATGATTCACATAGTTATACAACTATCTTGGCCAATGCTTTGGCACAACACTTTTCCATATCCCGTATGCATACGGTGAGTATCTAGATCCCTTCCATCTCTACCAAAACATACTATCAAGAGCGTGCACTGCTCCTAGCTTGTTAGCAAAGAGGTTTCATTCTAGACAAGCAACAATGGAATGTTGTCCAACACTATTGGCTACTTACCCATCATATGCATATTAGTAGTACACTGCTCAATTCTATATGAATGCTTACCCTATGCATGATACTTTTCCCGATTCTAGGAATACAAATATGCATACAACTATTAATATCATTAACTATTCAGGGATTCAAGAAGTAATTCAAATACTTATCTTTTTATGTTTTGTGGGGTTGCCTCTTTGCTTCCTTGGGATTGCCTCCCTCTAGATCTTTGCTTCCTTGAGATTGCCTCCCTCTCATGTCATGACAGTATCATGATTTTGTGTCTTTGAGCTTTTATCCATCCTGTAGCACTATTCACCCTTAAGTGTGCACTAGTTTCATCATTCTGTCATCCTCAAGATCTCTTACATAATCACACATTCATTAGTATGATCTCAATAAGATCAAAATTATAATCCTAAATAATCTTAAACACGTTCGGTCATAATCATTTCATACACAGGTAATTTATCACGAGCATTAATATTCAAGGTTTCATGGAGTATGTCTTTTACTTATGCATATCCAGATTTGACCATAGGATTTTTCTAGTTTGTCATATCATTAATCAAACTAAGAAACACAATATGCATAAAGCCTTGATTAGCTAAACTCTATCTTCATGAATAATCATTATCAACCATATGAAAGTATATTTATCTAAGATCCTAACACAGAGTAGAATTCTAACTTGATATAAGAAAACATACCTGGATTAGCATGCTTGCCAGTTATGTCTAACATACCCAAACAATATCTTATTTGTTCTCTTCAATGATTTAGAGACCTTGTGCTAGTAATCTGCATCTCTCATAAGTTAAGCATAGTAGAACCAAATCATGCATACCTCGTAAGTAGAGCTTCTATGTGATCAAAGACTATGGATGAGTCTTTGTCTTCATGTCATCATGGTCATATATTCTTGATCTAGAACTTGATTTGTCTTTCTTCATGTACCTTGTTATCACATCTATGTTAGATGGAGCTACCATACTGTAGACTGTGCGGCCGAGGACTGCACAATACTTTTTTTTCTAGATCAGAGATCTGATGCCTTCAGAGGAGGCACACAATTTTGTTCAAATTGCCCCGAGCAGTTATATCAGAGGGGACAGTTGGTTGTACAGTGGTCCAGACATGTCACTTAGCATTTACCGCAGGGTCACCCTTCCATGCCAGGCTTTGATATAAGCCCATTGAGACAGTTGCCTAGTCTTGTTTTGATTGAGATTATCATAGAGTATTGCTAGTTTACTATTTGTGCTCGGATTCAGCAGAGATCCAGTTCAGAGACAGCCTCAGCAGTAGGTATATGGTGCGGCAGGTATTGCATTTGATATATATATTGCTCATGATTGTTGCTTAGACTTGTTTATACACGGTGGTACACTAACTCTACATATGATGATTGATTTGGTGATCTAGTCTTTATGATATGTGATTGGGCCCTTGGTGATGTTAGTCCACCCCTTCCTAGTAGGCTCCTGTTATATGCACACCGGATCACATTCCCACTATTGGTATAGACTTGGTCACTTAGTCCCCTTAGGCAGTTGACTTTGGATCCACATTCACCTTCTTCACCCATCCGACTCATTCATGATTGATATTTCCTGACTTGGATTCTGATTTGTGACCTTGAGGATCCCCTTCCCCACTGATCTCTGAGTATGCCATGATTCCCCATCCATTGTGCCTCGGCTCTTTAGTGTGTGAGATGCACTCTCAAACTAGGATTTGCTCCTGTCGGTTGCCCCCTATGTTGCAATGCAGTTAGGATTGTGTAGCCTCATCGGGTGTTCCCCATTGGTTGTCGAAGCATGTATTGGTCACCCCCATTACTTTGCAGTATGAGCACCATGATTATATCTATTGAGATATGTATGTAGCCCAAAGGGGCCTTGATGTAAATTGAAGAAATGAAGAAATGTAAAGCAAGCCAAAAAGGCTTTTTGTAAATGTAAATCTAGCAAAAAAAAAGGGCTAAGTATGAAACTCATTGTAAAATCCATGCAATG
The DNA here is from genome assembly GCA_027924585.1 of Larix kaempferi. Lineage (NCBI taxonomy): Eukaryota > Viridiplantae > Streptophyta > Pinopsida > Pinales > Pinaceae > Larix > Larix kaempferi. The sequence goes on from BSBM01000910.1 coordinate 22,626,238, forward strand.
TGTTTGTAAAACACACATGGAGACAGGTCAGCCATACATGTCAGCATTTGTAGTGGTTATTCCTCACCTAGTCCTGCGGGGCAAGGAGGTGAGAGGGAGCAAGGGACAAGCTCAAGATTGTCCCCTAGAGTCTCAAGTTACGATTTGTTGGACACCCAGTTTGGCAGCTCTAGAAAAGAACCTCACAGAGTCTTCGGGCACAGATGTGAGTTGTGAGATACTTGTCAGATTACCAGTGGCGGTTTCCCTGCACTATACCCATTTGTGAGGCACCGCTCTTCCCCGTGTTTTGTCATGGTATGCTTATCTTAGTGGACCCTACTTTTCCCGAGTTATCCAAACGGTCACATGATCCTCATCCTTGTCATCCCTTATCCTTTGCCATGAATTCCACATCACCCAAAGTGAGCTAGGTGGTCAAGTCTATAGGTGGGCCTACCTCACCTGGGGCCTTGTATGTTTTCAAGATTTATTGTAGTTTTTGATCACCATATTATTATGATGTTGTTTAGTAATGTACTAACTTGTATGAGGAAGCCTTTCACTTCATGATCGCATACAGGTATTTAGCTAGCACCATTGTTGACCAGATTTGTCTTGGTCAAACTAGGTTGACCAAGCCAAAAATGGGCCCGAAAAAATGTTGCGTCCGGAATTTCGATTTTGGTCAGTTGTTATCTACAGGGGACCCATATGAACTTCCAAGTGACAGAATGCAAAAAGATCAAGGCGTTTGTGAGATTTTTTAATTATTACTGGTCATTAATGACCTGTTTAATTAAAAATCATGGATTTTGGGCAAATAATGCCTAAGTGATGGATCAGGGTCATTCGAGTGGTCATTCCTACTATTTTTGGGGTCCACAATCACATTGCAGCAGACTGTTCGGCAATCCGGGCACTTTAGATGAGTCAAAAGCCCAAATTACATCTTCAGCAGTATAAACCAACAATAAAATACAAGGAAAATAAAAATTGACAAAGGCAACTATAGCAAAGGGTGAAAATCAATGGCCAGCAAAGTAAAGGGTGATTCCTAAGGTAAATGGTAATGTTTGATATATTATTTGTACATTGTGGGGCCCTCTCTTGCCCAGCTCACCATTGGAGTCGAATTGCCCATAGGGAGCTTTTTTCTCCACTTAGGGGAATTCGATTTGGTTGATACTTTGTATATGGGGCCCTTGATTTATTATGTTGGGGGGATAAAACATGCTATAGACACCCCCTAACATTGTTTCATGTATTGTATGGACCCCACCATGGGTTCACCTCTCCACTTGTGCGCTCCACTTGGGCAATTCGCACCCCCACTACAGATGATCTCGTCCATTCGTTTTGATGGATGGAGGATTGATCCTAGCCCTCCATTTTGGAGTGAATAGGTTTTGAGAGCTTCCTTTCTCTATAAGAGAAGGCACTCATCCATTTTGTACTTCTTCTTGGCATTTTCGACTTGCACTTGATAGAGAGAGACATTCCATTTGCAGCTTGATACTTGGTGTTGTGGAGCAAATTTTGTGGTGATTGATAGCTAGTGTTTGGATGCATTGTGGAGATAGTTTGTGTTGTCTTTCCATACTTGTTTGCTGGTTTAAATTTGCAGCATTGGTGGCCATTTGAAGGAGGGCGCTATACTTGGAGCGAGAGCTCCACTCTAGCACTTTTCTTCAAAGCAAATCACAAGGGAGTTGTCATTTGCTTTCAGCTATTCAATTCCTTTTATCTTTCAGCCATTTATTTGTTGTTATACTTGATTATTTGCTGCAGTTACTGATTATATCGTGCTTGTGGCAAGTACCCAGGTTGCCATTGGTGTCCAGTTGCTTCTCACGCTCAAGGAAACACGTAGGCTCTCCACATTTGATCTTCCAGGCTAGTCTTCACTCAAAGTTCTCCATTTCACCATTTCTTCAGGTACTCTTCATCTCCTTGTCTCTTCTTTACCATTTTCACTGTCTTGCTAAGCTGGAAAATCACTTAAAAACCCCTAAAAATACAAAACTTCATATTTCACCGTAGGAATTTGTTCTAATTTAAAACCCACTAATGAAATGATCTTAAACCTCAAATCTCAAATTTCATCAAATTCCGACTCCATTTGCCCATAGATCTAGCACTGGTCCCTTTGCCAAAAATGTCCCTCTAGGGCGTTTTTCTCTTCCAGCTGATTTGGGTCACTTTGGGGTTCTGGGGTATTCTTGATTCTTGTTTAGAACGTCATTTTACCTTAGGGAATCAAGTTTTATTTGCTAGAAGTGATTATAAACGTAATTTTCTCGCTGCCCTAGGTCCATTGACCCCCTGTTTAACCACTTCCTTGGGCAGTTTTATTTCAGTACTTCACTTCTTGCACCATTCACATCCTCAATTAATTTCAGCCATCTAATCTATGTATTTTATCACAATTTATCGCTGGTCACACTTATATACTCACCTATCTCATTAGTGTGTCCAATCTGTGGTTGAGATTAAGCTTAGGACCCATTTACACTCATTTCCTGTCTTTATTTGTTTCTATCTTTTGGATTTGGGTGTGTTTTTTGTCTCTCGACCATTACTTGGTCGAGCGGGGTCTCCCCCCTAACTTGGCTAAGTGCCTCGTCTAAAGCGACAGTAGCCTTGTCCGGTGTGACTTCCGTTCCCTAAACGGAGGACCTGGCTATTGCAGGTTACACCTTCCTAGTTGTTCATCCTCCTACCATCCCTGTTGGGACATTCATCATTAGCAACTAGAGTTTGTGTGATAACATACCTTTCATGTTAGACAACATCATCCTCATACAACAACAAAAGTGCATTAGTACAATCATAAGTGTCATAACCCTAATCAATGAATGTCTTCTATCATTCACATGCATTCATACTTTTACTAAGGTGATCAGACAAATCTAAAATTAATCATGATTGTATTAACCTCAATAATATGAAGACAAACATATCATGAACTTACTCATCAGATAAATAAAACAGATTTCAAAACATACTTGCATCACCTCAAGTCATACCTGTCGAGATTGCTTGTAGTCTTCTCTATAAGGGTAAAACCCTAATTGTCCAAGGTAGATAACTTGTAAACATCTTATATAGATTGATGGTGCTAGGATGATAGAATACTAGTGCCATTAAACTCTTAATTGCTACCCCGAGTCTCCCAACTTTGCTAGGGTTTCTTCTTTCTTGTAGAACCCAAAAACCCTAATTTTCAATCTCCTTCCTCCCACAACATTTTGATGGAAGATTAATATCTATGATGACGGGATTCCAAATCCATTTTCAATGTTTCCAATGTTGCATCAGGTGTCTCCAACATTGTATCAGGTCCTCCCATACCTAAAAAACTGAAAACCCTAAGTGAGAACTTCTTTCTTCTCTTCTTTGATTTCCTCCGTTGAGCCATTTCAGATGTGCTGTATTGTTTCTAGTGTATCTTTGAAATTTCGGATCCTCAGGATCTGAAACTTCGGCCTGTGGTAGCCCGACCTGTCATCTTTCCAACCCCACCGATTTGAGCTTCATTGGATTCTCCATGAGAGAGATATGCTAAGTTTCCCAACATGACCTGTTTATGGGATGAAACAACATAGAGAACTTGTACGGCGTGCCACGTGTCACTGTTTCAATTTCGGCCTCTGATATTCGGACCTGTGAAACTGCAGTCCGTGCCCTAATTGTCACGTTTTACGAATTCCATTTGGAGCTTCCTAGCCTGAGATATGACCTTTTTTCCTAGGTCACTTGTATAGGGATGTATTTTGGAAGAGGTAGAAACCCTAACTTGTATGGATCATATCTCACAAAGTACAACGAATCTGGGGTTGATTTTTCGACACAAGGTACATCTATGTCTGATCTTTGTCCTGTAGAAGTTTCAGATCCCAAACCCTCGCAAAAACAGATTTATAGAGAAATTTCCACGATGACTAGTTTTTGCTATACAAAGCCCCAGCTTTCAAATTGTCGCAAGTGAAACAAGTGTCGTAGATGCCATACATTGCCTTCTTTCAGGCTAGCTCTGAAACCATGTTAAGATTCAATATGCTAAGATAGATAACATCAGTATTCAATTCAATTTCACAACAATAGCATATACAGGATCTTACTGAGAGAATAACAAGCACAACATAAACACAAGAGACACAAATTTATCCTGGGAAACCCTCTAGGGGAAGAAAACCCAACAAAACTTCCTCAATATAGATGATCAAAAGTACAGAGACAAAACCCCAAACAAGTGCTCCTTCTCCTTGCAGATATCTCTCTCTCTCTCCTATGCGAATTACACAAGTGAGTGTGTGTGTGAATGAATGAATAAATGAGAGTCCCTAGCTCTCTATTTATACATTCACTTCTAATTTAATTTTACAACTTGACATGTCAGCCTCAATTAACTTTACCACTCAACTAATGTTGACTGGGCCAACTCCTCTAGGGGACTTAAAAACCCCATTACATTTGACTCTCGGGGGATCTATTGCCCCAACTTACAAGGGAGGATTTACCTCAATGACTTTACATGACCAAATGTAATAATAACATCCCGACGGAGGAATAAAACATCTCTGAATAAATTACAATAAAATACAATAGAATATTCTTCGAAGTTACAATATTTCAACACATAAAACACTCCTTTGGAGTCTCAGAAAGCAGCTCCAACCTCCTTCAACCTCTTTTAGATAGCTCAGGCAAAGAACAATGAACTGCTTTCACTCCACTTAGCAATGAATACTCTTTGTGATTGATGAATGAGGAATGAGAGGATAAGAGGTGTTTATAACCTCTTTCCCTCTCTTCACTTTGTTTTCCCTCCAGAAACATACCCCCAAAACTCAAGCAAATCATAAAAAAACTTGAAACCTGGTTTCATTTCTGTGGGGGTCTTTTTTTGTGTTTTGGGGAGTCCAAGTGAGTATTCGACGAGTCTCAGTAAATCTGGGCGAGTTTGAGGAGTTAGCTGAGTCTCAGCCGAGTTTGACGAGTGTTCGAGTCTTGTCTGGTTACTCGTCCTAGGAGCTAACTCGGGCAGACTCGCGAGTACTCGTGAGTCTCCAACAAGTCATGCAACACTGCTAAATATCGCGACATAAACGATAAATTGAACGTGTCGCGATATATTCATTGACTCGTGATAAATTAGGAAAATATTGCTAGCCAATAAAATGTATCACCCTACTCATCTAAAATGCATAGAATTTGGGAAATAAAGACGTGGGTCGGGTTTCTTGGGGTCATTGTGCATTGCTGAAGAAGGGAATTGAGCTCCAAGAAGGTTTGTGACCATTTCCATCGATAGAACAAGGGCAAGTCCCGGGTTCTCGTTGCCATTAGTGGAGCAGTTGTGGAATGGGGATTCACTACAATCCATCTTCTCCATTTTTCTAGGTATGTATTAAATTTTATGTGTGAAATTTGTTTGTTTTCGAGATTTAGTGTAGGGTTTTCAATGGCCTATACTTCTTTTTGTTGTCTTTTAATGGAAGATTTGATCATTCAACTCATTTTCAAGCATTCTTTTCATAGATTCAAGCATTCTTTTTTTGTTTTTTTTGTGCCATAGGTCTGGTCTCAACACAATGCCAAAGCCATTGGATCCAATGTTCATTTATGGTGAACCAATTGACCCTCATAATAGACAAAGATGAATTGCAAACTATGTGACTAGGAGATTTATGGTGGAATTAGCTGCTTGAAATACCACCTTGCCAGTATTGTCAGGCATGAAGTGGAGGTTTGTTCTATAGTTACCCTAGAAGTTATGGGTATTGCAAACCAATTGCTTCTTGATATGGCTAGGAAGAGAGATGAGAAGGAATTGAGAGTTGAACTTGCATCTAGAACGCAATAAGAAGCATGGGAGCCACACGTGCCTCGGGGATGGGTGAAATACATTCCTTCTCGTCATCCACAGCTCACAACTTCCACAATGCCCTCGACATCCTCACATTTCTTTGTGCCGAGGTCAACACTTGGGGGGGAACCTTTTATAATTTATTCGGTCATTAATTAAAACAAGGGGGAAGGAGGAGGAGGTTGACAAGCTTGTGGCCAAATGTTTTCTATGGAGTGATGTACCTTTTAAAATTGCTCAGAACAACCCCTTCTACCATTCTATGTTTGAAGCTGTTGTTATTGTTGGCTTAAGGTATAGGGGCCCTTTCCTATAATGATTTGAGAGGAAAACGCCTTCAGGGGGAGAAGGGAGATTGCACCCAGAGATTAGACGAGCTCAAAGAATCATGGGAGATCATCGGATACAATGTTATGTCAAATGGGTGGACATATGGGAAGGGTAAATCCATTCTAAATTTCTTGGTTTATTGTCCCATGGGGACAATGTTTATCAAATCTGTTGATGCATCTGCATATTTTAAAGATGCACAATTATTATGTGAGTTGTTGGATAAATTTATTCAAGAGATAGGCCCACAATATGTTGTCCACGTCATTATGGACAATCTTGCTAATTATGTTGCTGTTGGGAGGTTGCTTATGCCAAATTATTCATGCTTGTGTTGGACTCCTTGTGTCTCCCATTTCATGCTACCCATTGCATTGGTCTTATGCTAGAGGACATGGGAAAAATTCCTTGGATCACGGGGCACAAGGAGTCGGTGCGTCTAGCAATTTGCCACTAGCTTCATTTCTCTTCAGTCTCTTCACAGGGTTATGATGGAATTACAAAGCATTTTTCTTTCCAATGAGTGGGCTACTTGTGTCTATAGCACCAAACCTTAAGGGAAAGCCATAGCCCAAGTAGTGAAATTTGATTAGGGTTTTTGTGCGACAATGTCGAGGTATGTGCGATCAATGAATATTTGGTAAAGGTTCTTTGTTTGGTTGATGGTGACAAGCCCGCAACAGGTTACTTGTATGAGGTCATGCATAGGTTCAAGGAAGCTATCCATTGGTACTATGAGGACAAGGGGGAGGAGGGATTCATTAGACGAGCTGAGTTGTGGGGTGTGATTGATGAACGATGGAATAGGCCTCTACGTCAACCCCACATTCTCTTGTGCACAGGGATTCTAGTTTGATGCTGAGGTCATGGATGGAGTTTTCCAGATTTTAGAGGATGGTGTTGACTCCCTTTGAAAGCTCAGAGATTTTCAAATATATGGAGATCTATAGGCTAACAATTGGCACTTTTGGTTACGACATGGCTTTACAAGATAGAACCATGAGGATGCCAGGTAAGCTTCAAAGTTCAACCTTCAAGTACAATTTGTTTAAAGCTTTCAAATTTTAATGTCTTTAGTATTTACTCTTCCCTTTCTATCTATTTGTTGGTGGAAATTTAATTCATTGTTTTTCCTTTCTTTCTATTCATTGTAGATATGTGGTGGACACACTATGGTGGTAGAGTCCCAGAGCTGCTAAAACTTGTCATTAGGGTGCTAGGTCGAAATTGTAGCTCTTCAGTGTGTGAGCATAATTGGAATGTCTTTGAGAAGATACACTCCAAGAATTGCAACAAGTTAGAAATGTTCAAGAATAAAAAATTAAATTTAAATTGTTTATAATTTTATTAATTTTAAATTTTTATTACAATTTTGAATTTATCGTCACCCTATAACTATGGCCCTCATATAGGTTAGATATTGAGTGCCTTAATGACATGGTTTATGTTTACTACAATCTAAGGTTGTAGGTGAAGCAGATTGAAAAAAGTACCCAAAGTAGATGCTATTTCATTGGATTAGATTGACACTACTAGTAAATGGAGCGTTGAGATTGAGGAGCTTGCAATGGAGGAGGCACTTGATTGGTTAGAGAAAGAGGAGAATGCCGATGCAAATATGTTGGAGGTGGAGAGGGAGGAGGAGGAGGAGGAAGAGATTGATTTTCCGGTGCAATCGGTGCCACCACCTCCACAAAGACATGTAGTTGGGATTGGGAGGAGACAACTCACATTGGTTTACACCTCAGCCCCATTACCTTCCACCACAACCCGAGCAATTGGAGCTTCCAGTTCCCAACCCATGCTCATCTAGAGCACCTACAGGACCACCTACTACTTCTAGAGAAAGAGTGATTCACCTTGCCCATAAAAGGGGTAGAAGGAATCGATGATTTGGAGTTGCCGAACTATACACTAGTCCACTCATTCTCAAAGTGACTGAGGGATCGGGCATAGACGGACCTAGAGCAGTGTGCTCCTCGCCTGCCATATTTCCTCCCAGCCCTAGCAGGGTTGCCAGCGATCTATCCAGAGTTTCTTTCCTTTGACCTTGGATGTTAGGAGTATCCCTCACTCCTACATCCCCCCCCAGGGTCATACAGTCGGTGACTGCGACAACAAGCAGGCGCCCCATTCACCCCCCTCGCCCTCGACCATTAGGCTTAGGAGATTGGGCCTAGACGAACCTAGATCAATGTGCTCCTCGCCCGCCATATTTCCTCCCAACCCTAATAGGGTTGCCAGCGGTCTATCCAGAGTTTCTTTCCTTTGACCTTGGATGTTAGGAGTATCCCTCACTCCTACATCCCCCCCGGGGTCATACAGTCGGTGACTGCGACAACGAGCAGGCGCTCCGTCCAGTTCCCACCCCATGCTCATCTAGAGCATCTACAGGACCACCTACTACTTCTAGAGAAAGAGTGATGCAATTTGCCCATAAAAGGGGTAGAAGGAATCGATGATTTGGAGTTGCCGAACTAGACACTAGTCCAATCATTCTCAAAGCGACAGAGGGATCATCAGGCCTAGACGGACCCAGATCAGTGTGCTCCTCGCCTGCCATATTTCCTCCTAGCCCTAGCAGGGTTGCCAGTGTTCTATCCAGAGTTTCTTTCCTTCGACCTTGGATGTTAGGAGTATCCCTCACTCCTACGTCCCCCCAGGGTCATACAGTCGGTGACTGCGACAACGAGCAGGCGCCCCGTTCACCCCCCTCGCCCTCGACCATTAGGCTTAGGAGATCTTGACATCAATGGATCCATCTTCATCTCTCCCTCGTGTTCTTGACAGGTTTTTGAGTCTTTTGAGTCGTCCAGCCTCGAACAAACTCACTTTGTGTTTTTTGTCTTGCATCTTGTACCGTTGATATGGTTTTATATAGGTTTATGAGTTTGTACTACTGCTTGTACTTTCTTTATTTGATTTTATCTTAGTTTTGGCACTTTCTAGGGGTTGCATTTGGACTCCCACATTGTACTCATACTGGATGTATCACCTAGTCCCATTGACCTACTTTTGTGGTCATTCGTTGGACATTAATAAAATTATCTTATCTTATCTTAGCTTATGTAGTATCAAGATGCCTAATTAGTCATGATGATTAATCTGATGAGATAAATTTATTTTGATCATTCGATGTGATTTTGTATCAATCTATTAGGAACATACTTCAGAATTTTCAATGTAGTGTTGATATGTAATCATGATGTACCATTTGACATCTTATACATCTTATACAATTGTATTTTCACATATATATATATATATATATATATATATTTCATTGGAACATGTCATGGGGAAACCCTTAGGTACTTCCCCTCATTTTGAGGATGGTACCCAAGGTAAACCATCGGCCCTGATTATGGGGCCTAACCCAGTGGGAACATCAAGTGAGGCCCTTATATAGCAATGTATAGCCACCCGGGGATTTGACCCCGAGACCTTCTGCTCACAACTTACAACACTCAACCACTTGAGCTAGCTCACCGGGCTTCTTGTATTTTCATATTTATATAGGAATGTGTTTATTTGATGTTGATGTTGCCTTAGATGTTAAAAAAAATGAAAAGAAAAAGTTTTTTTTTGTATTTTTTTTTAAGTTCCCAATATTTTCCGATATTTTTACCCGATATTGTCGGAAAGTTCTATTTTGGACCCTTGACGATATACTCATGACACGATATATGTAACTATGGGAATAACTCCTTCATAAGTGGACGTCCCCTTTAACCAACTCTCTCAAATCGTGGATCTCATGTGGAAATGTACTGAGATAGGCGTTTCCTTTCTTAAAAACAGATTTGAACCTCTTAAGGCTTATGCTTCTTCCTCAGCATAGGTGCATTTGTTACATCTCAAATAAGGTGAACAATATATATCTGTGTGTGTGTGTGTGTGTGATTAACAACATCAAAATGATGGGTTGGCCCTGATTTTTCTTTTATAAGAATTGGTTCCCCCCCCTTCACAAAATTTGAACATTTCATTCAGATCAGCTTCCTTCCTTTGACTTTTAAGGATAAAATAAGGCTGGAATTGGAAAAGCCCACCGACTACTGCTTGATTGGCTTTTGACTTCTTGTTGGCAGTTGTCATTCTTCTTTTTATAAGGGTAATTCCACTTGTTAGGATCTTTGTCACAAATCTGCATTGAATCTTACCTGTGCCGCTGTTATCAACCCCTCAAAGTCTCTCTTCTAAAATATGGAAATGAGGTTTTGATGCTTGATCTTGGAGCTAGGATACACCTGAGGCAATTCTCAATGTTGGGAACACATCTTAAGTTGTGTCCCTTTAGTTTGACAACCTCCAAACAACAATGACAGTTCTGGAAACATATCCTCTGATTAGATGGTAAAGCATTCTACAAATAGTGTTGTCTATATGCTGGTCTTATCACTGATTGAGTATTGTCAAGATCATCCTCCATTGCTATTGCTACAGGATGGAGCATTAATTGCTAATTTCAATTATGAGTTTTACTGATCTTCACACCAATTCTCTTAACATGCATCCTGAAGAGCTTTGATGAAGGCATAGTTGTGTAATTGGTACCATAAAAGGGTCATCTTCATGCTACTCTTCCTAAGGAATATATGCTACAAGAACTGCCCCTAAGCCATACTGAAATCTACCATAAAATGTCCCTTGCACATAAATTTTATTTAACCAACATATGCTGTAGGATGGTTCCTGGAATGGTGTCATGATTCTAGAGCTTTGTTTATCAATCCTTTAAGTCTACGTGCTATGGTTGCAACCACTACTGTCATCTTTTTAAATATCCTTCCTTGTGTTCCAGGACCAGATTTTAAAGATGCTCCAATAGTGTTTCTATGTCTTGTGAAAGAGTGCATCTCTCTTCAAGATATAAGTGTTGCTTTCCCTTTTAATCGATTCCCATGGCAAAGAACTTACAGACATGAGTGGCAGGGGAATATTGTCCTTCAGGATACAAAAGATTCCGCTGTTAAATATTACCCGTTCTAGAATCTGTTTGCTACAAACATCCATTGAGGGTTCTATCACCTTAGGTTAAATGTAGCTATATGACTGCCAAATGCAATGAGACCTATTGTCACCTAACTTGTAGTTGCCCCTAAAGATGGATCCAAGATGGATGGCAGAGGGGATAGGAAACCAAAGAGGTGCAACCAAGATAGCCTCAACTCCCAATGGATGGTTGTCACGCCAATCGAGGCAATCTTCACTTTATGTTATCTTGCCCAAGACAACAAAGGGGGAGACCCAGATCTACTCCCGATAGGAGAGATCAGACCAAAACACCAGATCAAATCAAGTATGGATGAAGTACATAAGGTGTATGGTAAACCCTAGATCTATGGATTAAGTCACTAGGTGAGTAATAGGTTGGATCAAGAGGTTTAAACAATGTAGATTTGGTCCAACATGTTTATGTGAGTGACTTATGAAGTTTGAAACAAGATCCAGGATCAGGGTACTAGTCAAAGATAAGAAAATCCACTGCCTTGGGAATCGTGTCCAATGCAGAGTAGTTAAGGACCAAATTGGGGCTAACCAATACCAAAGATGAGCTTGATGAATGGATATGACAGTGTTTAGGTGTTCAAGCATGTAAGACAAAGATCAAACCACAAGCTAACTCAACAATCCAAGAAAGTCGAATTGGTTTGGAGAAGATCAGTGCCTTGGGAAATGGGCCAAATAAAGTCGGATGTCCACCAAATTATAGATCAGGGATGTTGAGGTGTTAAGTTAGGTGGATCTTGAAAATTAGGATCATCCAATGGCTAGATCTCAGTAGATCTGAGATTGAAATGTATCACTAAGTGACCCAAGTGGGGCTCAACCCTCAAAATGAGGAATGGGGCCCATAAGGTGAAAATCACTGAAGTGACACACTAGGGGTAGGTTATCAATTGTGGAGATTAAGGATCAAGTGGGATCTCACCTACCTAGGTGCTAGATCTTAGCAAACTCACCCCTCCTAGGAAGTGCGACCTCCCTCGGAGAGACTGTTTTACCTTGGGAAATGGGTCGGATGAAGGCCAATCCACACCAAACTATAGATCCGAATCGCCGTGGATGCTATAGAGGTGGGTTTTAAATTTTATACCCAAAAGCCAAGTAGATCCTGGTAGATCTGAAAAATTGTAAAATGAGGGTTTGAAATATGAGGGTTTTATCAATGAAGTAGTTATGCCAATGGATTGGAACCAAGACAAGAAGAACAAACCTGTGGATCTTACCTGGATAACCTTGTAGATGCCTTGATGATGATGGTCTATGCAAACCCGATCAATTTGAAGCACTTTGAGGTAGTTTTCTATGAAGTCGATTTGCCCAAGGAAGCCAATGCACCCTCTCTCCTGCACAATAAATGTCAACAATATCAGATTTACTGCGAACAAGAGATAAGAATAATGCCACAAGAGAAATAACAGAAATATAGCGTAGATCACAATGATACTAATGATAACCCCCTGATACAAGCGAATGCCAAGTGGAGCGAGTTGAAGAAGCCTTGCAAAAACGCCCAAGTGAAGTCGCCCTCCTGTAGACAAGACAAAAGTTTCCAGAAAAAGATAGATGTTACCACAAATACCCAAATGCTAGGATGCAATAGACTTTACAATCACCATCGAAGAACACCATATTCAAAGGAGACCACAAGAATTTCCATAGAAAAGTTTTTCTATATCAAGATTCCAAGAGCCAAAGACCCCTTGACAATGAGAAGCTCTCTCCTTTAAACTCCTATAGACAAAACAAAAGTTTCCAAAAAAAGATAGATCTTACCACAAATACCCAAATGCTAGGATGCAATAGACTTTACAATCACCATCGAAGAACACCAAATTCAAAGGAGACCACAAGAATTTCCACAGAAAAGTTTTTCTATATCAAGATTCCAAGAGCCAAAGACCCCTTTACAATGAGAAGCTCTCTCCTATAAATAGGAAGGAGAGGCACCAAAATCCTAACCACTTTTTGAATGAGTGGCTAAAATTAAAAGATCAAAATATCTAATCAATGGTTGAGATGAGCTCAACAATACAATACATGGATCACTAATAAAATAATACATCACATGGACCAAATCGCCCTAGGAGAGGGGGTCCCACCAAAATCAAATGATAAAACAATAGATCTAGCTCATGGTGGGTCCAAGGGGTAATTTCTAACACTCTTGGTTAATCCCCATGGCACAATATTCAACAATAAATGATTTAGACACCAAATCGTGCCTCTCTGGGAAAGTCGTGAGCCTTAGGAGGTTCCAAAAAATCATATAAAATGCCATAAGTGATGGATGTGGGTCCCGATGAAGCTGAAACTATTGGAGAAGGTGTGGAACACATCCCACTCATCATCACAAATCATCCCATGCCAAAAATTTCCCTCAGTAGCCATTTTCACCATTTCTGGACTGCCTCGGGAAGTGTGAAATTGCCCAAAATGCCTCCTGGAGTGCCTGCGCTGTCAAGGTAAGCTCACCAATGTGTCAGGGAGGGGGTAAATATGGTAATAACAAGTGGCTGGACCACCCCCTCCATGTACAGCGCCCCAGGTGAACCAATCAAATCTCATCACTGCTCTGATAGGCCAAAACTGCACTAGGATAGCCAACTAAGGCTAAAAATCACTGTAACTGCCCGGAACTGAAAATAGATTGTCTCACTGGACTCAGAAGGTCCAAATCCATCTAAGGTGTGTATTCATACACCATATAGACCTCTGCATGGTCCAAAATAAATATTCATCATATCCGGCAGACGAAATAATAATAATCTGTAAAAGTGCTGAAAAGCACAAATCATCATTATAAGCCTGAAACCACTGCATAAGCCCACCATGGTGACTTGTACCAGACCATATATCATCTATCTGTAACATCTGAGGTCTGCCACCTCATGTCTTGTGATTGACTTTTGGTCAAACTGGGTTTGACCAAGTCAACATGACCAAAATACAACTCAAATTGTCATCAAGCTGTTGCAAGGTGTCAAAGGTTAAAATATGCTTTACAATCCATTCGAATAGCAATTATAACAAAAAGTAATCATTACTGGCGATCTAAATCCAAATACAATAGATCATTAATTATTATTATTACTCAGAACAGACTTTCAAGACCATACTCACTTCATAGTTGTGATCAATTTGCTAGTGAAGGGTGAAGGCTAAGAATAACATGGCTAGGTCAAAGGATGACTTACTGACTTAACACTGTGACACTTTGGATATGGAGAAGGGAATACACACCATAGGATATAGTGAACAAGCAACAACACAGAGAATGGCGATGTCTCACAAATGGATAAGTTGTTCAAAGAGTGTTTATTCACCTTGACAGATGCGCACAATCCATAATATAAATGAGGCCAACAATCTTTTTGATATAGAGTTTAAGTTCCATTGCTTTTTGGGCCTATAGTTTCCATAGTCTTTGATCTATGTGTGTTTATAAACACATTGCATAGATTTACATTTCATTAGGCTTCTTGCTACAGGTGTGTTTTTAAGGCACTTGTTTACCTGAGTACTTCTAGGTGTGTCTTTAGACAACTTGTTTACCTAGGTATTTACATTTCATAATAGATATAACATTTGATATTTCATAGCCACTTTCATTTGGCTTGCCTTTCATTCATGTGTGTGGAGAAACACATTGCATGAATGGGCTTTCATAGAAGATACAGCATTTCGTTTCCATACTTTGTATTCATGTCAGTACTAAAAGTTTCAGGTTTAGCCAACAACATCTTAAGTGACTAGGGGGACTTCATGAGGAAATCCAACTTACCAAAGGTAAGTTTTGTCACCAACTCAGAGCCGAGACACAATAAACAAGGAAGCTCATCCAATACAGAGGCTACAGTGGGGACAGGTCCTCTATGCCACTAGTCAAGTAGTAAGTCAATGTAATGAACAAACTGGGTAAGTCATGGATGGATGAAGACAGTGAATAATGAAACCAACACTAGCAAGCCAAGATATGGTGGGAATGATCACCTCTAATCTCCCTAAGGAGGGTAAAACCGATGAGTATAGGTCAAGAACTTATAAGTCTGAGTAGGGACAATATGATATATATATAAGTACAACCAGGTCCATATATCTATATGATCGCCAGATCATGATACTAGATGCTAAGACTTGCTATAAGAATGAATATAAAAGCAGTATAACCACAAAACCAAAGTATACCTGCTGAGTCATATACCTGAATGCTCATCATTTGAACCAACATCTGACCTCTGAAACTGCTGCTGTAACTCTGGACAATACTGACTGCTCTGTACAAATGGCTAAATGGCTACATCGGTCATCTCTTTGAGTGTCCTGAGACTCAGTCATGGCATGGGGAATAAAATTGCTGTCCATAATCTGATAGTGATCCATAGTAGATGCTCATCTCAACATCTCAATGCAAGGGAACTGGCTGAATAGTGTACTGGAATCTGACAAAAAATGTATGGTAGCCTGACTACTATATATGTGATAACAAGACCTTTCGAAGACAATATTCCAGAACAACATCAGCTCTGATATTTCTTTATGGAAGGGTGAAGTCTATCATTTTCCACTAGCATTTGCGAGGGGCAATTCAAATATCTCTTGTGCTGCAAGTATTTGAAAACCTTTATGAATATACCAAAGGTGCATTCATAAACAACTGCTTCAGAATATACATAGCATTGTCCTTGTGGAACAATATTTGAGGCTCTGTGAAATTTCTGATAGCTGAATACTTGTGCATGGTCATTGCACCCTGTAGCAACACTAGCAAATATGACCCCCAAGACACTGAAACGATGTATCTCTCTGTTGACATAATGGAAGCACCATTTTGTTACCCTCAAAACAGTATCTTCATCAAGCAGGGCTATTAGAACACCTTCAAAACTCTCCAAATGCACCCTGCATTTTGGGGGTTTACACTGTTCATTCAAATCTGTGAACTGGGTAAAACTGGTCGTAGTCATTCAAGCTAAAAAATGCCTGCCATGGAAGAAGAGACTAAGCTACAAAAATTCAATACACATCCTCTATACTCCAAGAACAGTCTGTGTCCAATTTGTTGTCTGGCCTAAAAATCACAAATCTGGGTTGAATTGAGTATTGATATCATCCTGGGTTATCATTTTGAAATGCAGTTAGAGGCACCTCAATTGAACTTTCAATGAAGAAAGAAGATTGTGTTAGAGTTAATGCAACTACGAGAGCCATTCTCTTGGAGGATGGTACCCTAGTCAGTTAACTAGGGTTCCTGGTCAGTTAACCAGGTAGAGTCAGTCCTAGTGTTGGACACACCGAGCACACTGAGAGGGGGGGGTGAACAGTGTGTGTAGCTTTTATTACTTTTTCAACTTTAACAATCATCAGTAGCTTATTCAATACATCATTCATTAATGCATTATCACATTATCATTATATCATCAGCATTATTAACAGTTACAGCTCATCATATCATCATCACATAGGAAGCATAGAAAAACACAATACACAAGATTTTACGTGGAAACCCAAGTCCTGGGGGAAAAACCACGGAAGCCTTTATAATAATAATTTACCAGCAACTACTGGAAGGAGGCAACAACCCCCTTTGTTACAAAGACTTCAATTCTCCAGCTACAACTGGAAGGAGGCTACAACCCCCTGGTTTACAGGCTACAACCTGAAGGAAGCCTTAGCTCCCTCAATTTCCTTGCCCCGTTCTGCCACCCTGATATGAAGATAGAAACTGAACTACTGAACCACAAACTGCACTGATCCTGCGGACCTGCTATCCAACACCTGTACCACACTGTACAACCACTGTCACTGCTCATCAACTGACCACTGCTCATCACAACTGTGCCACATTGTTCATCAACCTGTACAATCAATTTGTCCAATCTAGCTGTACCAATCAATCTTAGCTATACCAGTCAATCTGTCTGCATAAATCAATCTGTTGTTCACATCATTTGAATCAATCAATCTGAATTCAACCAACTGTGTACCAGACCACCTGGGTCAAACCAACTGCTCATACAACTCAGCCAATATGAGTCAGACCAAATGCACATGTAGTAGGCTGTGCTAATGCTGCTCAATTGAACCTGTACCAAGTTTCTTATGTACCTGTACCAAACTGTGCCAATCTGATCTTTAGGACTAATCCATTCCCTTTAATCAACTTCATCAAGTAAGACTCACATACGGATAGACCTCACACAAGATTCTACCACAGTCAACTTTTAGCAAGACTTGATAGTCAAGCAACTAAATCAAACTTCAACCGAGTAGGATCAACTAGCCCCAGTCGTACACATGGACAAACTCAGGGTCAACAATCAAAGTTCATTGTCATTCATTCTTCACTTAATCATTCTTAGGTCAATTATAGAGGGTAGGGTCAATTGACTTGAATAACTAATCCTTACAACATTGTCATGACAACTTGTCAACTCAATCAATGCCCTACTTTAGTCAATGCTATCAGCTAGTCATACAATCCAAGACACTTACAGCTTGTCAAATCATACAAGGTTAGAATGTGAAACTCAGTCAATACAAGCTCTTGCAATCAACTTGTCAAATCACTGTCAAGTGATACTTACACACTCAATCAGCACTAACTTGTCAATTCACTCTGGCTCAACAATAAATCAATCAGGAAAGTAACAACTTAATCAAATTAACTTATAATCAAGTACTGTCAAATCAAACTTAGAGCAGACATTTCAGTCCAGACCTGTCAACACAAATTTTGACAACTTGCAACACAGGGCTAAGATAACTTGCCAAACAAAATACTTCAAATCAACTAGTCAAATACAGTCAATGGTTTCTCAATACTGGAGAGCCAATTACTTAAGGTCAATACTGACTTACTAAGTCAATGGTCAATACCACACACCAACTTTGACAACTTATCATATCAATTATACTCAGTCAACTTTACACATTTGTCAAATCAATTACTAATCTTGTTGACAACTTCCAATCCAACAAAAGAGATATACAGTCAAACCAAGAGTGATCAAGAACAAGGTATAGTCAAAAGAGTGTACTGTTTTAAGCAAGAAGGAATATAGTTCAAAAGGGGGACTGTCAATCGAACTTAAAGTTAAACACCCTAGTCTTAAGATGTACAACACTTCCACAATCACCAAAACAGTGTTATCACTGTCAAAAGGAGAACACAGTTATCTAACTTCATGACCAATTCAATTGAAGTCAAACTCAATTAAATATGCAAAACAAATCTTTCAAATCTCTGCTAAGCTAAAAACAGTCTAGCAACTTAAGACACCAAGCTGTACCAAATGATACAAGGTACAATAAGGGACAGTCATACAGTCCAAGAAAAGAGTGAAACAAATCAACAGAGTTAGAGGTCAAGGGTTTTACAATTTACACAAAGGGATTACACATCTCTTACTTGACAACTGCTGGAGTAGCTTGAAGGAGCTGCCTTCGGATGCCCTTAAAAATCAGACCTTTGCTTACTGTGACAGCCGAATTTCAGAGCTTGATTTTGGTCAGAATTCAAACTATTTTTGAACCAAAACAACTTAAGATGACATCCCCCTGATCACTGAGAAATAGTCTTAGAACAACACTGAAACAACTTGAAAATGTATTACTGAGGCAGCCCGAAAATTGTCAAGGAAACAGTCAAAAAATTTCTCAGAAAAAAAAAAACGCAGTCTGAAATTCCTCTGTAAAAACACAGTCCGAAATTCCTCTGTAAAAAGACAGTCCGAAATTCAGAGCTCCACATTCAACAAAAGCACACCCTAACAAATGAGGTCGTGGCCTTCTTATTTATACAGTTTGAGTACTGAATTTTAGGAGCCGACTTGTCCTTCAAATAACAAATTCATCAAAACAAAAATAATTAAATCTTCCTTTCTTTGGTCGGCTGGCCCAAATAATGGGGTGAAAAATGCATTGTCAACTTTAAAAAATTCATATCTCTTCAACCGTGAAGAGTTAGTGGACGCTCCACATATCAACGGAAAGTGCTTGACAAGGACTAACATCTTATGGAGGGTTTATTTGCAAATGCATGGTCCAATACCCTTAAATTATTCAATTTGTTCATGACGTCAAAGACCCCACACATAAGGGTGCCAAAGACCATGTTACCTTAGGCATAAGTTCCAAGGTCAAGGCTTCAATGGACATCGAGAGTGAGGGCTTAAGTGCATCAACTTCAAGAACCTTACCATGTGTAGCAAGATCATCTTCAAGTGTAATTGCTTCAACAAAGTTATGGGCTTAAGCAAAAGGACTCCAAGTGTGTGGGTTCCATGACCCAAAGATATCATCATCAACCAAGCTTCAACATGTACAAGAGTGTAAGGGAAAATGTGTGGGTTCCTCATCATTTTGGCATGGATTCTATCAACCAAGGGCTTTATTTAAGTTTCCAAGATCAAGGTTTTTATCGTGGATATCAAGGACAAGTTCAAGTGCCATCCACATAAGCATTGGCTTCTTCAATCATGGGCTAAAGACAAGTGCTCCATAGTACATCAAGTCATTAGAGGAGAGCAATGACATCATGGGTTTAATGATCAAGCAAGAAGGTTTTATCACAACATGCTTCATTCTACAAGACATATACTCCAAAGTCAACATTAAACACAATAAGGTCATTAAGGTCCAGTCTGTGGGCGTGAGTGGGCTCTAAGGACCAAACTACCACATCATCCAATCAAAAGATCATCAATCAAAATACAACCAGGAGCAAGGATATAACAATGGACTCAACTGGGACCAAGATACAGCTTAGGGTCACTCACCCAGGTTAATGGGTAGCCAGGGCTTTTGGCATTGTCCCAAGGCCTCCAGGGGCTTCAAGCTTGGGCTTGGACAAAGTCAAAAGGTCTCCTCTGACACAGACAACCACAAATCAAATACTAACCCTCAGGGGCTCCACAAGGGGCATCAAGACTCAACTGTTGGCATCAATGACCAGGCACTGTTGGCATCAATGACAACTTAATCAACACCTAGAAGGTACCCTAGGGCCCCCAACAGTCTACTGGGGTTCTTGGTATGGGACCAAGTAGGTTGATGCCATGGCAAAGTTCCTAGCATGTGGCTAGGGCCCCTATCTGTTTCTAGGGTATTCTAGTCTGGGACCAGATAGTTTCTTGGTCACGAGGACCAAGCAGATCCTGCAAGCTGAGACATAGACATCCTGGTCTGGGACCAGGCAAATTCTTGGTCAAGGATCAAGCAGTTCCTATAGGTACATACCTGGTCAGTTAACCAGGTGGATCTTGGTCAGTTAACCAGGTGGATCTTGGTCTGTTAACCAAGTTGATGATGTGTGACGCTCTCCTCTCCTAGGTCTTCGAGATGGTTGAGCTAGGTTGTTTCATCAAGGGACTGGCCACCCCTTGATGAAGTCATTAGTACTTGACCTTAGGAGCAGTCAGGAGGACCACAAGATCACATCGTCCAGTGTGTACCTTCCTTGTACAGTGATGATGAACTTTCAGTTAGTGTATGGAACACTTGTACATTTGAAGAGAGAGATGGATTGGTTGTATCCCCACTTTGTTTGTATACCCTTGGTCTTCCCACCTTGTTGTTCTTGGTCTTGTGGTTTACCACCTTGTCTTGTGGTTAGAAGGGTTGTCTTCCCACCTTGTGGGTACACCTTTGGTCTTGTGGTTTGAAGGGGTGTTTTTGTTTGTGTTGAACCCTTGTTGGACCTTGTGCTAAGTCATCCCACCCTTATCCATGACCTTGGTAACCCCACCTATGACATTGTAATATTAATTTATATTTCATAAGTGGTGATCCTCCTTAATGTATGATGTCTTGACCCTAGTACCCACTCCTAAAGACCTTATAACATTATTTTATATTCTAATTTTTGGTAACCCTCCTTATTTGATGAAACCCTAAGTCATTATAGAATTATAAGAGTGACCCTTCTAGGAGCCACTAAGAAACTATAAAATCAAGTCTATTTTCTTCATTTGAGATCATCATCAAGATATATCTCAAATCTGATTTTTTGGGACTGTTCGAGGGTGACGTCAAGGCTTCTTTGCTGCTGCTAGGGCTTGTTTGTCTGCACCGTTCTCTCGTTGAAGCTTACTTCTCATCTTAGAGACTGATCCATGGCCTTCTAGCTGCCCATGGACTATTTGTGGTTTGGCCGCATGCGCTAGTGGATTGTTTTGCTATTCTATGGATTGTTTTGATAGGCCGCTTACCTTTGAGGTTTGATCTGTGCTCTTTTGTGGACTGATCTGCTATCCTAAGTCTGCCCGTTGCCTGGTTGTGCTGATCTACTGCCTTGTTGGACAGATCGCTGTCTGTGGACTGCTTTGAAGAGGGGCCGCAGCCTTTAGGGTTGCCCTGTGATTTGATCACTGCCCTTTGTGGGCTGATCTACCCACTTGTGGTTTGTTTAAGTGGAGGCCACAACCTCTAAGGCTGCCTGCTGCCCTAATTTAGGTGGGCCACGACCTGACTAAGCCTGTAGAAGGCTGCTACTGTCTGAATTGAGGAGATCGTGACCCGTTTGTTGATGCTTGTGGAGGCCACTACCCCTTGTGGACTGGTTTAGGGCTGCTTGGGTCATATCTACTTGTTTAGAGCTGCCTTTTGGTCACCTGTGGAAGTCTCTGCCTATTGGAATCTTGTTTGGGTCAAATCTACTGAGATTTGAGGTTTGATATTTTTTGTTGGGTGACTGCCTGGGTTGCTACTGTGATTTGATTGTAAGTGACCACCATTTCTTTGTTTAAGGGCTGCCACTTTGGACTGTGTTTGAGGCTGCCCTTATGTCCTATATTTGATTGTCTTGGTTATCCTACAGCCTCTTCCATCTCTCTCTCTCAGGTATGTACTAACCCTTAGGTAAGGGTCAGATTGTTCCATTTGATTGACTTGTCTTTGAAAGGCATAGTCTGTTCTGAAAGTTAGTTTTTTGAGTACAAAGGAAGGTCCTATCTCATCAAGTAATTTGTTAGACTTGTTCTTTTGGATTTTGAATTAGATCTATTACTGCTGCTATAACTTTGCCTAACTAGCTGTTGTTCTTTACATGTTATTGTTACTATATGTTTCAACTTTAACACAGGGACCTCTTTGGGAGTGTTAAAGTTGAAAGAGATGAAAATTATGTTTTTTAATTTCTTAGATCTAAATTCTATATTGTTACAGCTGTACTATTTTGTCTTCAATATTACTTTAGCAATTTATTTTTTGCATTAAAGTATAAAGATTTTAATTTTTCTGCTTTAAACCCTAACTTAACCCTAAATTTAACAGATTGAAGATGGGGTGGCTTACATGCTTAACATCTTCTCTTAATCATATTTTCCTAAACATTCTCTAGTTGTATGTAGTAACTGTTGGAAGTACGGCTGCCGTTACACCAAAACCCGCAGGTTATTGGTAAACTCGCCACCGCCATATTTCAAGGATCCACGAGAAGCGATTAGTCCCTTGCCACGATACACCGAGGAGCACTAGCTACTTGCAATTTCGTGCAACAATATCCCCCTCAGTGCGAGCCGAGTGTGTATCGAACTCGTGACCTCTAGCTCTGATACCAATTGTTGGAAGTACGGTTGCCGTTACAACAAAACCCGCAGGTTATTGGTAAACTCACCACCGCAAGATTTCAAGGATCCACAAGAGGCGATTAGTCCCTTATCACAATACATCGGGGAGCACTGACTACTTGCAATTTCGTGCAACAGTAACATTACCGAATGGTGATTTCTTTGATTTTACCATTTTCACAAAAAACTAATTGTTGAAACAACCCTAAAGGCTATCTAGAAATGCACACCACTCTCTGTATGAGGTATTCTGATGGAATTTGAAATGGTAGAGATGTAGTTTTTAAAGTTTTGCACAAAATCCAGGTGTCAGATTTATTCAATTTCCCTTCATCTGCAAAATCTTAATCTGCCAAAAGAGCACTATGCTTGATTTTACATCTTTTCAAAAATGCAATCCCTCATTTGGAAGTACATGCCCTGCTTGACAGATTAGAGTGTGAAATTTTGCAAGGGTGACCTTTACATGGTGAATCATGTGGCATTCCTTTGGTCTTTAGAAACTCAAGCTAAATATCATTTTTTATTCTCCACTGAGCCAGCATTTTGGATTTTGTATTAAAGACTCACTTAAAAATGGGTATGCAGTTTCAGGGGCTAACAATGGCTCCATACGGGGTCAATACCATCTCGTGGGGTGGATGAGATCCTCAGAATCATCACATAAGTACCCGCAACTAAACTGGAACATTAAGGCCTTAATAATATCTTCATGCTTTTCTTCATTTATCGCATATGATCTGGATTAATGGATACCAAATGGGATGACCCTCACACCTAAATTCAGAAACCTAAATCCCATTGATACCAAAACTTGATGTAATAATTTGACAATGAGAACCATCCATGACTCAATTAGACAGGGACTAATTGTAGATCTTAGGATGATAAATTTAAATTCTGGACTTGGTCAGGCTTTGCCTTACAATAAGCAATTTTTTAATGCTCGTATTCTACGGGCAGGCTTTGCCTTCACCTATGATTGGTAAGGTTTCGCCTTGCTCTCTTAGTTCATTAGTCTATTTGGTAGTTTTGGCTGCGCCTTTAGACGATTGAAACGTTGACATAGGAATTCTTGATACATCACACAAGCAGTCCCTACTATCCACAAACTAATGGAATGGTAGAAGACTTTAACAAGATTGTAGAAAATGTGCTGACTGAGGTTTGTGCCGCCAGAATCTGAAAATAAAAACACAAATGGTACTTGTTACAAGGACTCAGATTACTGTTGCAATGCAACCATTAATTTAAAGACAAAACCTCAATGCGTAAAAAATAATGGCATGAGACAAAATGCCAAAGGGATAGACACCAAAATACTAAAATACATTAGTGAAAGACACAAATCAAAGAACCTAGACCTAAACTAGTGATTAGATTGAGCTTATTCACTATTCAGAGTTTTCCTAAACTATCAAGGCACAAAAAGCCTTCAGAAATATAAATGTTTCAAGTGTTTCCCATTTATAGACAGTTCCTATTTCTCCTCTTCAAGTTTGCCCAGATAGAAAATGTTAGGTTCAGCTGCAGCATCAACCCTGAATGGTTTGAGCCAAAGGGATAGACACCAAAATACTAAAATACATTAATGAAAGACACAAATCAAAGAACCTAGACCTAAACTAGTGATTAGATTGAGCTTATTCAGAGTTTTCCTAAACTATCAAGGCACAAAAAGCCTTCAAAAATATAAATGCTTCAAGTGTTTCCCATTTATAGACAGCTCCTATTTCTCCTCTTCAAGTTTTGTTGTTGTAAATGTAACTTCAGAAGATATTCTTTTGTATATTATTATAATATTATTATTGTACTTTTATTGTACCTCCGTCGGAGATATTTTTCCTCCATTCGGGGATGTCATTATTGCATTTGGTCATGTAAGAATAACGAGGTAAAACCTCCTTTGTAAGTCGGGGTAATAGCTCCCCAAAAGATAAATGTAATTTGTATTTTTGAGTCTCTGTATGACAGGTTGGCCCAATCAGTTAGGGAAGTCGGCCCCATTGAGGAATTAGGTCACTGACACTTAAAGTATAAATAGAGAGGCTCACTCAAGCAAGTTCGCACCAAGTCAGAAAGAAGACAAGTTCGCTGGAGGAGAAAGAGAGAAGTTGCAGAAGACATTTTATATTTGGGTTTTCTATCTTGTTTGATATTGTACTAGTGATGATTCTATTACTGAGGAAGTTGCAGGGTTTTCTCCTTTATGGTTTCCTCGAGGAAATATCTAGTGTCTTTTGTGTTTTGCTGTGCTTGTCTATCTTTCAGTTTAAAGATCTAACATAATTGAATTAAAGTGCAAACTCTAACATGGTATCGGAGCCACTCTGAAAGAAGGCACTATGCAACAACGAGAAACTAGGGCTTCCTAATTCCAAGTCTTCTCTCCATAGATCATCAAGAAAAGTGGGCTACGCTAACTCGCCCTAGGAGGGCGCATCTTTTGGAGGAAGCATAATTCAATTTGAAGAATTTTCATTTTTGACTAGTCACGAATGCCGGGAGAAAAATAGGGCATCCAACTTTTGGAGCTTCCATCCACCAATCCAGGCAAAGGAGTACACTGGTCAACTCGCCTTGAGGAGGCACATCTTTCTGTCCAAGCAGAAGTTCAAAATTCCAAGTTTGGAAAATTAGGGTTTCTCTGACAAACCCTAGGTCAGCAGCTCCAAAACCAGGTTGGACATCCCAAATTTGTAAGATCTAATTTTTTGCTATTTCCATTTGAGTTTCTCATATCATAATGACAAAACACACCAAACCTGAGGATAAGCTTGAAGGAGCTGATAACTTCCGGGCATGGAAGTATATAATTTCTCTTGTCCTAGAAGAGAATGACTTGGACAAGTATGTCAATGAGGAGGTTCCAGAACCAGAGGGAGAAGAGGCAAAGGCAATCGACAAGAAGAACATGGTCAAGGCCAAAAGAATTATTGCAGACTCCATCAAAGATCATCTCATCCCTCATGTATCATCTTTTAAGACTCCCAAGGAGATGTTCGATGCTTTGACAAAGATATTCGAAGGGAAGAACATCAATCAAAAGATGAGCTTAAGGAACCAACTCAAGAATGTAAAGATCCAACACTTAGAGACCATGCAATCTTACTTCACAAGGGTCTCTCAAATCAAGGAGCAACTTGAAGCAATTGAAGACAATGTTGAAGAAGGAGAGATTGTAATGACCACCTTGAATGGTCTCCCAAGATCATGGGACTGATTCATTCAAGGAATATGTGCCAGGAAGAAGCTAATCACCTTCAACAGATTATGGGAAGAATGCACCCAAGAAGAAGCTCGACTAGTAGCAAGAGAAGAGAAGATGGGAGCTAATGATGACCAAGCTCTAACTGCTCACACAAAGAGAAATCATAACAAGAGGGAGGACCATCATCACAAAAGGTCTAGAAGGCTCAATAGGAATCATGGACCTAGAAGAGATCTCTTTAGTATCATATGTTTTACATGTGATGAAGGGACATTATTCAAGAAATTGTCCCAGGAACCAAGGGTCCTCCAGAAGAACCAACAGGAAGAGGCATCATGCTCACACCGCTGAAGATGATGAACCAGAAAGGAAAAAAACCAAAGAATAAAGGGATGATTCTTCAAGTGATGAAGAATATGTTTTAATCTCAGCACCCACAGGCACCATCACCCAGGAGCAATGATTGGCTTGTAGATAGTGGAGCATCCAAGCATATGACGGGTTACAAAGAATCTTTCATCAACCTATCAGAAAACGAGTCACCCCAAAAGGTGAAACTTGGGGATGATTATCAATATCCCATCAAAGGAAATGGAGCAACTTCCTACAAGTTAGATTCAGGAAAATCATTAAAGATGAAAGATGTTCTCCATGTACCAGGTTTGAAGAAAAATCTTCTCTCCATCTCAGCTTTAGAAGCTAAAGGAATGCGGGTTGCATTTGTTGATGTCCAAGTTCTAATGTGGCCAAAAGGAAAGAAATAAATGATGCAATAGTAATTGGAGATCAAGAGGGAGGCTTGTACAAGTTGAAAGGTCAACCAGAACAAGCGTTGGTCCATGATTCCATGGAACCAACTGAATTATGGCACAGAAGGCTTGCACATGTGCACTATAGATCACTACCAATTGCAAGCAAAGCAATTTTAGGTCTACTAGAAATTCAAACAAAGCATGAAGGCATTTGCAAGGGATGTGCACAAGGGAAGAATGTGAAGAAGACATTTCCTAGCAGTGAAAGCAAGGCAAAAGGAATCTTGGAGATAATTCACTCAGATGTGTGTGGCCCCATGTCTTCCAGTTCATAAAGCGGGTATGTAGACTATGTTTCTTTCATAGATGATTTCTCTCGTAAGACATGGATCTATTTCTTTAAATTCAAAGTTTAAGTGTTTAGCAAATTCAAGGAATTCAAAGCCTTGGTCGAAAATCATACTGAAAAGAAGATCAAGACTTTACGATCAGACAATGGCGGAGAATTCACCTTAGAAGAATTCAAAGACCTTTGCAAAGAATCAGGGATTAAGAGGGAGTTGAGCACTCCTTACAATCCTCAACAAAATGGCGTTGCAGAACGTAAGAACAGAACAATAATGGAAGCAACAAAGGCAATGCTACATGATCAAGATCTCCCAATGCATCTTTGGGCAAAATCAACAAGAACAGTTGTGTATGTACAAAACCGTACACCTCACCGTGTATTGAACAACAAGTCTCTGAAAGAAGCTTTCTCATGAGAGAAACCATAAGTCAACCATCTCAGAATATTCGGCTGCCCTGTGTACATATACATCCCAAAAGAAAAGAGAACAAAACTAGATCCTTAAGGAAAGAAGGGAATATTCGTGGGATACAGTGACACATCAAAAGCTTATCGAATATACTTCCAAGGATTCAAGAAGATCGAAATCAGCAGAGACGTAACTTTTGATGAAGACTCAACCTACAACAAGTCAAGAAAATTACCCATCGAAGAATCCGAAGAACCTGAAGTCCCCAAAACCCAAGACATAGTTATGGAAAGACAGTTCAAGAAGATCACAAGGACCATGAGATAACTGAACCGCAAGAACCTGTAGATCCACCTCGTTAGAAGAAATCCCACAAGAGAAGACCAACATGGGCACGTGAAGCAATACAAGATGCAGAGAAGTATGGTGCTCTAGATTGGACACTTAGAGAAAGCAAGAGACCCAGACCATACTCTAGCTATGTGGCCCTACTATGTGACATCAATGATAAAGAACCTTCCAACTATGAGGAAGCAACATAAAAGAAGGAATGGAAGGATGCCATGATCGAAGAGTACCAGTCGATTATGAAGAATGATGTCTGGGAGATAGTTCCAAGACCAGTAGGGAAGTCTATTGTGACTTCGAAATAGATTTACAAGATCAAGCATGCTATAGATGGTAGCATAGCAAAACACAAGGCAAGATTTGTGGCATGTGGCTTCTCCCAAAAATAAGGCATAGACTACGAGGAGACATTTGCACCTGTAGCAAGATACACTTCCATCAGATCTATACTTGCATTGGCCGCAGTAATGAAATGGAAGGTACAGCAGATGGATGTCAAGACAACATTCTTGAATGGTGTGGTCAAAGAGGAAGTGTATGTGGAGCACCCACTGGGATTCGAGATACATGACAGACAAACTCATGTGTGCAAGCTGAAGAAAGCCTTGTATGGTTTGAAGTAGGCACCTAGGACGTGGTACAACATGATGGACAATTTTCTGATGAGCTTAGGCTTTACCAAGAGTAAAGCAGATTCCAACCTTTACTTCAAGGTTGAGGGCGGACGACCAGTAATACTACTACCTAAAAGAAGGCTTGCCGCAGAGTTCGAGATGAAGGACCTGGGAATGATGCACTACTTCTTAGGTATGGAGGTGTGGCAGAGTTCAGATGGGATTTTCCTTGGTCAAGGAAAGTATGCATTGGAGATTCTGAAGAAGTTCGAAATGATGGACTGCAAGGCAATGGCCACACCAATGGCATTGAACATGAAGCTACTGTGTGACGCTTCTTCAGAGACAGTTAATGCTACGATGTACAAACAGATGATTGGTTCGTTAATATATTTAACGAACACAAGAACAAACATATGTTTTGCTGTGAACACCCTGAGCTAGTTCCTAACAGATTTGAGGCGTGTTCACCTGAAAACTGCAAAACATATATTGAGTTACTTGAAGGGTATGACTGAGTATGGGCTCAAGTATGAGATGAATCAGAAGATTAACTTGCATGGTTATGTTGATTCAGATTGGGCAGGCAATGCCACAGACAGGAAGAGCAGTTCGGGATGCTGCTTCAGTTTCAGATCCGGTATGATCTCTTGGTTTAGCAGGAAGCAGTGTGGCACTGAGTATAGCCGAAGAAGAGTATGTTGCAGCTTGTTCGGCTAGTTGTGAGGCAGTATGGATTCGGAAGCTACTGTCAGATTTGTTTGATCTCGAGCTAGAGGCGACTTGTATCTTTTGTGACAACCAGAGTTATGTGAAGTTGTCTAAGAACCCGGTGTTCCATGACAAGTCGAAGCATATCGAGATCAAGTACCACTATATTCGGGATATGGTGCAGAGAGGAGCAGTGAAGCTCCAGTATGTGGCGATAGACGACCAGAAAACCAATGTGTTGACCAAGCTGTTAGCAAGAGTGAAGTTCGAGTACTTTAGAGAGAAGCTTCGTGTTATCCAGATCGATGTTCCTCGAAAGAGGGAGTGATGTAATCGGAAGACGCAAGTGCACCAGGGTTGTATCTTACAAGGTAGAAAACGTAGGTGGTCTAAAAGGACGTAATGCATCTGGGATGCTCCTAGGATGTATCCACATGTTTGAAGATGCCGGTAGGTCTACGGGTCATAAAGCATCTGGGATGCGCCTGGGCTGTATCTTACATGGTGGAAGACGCAGGTGGTCCGAAAGGACGTAATGCATCTGGGATGCTCCTGGGTTGTATCCACATATTTGAAGACGCAGGTTGGATTGAGAGAGTCGTCATACATCTGGGCTATATCCACGGGGTGGAAGACACAGATGTTCCTGGGCTGTATCCACTGGGTGAAAGACGCAGGTTGACTAAGAGAGAGACGTAATACATCTGGGCTATATCCACTAGGTGGAAGACGCAGATGTTCCTGGGCTGTATCCACTAGGTGGAAGACGCAGGTTGTCTGATCGACATGATGTATGCACTTGGGCTGTTCTCCGCACGAGATGATGAGATGATCCGAATATGATGAGATGATAATAGGGGATGTAGGTGATTTATGTGGCAATGTAATGTGTGGTCCTAGGCTATACCTACTTGATGGCTTGCTCGTAGAGATGATGAAGACCTAGATGAGAGCTAGGCCTACATCCAACATGAAAAAGGGTTGGCTCTGTAGAAGTTCTCATGACAAATAGATTCGCGAGATGTCACTAATCAATGATCAACGAGATGAGAATTGCAACAGCAGCGATGATGATGATCCACTAGGTGGAAGACGCAGATTTTCCTGTGCTGTATCCACTGGGTGGAAGACGCAGGTTGTCTAATGGACATGATGTATGCACCTGGGCTGTTCTCCGCATGAGATGATGAGATTATCCGGATACAATGAGATGATAGTAGGAGACGCAGGTGATTGCTGTGGCAATGTAATGTGTGGTCGTAGGCTATACCTACTTGATGGCTTGCTCGTAGAGATGATGAAGACCTAGATGAGAGCTAGGTCTACATCCAACATGAAAAAGGGCTGGCTCTGTAGAACTTCTCATGACAGATAGATTTGAGAGATTTCACTAGTCAATGATCAACGAGATGAGAATTGTAGCAGCAACGATGATGATGATCCAGCGATTATGACATTGTCTAGAGTTTGTGATGATGACTGTGTCGAGAGAATACCTTCCTAGTTAAGTGGGAGTGTTGTTTTAAATGTAACTTCAGAAGATGTTCTTTTGTATATTATTATTATATTATTATTGTACTTTTATTGTACCTTCATCGGAGATGTTTTTCCTTCGTTCAGGGATGTCATTATTACATTTGGTCATGTAAGAATATTGAGGTAAAACCTCCTTTGTAAGTCGGGGCAATAGCTCCCCAAAAGATAAATGTAATTTGTATTTTTGAGTCTCCCTAGGACAGGTCGGCCTAGTCAGTTAGGGAAGTTGGCCCCATTGGGGAATTAGGTCACTCACACTCTAAGTTGCACAAAACGTGAAAACGTGTAAAAGTTTCGGAAACGAGAACGCTTGGAAACATGACCCCCCCAAAATGGGTACATCAAGGGAAACGTGGTATATATATTTATTTATATAGTTATTTTTAATAACACATTATCTCACAATAAAATAAGAATGAGAGGTTAATTTGTAGGTAGGTTTAGAGTCTTTAGACATTATTTAGAGGTAAATTTGTTTTTATTTTCCATAAACTAGTGTTTTTTAAATTTCCTATGGGTCCCAAGCTGCTCATGGGCCCTTGGAGGTTTCCTAGAAGTTTTCGAGTTTCCCTGAGTTTCCGATACCAGTACGTGGGCATTTTAGGAGTTTTGTGCAACATAGCTCACACTTAAAGTAAAAATAGAGAGGCTCACTCTCTCATTTAGATATCACACTCACTCAAGCAAGTTCGCACCAAGTGAGAAAGAAGACAAGTTCGCTGGAGAAGAAAGAGAGAAGCTGGAGAAGACATTTTAGTTTTGTGTTTTCTATCTTGTTTGATATTGTACTAGTGATGATTCTATTATTGAGGAAGTTGCAGGGTTTTTTCCTTTATGGTTTCCTGAAGGAAATTTCTTGTGTCTTTTGTGTTTTGCTGTGCTTGTCGATCTTTCAGTTTAAAGGTCTAACATAATTGAATTAAAGTGCAAACTCTAACAAGTTTCCCAAATAGAAAGTGTTAGGTTCAGCTGCAGCATCAACCCTGAATTATTTGAGCCAAAGGGTGTCATTGTCCTATTAGAAATGTAACTTAGGAGGTCCCACCATGATTTTGTCATGTTTACATGGTGGGAACCATTTTTTACTTTCCTAAAATGTCTTATAATATAAAAGTGACTTTATATTTTTTAAATGACTTAAGTGAAAAGTTAAGTTGTGGGTCCCAAAAAGATTTGTGAGCATTTAATGTGAACCTTTAGATATGATTAATTTCAGCCATTGATGAGTTAGTTGAGATTATTTAGTTAAGGTTTTGGGAAGAGGAAAAATATAAAAAGACATCTAGGGAAAGAGAGAAAACATTCATTCATTTTGTCATGTTTTCTATTTTGTGAGAGGTGATCATCAACACAACTTGAGTGCACGATTCCCAACAAAATTTTGTAGCATTCGTTGGACCATACAGCCAGACCGTACAACCATCTCTGCAGACTGTACAAGCACAGAAATCGAGGCAGATTGTTGGCACAGTTTTCGAGACAATTGAGGTCAAATTTGGCACGAATTTCAAGACTATTTTCTGCATTTAATGCTGGGCAGAATCCGTACTGTCCGTACCTGGCATGAATCTTGAAAAAACTGCTGTGTACAATTCGCACGTGTGAGTTGACTGACTGTATCATTTGGCACAATTTCCAATGCAAATTTGCAGACGAGTGGGGGTTTTGAAATTTGTTTTTGATGCTGTAGACGAAATTCTGAGTTTCTCTCATAAATAAAATTCTTTCTCCGGGTTTTCCTCTTGTGAGCTTTTTACCCTGGGCTTGGCCCTAAATTTCTTTGTTGCATTCATCTTCAGTTCACAAGTTTGGTTGTATGGTGTTTATGCTTAAACTATCAGAAATTTCAATACATGAATTCATAGTTCAAAAAAGTCATAAATCAGATTTGCAATCAAAGTGTTTGATAAAAGTCCAATAAGAAGTTTTGTGATTGTGTATCAAATTTCTTCATATCCATGATCACCAACTTTTTCATTCCTCTTTTCCACAACAACACTATGCCATCCACCGTAAAAGCTTTTTGCCGTTTTGCCTTGATCCTCTATTATCTTGTCAAAGGCCTTTGTTCGTTGTTCATCTGGTTGCACTAATTGGTCTATCCAGGCAGGGGATTGGGGTACCTTCTTCACTAGATTTTGATATCCATTCCTTCTCTCTGTTGACGACGTGGTTCTCTTGTCCTCCACCTTGGATGGATTGCAGGGACATTTGATGGCTTATTTTAGTGATCTTTGTTAGTTGATGGCAAAACTAAGATTATTATCTTCAATACGGTGAAACCCATCCTCTCAAAGTATTATTTTTATTTAAAGGTTGTGGAGATCAAGATCACCATTGCTTACTTTGACTTAGGTGTTCAGTTTTCAGAGCCTAGACTTGGTTTGAGGAAGGCCCTTCAGCCTTGGATCAACAAGGGCCATGGATCCCTTGTTGATTAGGTTGTCATTGATGCCAACAATGTCTGGTCATTGATGCCAACAGTTAAGTCTTGGTGCCCCTTGTGGAGCCCCTGAGGGTTAGTATTTGATTTGTGGTTGTCTGTGTCAGAGGAGACCTTCTGACTTTGTCCAAGCCCAAGCTTGAAGCCCTTGGAGGCCTTGGGACAATGCCAAAAGCCCTGGCTACCCATTAACTTGGTTGAGTGACCCCTAAGGTGTTTCTATGGTTCTCCAGTTGTTTTCTAGTACCACAACCTATGCCCTAATACCCTAGAAAGTGTCCTTGGTGGGTTCAAGAAGTGAAGAGTCCAAATGACCCATTCTGTGGTCATTTGTGTTTGTAATGAGGTCATGGTACCCTAAGAGAAGGTCTGGCAACCCCACAGGTGATGTCATGATGGATCTTGACCCTTGGAGGTCCTGTTGTATGGTCTTTGACATTTTGTAGAAGTACTTGGACCCACACTTGGTGGAATTCTTGTATGGTCTTTGACATGTGGAACCCATGAAGCCTCTTGTCATGGGGTCCTTGGTCACACATGTCATGGTAATGGGGTCCTTGATGAAATCCTTGTGGCTTGATGCATCCTTGGTTTTGACGAGATGGAGCACACCCTTGAATGTGGTAACATTGATGGCTATTTGACAAGCCTTGTACCATTGAAGACGTACTTGAAACTCATGTGATTGAAAGTGTGGTCCTTGTACCCTTGAAGAATTCATTGAACCCCTTTTGATGATGAACTCCTTGGTCCTTAAAGACCACAAGTTTGGATCTTGATATGCTCACAACCTAATCTAGTTAACAATGACGACCTTAAAAGCAAACCAAAATAACGTGGTGAAGTCAGCACTATTATGCAAGTAAACAAAGGATGAGGTGACAAATGTATTAAATAAAAAATTCAAGCAGAAGTCGGCTAAGTAATTTTTTTTGTTAAATAAAAATAAAATTAAAAATACAAGAAGTCGGCTCCACAAATATATTATGGAAAACACGTATAAAGAGGTCTCACATCCTCATTTTTGGGTGTGAAAAATTCGGATTTGCTCTGAGATTTTCGGATCTTTCTGAGGTCTGCTACTAAGACATTTTTCGGGCTGCAGCAGATATGAAGAATTCGGTGGTTGTGGAGTGATCTGCTCTGAGAATTCGGGCATGCATCTTCTGTGGAATTTTGGGTGGCAGCAGCAGCAGGCAATTTTAAAGTCTGATTTTTTTCTCTGAAATTTCAGGTAGCAGCAGAGCTTGATCAGTTCTGAATTTCGGTGACCAATTGAAGAGATTGTGGTAGCAGCAGGACATAGAAGTTTGAGTGTGCTTTGACAGTGAAAGGTGCTCTGAAATTTGGGTTGACAGAGGTCACTGTGGCAGCCGCAGCATGAATATAGTGTCTGATATGTGATCTGAAATTCGGGTACAGCAACTACACCCACAGGAACCACAGTCAGGGTTTTCAAATGAAGTTTTTCAAGCTTTGTTCTCTCTGAATTTTGGGTAATAGACTGTTGTATGTGAGACTATATACAGTGATCCGCAGACATGAGATAAGAAGGATCAAACTCAGATTTTCGATTTGTTGGAGCAGGGCATATATATTAGGTGTAATTGTGAAGTTTGAAGTTCAAGTTTCATCTGACTCTTGAGTTTGGTTACTAAGGAACATCAACTACAGCTGC
Organism: Larix kaempferi; assembly: GCA_027924585.1. NCBI lineage: Eukaryota > Viridiplantae > Streptophyta > Pinopsida > Pinales > Pinaceae > Larix > Larix kaempferi. The sequence continues at coordinate 22,661,047 of BSBM01000910.1, forward strand.
AGACACTAAGGAAGATGAAAAGGCAATTGCATGAACAACTACAGAAGATGTGAAATGGTTTATCTCTTTTTTAATTACCAGTTCTACACAGATTGAAGGTATGTATACTTAGGTATGGTGATGAATATACATATGTACAGTGGCAAAGTTATATACAGTACAGTGCTTTTGCATGGACAAGATGATGTGGATACAATAATTTTTTGGTCTCTCCTTTCAGCATAAACTCAGTTGTTTGATGATGTTCATTCAGTGATGACTATACCTATTGTCAGTACACAGTGGTAGGTTCAGATACACAGTAATATGATGTTTATGCAGAAATATTCTCAGTGACATGTTCAGATCAGAAATGTTTATGCAGAAATGTTCACAGTGATATGCTCAGTACATAGTGGCATTCTTGATGTGACATGACAGTGATAGCCTTGTTCTTTTTGACTACAAGAAAGACATCATAATCAAGGGATAGCATGTATGTTGATTGAATTACAGAAGTCGTGATCAGGACAAAGCCTATATTTGTTGAACATAAATACAAGACCAGATTTGAAGATAGTTGATTGATTGAGGTTGAGTAGTGAGTTGGATAGTTGATTGATTGAGGATGAGCAATGTATGGACAGATTGACCAGGGCATGTGAACAGTATTGACTGCTCGGTGGTATATTGATACATGCTAGAACTTGAAGATAATACATACACGATGTACAGTGAGAAGATTATGATACAAACTCTACTATGATGATGCATACCCATGATGATGATGAATGATGATGCTTGCCTTGTGTTCAGTGAAAGCAGAGCAGAATTACTTGTTCAGTGATTGTGTATGACGAGGACGTACATGAGCAGTGTATAGCAGTCAAACGATATATCAGTATACAGTGATGACTTGGCAGTGATCAGAGAGCAGAAATTATCAGCAGCAAGTTCAGTGATTGGTTTGACAGGTCCACAGGTTCAATCATCTTTTTCTTCAGGGTGGTAGGGTGGTGCTAGGGCTCACAATTTTGTGAGCTGAGCTGTTGTAGCAGCTCGTCAGTTGCAGCTGACGAAGCCTAGGGGTTGTAGCCCCTTCCAGTTGTAGCTGGAAAAGTTGTATTAAATTTGTAGCCCCAGTTGTTGCTGGGTCAAATTTTATCATAAAAAGCTTCCGTGGGTTTACCCCTAGGACTTGGGTTTCCACGTAAAAATCTTGTGTACTGTGCATCTTGTTATTTTTCATGATTGTTGATGATATGCTGCTATGATTGGTGATTAGCAACTTGCTCTTGATTAAAATGCTCATTATTGGCAAATACTGATTCACCCCCCTTTCAATATTTCAACATCCCTCACTATTCTCAAGCCTTGGTGTTTTTCAGAACCATCTTCAAGACATTCAGTCCAAGATGAACCTCATGGACAATCTCATTAGATCCATGATTCTCTATGGTTCGAAGGTCTAGGGATCTAGCTTATTGGAGTTAGATTGGGCTTAGTTTAGGCTCTCATGCTTCATTACATCATCAAATACAAGAGGATACTTCCCCTAGGCATTATTTAGGCAGAGTGTGCGCCATCCTCCTTCATGTTTGAAACCATCTTTGGACTAGTTTCCTTTTTGCACCAGATTTAGTGCTTTGTGGACTCCCAGTGAGTAGGGATTGCTATACTTATCTTGCCTATTGCTCCTTGGAGGCCATAACCACTACTATTATCTTTGATCGAGCTAGTTGTTTGTTTGCAAAGGCAACCTATCTAATTTAGTTGGTTGGTATCTTGATAGACCACCTCCCTCCTTTCAGATACTCTCTCAATGCCCTTAGTTGACTCTTCTCGAATAGGTAGGAATTGAATAGGATCATTAGAGAGGACATCATTAGATAGTATATTCAGGTTACGTGGGTGGACCATCTAAGAGGGCTAAGTCCCTAAGATGGCCTTCTATGCAGAAGACTTCTTGGAGTGAGAGACGAACTTATTTTTCGGCCCCCCTACACACTTTGGCATTGGATGCGTGCTCTTTGGATACCCCTTGGGAAATTTTGGGTTGGTTCTTATCGTCTTCATGTTGAAACCGACCACCATATCACCATAGGGGATAGGATTTTTTTAGCTTTGCCATCTTTCACAAAACCAAGACAGGAGTACCTCATATTTAGGTACTCCATCTACTAGGGGATCAGGGGCTAATTTTTTTGTCTTTTTATGGAGTCTCAGAAATCTCTGTCCACTTTATTTTGCTTCCAGACTACAGATGCTTGGCATTGTACATGAGTGAAACCTTTGGACTTAGATCTCACTCACTCCATCCACCCAAGCCCAGACTAGACCTTGTTCGGTCGATTATAACTTTCTTTCCATTGTTTCTAGTAGACAGAGGTACCAAGAGATAGGTAGACACAAACACTATATTTAACTATCAGATCTGTGAGATCCTTACAGACATGTCATCTTAGATCCTGAAATAGATCATACCACACAAGCAGGTATATTTTAAAGTAACACCTATTGTAATTAGTTATTAAGGCCACTTATATAATATTCCTTAATTACATTATATCTTACGAACATGATTACATTGACGTCAATTCTCTTTTATTTGGCTAGTAGACAGTTACATAGCCTAACTGTTTTTTCTTTAACTATATATTTTAAAACAATGCCTATTTTAACTATTAAGGCCACTTATATAATCTGCCTTAATTACATTATATCATGTCATCCTTAATTAGATTATATCATGTCATCTTACGGGCATGATTACATTGACGTCAATTCTCTTTTATTTGGCTAGTAGATAGTTACATAGCCTAACTGTTTTTTCTTTATCTATATATTTTAAACTAATACCTATTATAATTAATTATTAAGGCAACTTATATAATGTGCCCTACGGATATGTTATCTTAGATGCTGGAATAGATCATACCACACAAGCAGGTAGGATGATACCTGCTCTAGATTGCTATAAAATTGACAATACCTTGTACTCAATAGAAACTAGAAATGAAAATGAGAATTTCGTCAATGATGGAGTCATTGATCACATTGACGTCAATTCTCTTTTATTTGGCTAACAGACAGTAGCATAGCCTAACTGTTTTTTATTTAACTATATATATTTTAAACTAACACTTATTATTATTAACTATAAATACCACTTGTTTTTCTTTTTTTTTTCCCTTGTAACTAGGGGAATCAACAATTGGGCCTGGGCTAGTACTCTTGTGACATAGTGTTGATTCCACTCCTCTAACACTATACCCCTAGGCTTACCAACGCTGCCCCACGCGTGGCACACAAGGTTAGTTGAGGTTTGAACCCATGACATCACAAGGAGTGCCTTAACAGTGCACCCTATCACCGACTGGTCTACAGTCCATGGGAAAACAATGGTTGAACTAACGTTAAGGCCACTTATATGCATGTGCTTAATACCAACGCTGCCCCATGCCTGGCACACAAGTCTAGTGGAGGCTTGAACCTGTGACATCACAAGGAGTGCCTTAACAGTGCACCCTGTCATTGACTAATCTACACTCCGGGGGCAAACAATGGTTGAACTAACATTAAGGCCACTTATATGCATGAGCTTAATACCAACGCTGCCCCATGCCTGGCACACAAGTCTAGTGGAGGCTTGAACCTGTGACATCACAAGGAGTGCCTTAACAGTGCACCCTGTTATTGACTAGTCTACACTCCGGGGGCAAACAATGGTTGAACTAACATTAAGGCCACTTATATGCATGTGCTTAATTACATTTTATTACATTAGACATATGGAGTGTTATAAATTTATAATCCAACATCTCTTTTAACACTGCAATTCTAAAGCTTGATTGTTAAAACTAAAAACATAAAATAAAAACTTTTCTTTAAGCAACTCCCCCCTCTACAGATTTGAAATCATACAGGTACTCCATGATGCTGCCTCTTCACCTTTGTAAAGGTAGATTCTTGAATTTCCAAATCTTCTAAATTCTGGAGTTTTTGAATTTTTCGAATTTCCAAACTTCTGAATTATTGTTAATCCCCGAGTTCTTGAATTCCTCAAATTCCATAACTCTCGAATTATTGGGATTCCAAATTCTCAAATTACTTGGACATTAATAAAATCATCTTATCTTATCTTTCCTTGAATAGTCAGGATTTGTAGAAAATTGCCGAATGACCAATTTTTAGATCAAAAGGAAATACCAGTTAAATGGACTCTTTATAGTGAATTTCTTCTTTATAATCCTATTAGTCATGCTAGATACTTCTTACTGTCCCAAGTCTTCTTATTGTCTCCCATTGTCTTCTTTATGATCTCCAATAAGTTTTTATCGCTGGATTAAGCCAATCCATTCCCCTAAGGAGGATAGTAATTAAGTGAGTGAGAATGAATGATCCCATATTGAGCACACAGACTAATCAACTCAAGAGACTTTCGTGCTCGAACATTATCAGTGGTAATTTTGGCAAATACCCCAAATCTTGTAATGATGACCTATTTGGTAACATTCTTGGTTGGGGATGCTTTTACCCCCTTCGTGTAATAAATTAATAATCAATGTCAATAATGATCAACTCGAACCCATTGCTGGAGTTGTGAAGGAATTCTCCCATGAAATCTCATCCCCATTGTTGGAAAGGTCCCTTGACCACCACTGTTTACAATGGTAAAGCTGCAGCCTTTTGCCCCTTGAGAATGGTTGACATGGTTTAGAAGCTCCTACAAATGTGTGCACATTAGAGAACAATTGAGGCCTATAATAACTAGCCATTTATATTGTGTGCTGTAGTTCTTGTCGAGAAATGTCCACAAAATCTTGCGTGCATTTCTTTCACGACCTCTTTAGCTTCAATAGGGTCTACACACCCCAATATTATTCCTTCATGATCTCTCCATCCTAGTCCTCTTTTGGTGTGTGTTTACACTCGAATCCAAACTGTGCCGACTATCACCTCAAAGTATGTGCCTCTCAGTTAGGGTTGGTTCATGCCAACACCAGGGGGGTATCCCTAACTGTGCCTGCAACCCATTGGTTAATTGAGTGATAAGATTGGTTACAGATAAGTAAACTACTATGTTGAACTTAGAACGGGGTGGGAGGAATTAGAGAAGGTCAATGCCTTTCAAGGGATGATGGGTTCAAAGTCCGAAGGAGATGGAGAATAGGGTCGAGGATTTTCAGATGGAAGAATCTCGCCACAGAAACAAAGTTTAACTCAAATACTTGGGTTTGGTGCTGATGACAACCTTGTCCCGGCTGCTATGTGGAATCTAAGGAGTGGATTTTCCACTCGATGGAGAATAGGGGTTAGGATTTTGAGATGGAAGAATCTCGCCACAGAAACACAGGATAACTCAAATACTTGGGTTCAGTGCTGATGACAACCTTGTTCTGGCCGCTAAGGGGGAAGCTAAGGAGTGGATTTTCCATTCTACAGGTTGTCAGGGGCTTGGAGGGCTTGCTGAAACCTGCAACAGTTTAGGCAGATCAGAGGAAGAGACCTTCTAATTCTGCAAACTTATCTTAACAACCTCAACTAGAAGGGTGAAAGATACACTATTCAAACATTGAGCATACAGAAAACAAGAAACACAGCATGTGGATCAATGAACTAGCTTTATTCAATTGTCAATCTGGAATTACAATGGCAAATCTCTGGGATCCGACCCTGATTACAATCAACTCTATTGTTCTTATAGGCATGACTAGGCGAGTGCGCCGTAGGTCTGAGAGAACCCTAGCTTTGCATGAGATCAATGATAACTGTGGCATGCAACTACAATCTAATGGTAGTTCGACTGCTGTTCCAATCTTAGCTCTGTGATCCTACTCCTAACTATCCTCCATAGGTTGAGCGCACTTATCTTTCATGAGATAAACAATGAGTTAAGAATGTGCCCTCATCTTCTTTCTAAAATAAGCTTATAACTGTCAGTTAGTTATGCTTCAACTGCTATTCAGATCCATCATGCAGATCTGTCAAGGACAAATTACCACATCTAAAAATAGCACAGCCAGTTAGAAGTGCTCCCTGCTTTTTAAAAATAAGCCTATACTGCTGGGTAGTTATGCTCTAAATGTTGTTCAGTTAACTAGAAGTGCATAGCAAGTTAACCAGCAGTTGCGCCCTATATATTGACTCAACATAATGGATGTCCTTTCTTTGTGCATGCGCTCTTTTCAGACTGGATGTGTAACTGCCGTCATGCAGACCTACATGCACTTAACTGTTACTTGATTTAGGGCACAGATATTCTCTTGAAGTGCAAAAGCAAATAGCAAAGCATTTTGCTAAATTTAGGGTTTAATGGCAGTAATCTGTCTCTTATTATTAACTGCGCTAATTTTTTAGATAACTGAATGAGAACCAAAAAGTTCCATTTAGACAAACCATCACTTACAACTACAACTTATATCCATTGCTTTTGTTATGGCACCTTTATCATAGCTTGGATCAATGGGTATGTTTTAATCTTTGTTTACAAAATTCATCTTCATCTTTGTCCAACCCCATTTAGACAAACCATCACTTACAACTACAACTTATATCCATTGCTTTTGTTATGGCACCTTTATCATAGCTTGGATCAATGGGTATGTTTTAATCTTTGTTTACAAAATTCATCTTCATCTTTGTCCAAATCATTACCCAGTAGTGTAGTTGGGCAGCCACATACCCACTGTAATACATTCTGCACTTTATTAAGACTTTGAAATAGTCACATGGTTCGAATTTGAATTTTTGGATGAGATTCGACTTTAGATTCGAACACACACACACACTTTAAACTGAAATATATTTTAAAATTTAAAATAATAAAATTTATATCAACAAACATATATTTAATATGTTAATTTTAAACTGAAATATTTTTCTAAATAATAAATATTTGTGTCAACAAACATATAAAAAACATGAACGATAAAGTATAAAGAACGAATTCTAATTACTACAAAAATAATAAGAAACAAACCCCACATCAAATCTTAAATAATAAAATTTATATCAACAAACATATATTTAATATGTTAATTTTAAACTGAAATATTTTTCTAAATAATAAATATTTGTGTCAACAAACATATAAAAAACATGAACGATAAAGTATAAAGAACGAATTCTAATTACTACAAAAATAATAAGAAACAAACCCCACATCAAATCTTATGATTATTAAACACAACTAAAATGCACTTGTATAGCAATAGAATCAAACACCGCAAACAATAAAAGCATAACCAAACTCCCTAAAGCAGAGACGTTCGTCGAGACTCACACAGCCTACATTGTATGGCGCTGCAAAATCGCAAATCAGTTGGCACGTTGGCTTCAGTGTAACCCCTACAATCGCCAGCTTCAACGTTTGTCTGTGCAACGCGAGCTGGCAGCAGATTTGGGGCTTGAAGCCTCCCAAAATTTGAATTGTAAGCAGTGAAGACTCAATCGTTGGGGATCTGAGAGGGTTTATTTGCTGAGCGGTGAGCTGAGAGTGGAGAATCGAAAGAATACAACACGCACGAGGGAGTCGGGACTAGGGGTTAAATAAAACCTAGCTCAGGTTTCATGTAAAGTATAAATTAACCAGTGAATTTGAACCGCGGTGAAGTTTAAACCCTAGTCGATTTTTTTCGAATTTCTTCAATATCGCCTTAAAATTTGTGATAAAATTCGAATTCGTTTCAGGTTTGAATTTGCTTTAAATTCGTCCTTGGCATTAGACGAATTTGAACGATTTTTTTTTTCCTTTTGAGATTTGAAGAATTTCAAACCTTAAGGTTCGAATTCGCCGAATCTTGTGAAGTGGTCATTTGTTCCACATTGCAGTTAGGGTTTACCTGTAGAGACATGTATCTGGATATTGTTATTCCCTAACATGAAAGAGTCTGTTTGCGATTCGTGTATTATGTCCCATATTTCCTGTTCTTGGAGGCGATTTACCATGTGTAGGTGCTATTGGCTTGCAGGGATCATCAATATCAAAAGGGCTTTTCATCTGCTACCAAACATTTTCCTATCAAAAGCAATCTTGGAACAGGTCATCAACAACAATAGTACTGTTGCTGCACCCTTAAAAAGTTTAATAATTATCTGAATAGCACCCAAATCAACCAACTCCTGCAAAGAAATTCACTCCCACTCTTCAACAGAACTACAATGGATTCCACTATCTTTAAATGATGTATTGCCAAAGGAGGTCCTGATTCTCCAAATGTGGCAGGGAACCTTTGCAACATTCAGCAGCTCTAGCAATTGACCAAGGCCGTGTAGCATGCCATACATTGTCTCAGGATTTGGCATTATAAGTTATAACTGGCTCACTGATATGATTTCCCCAAGCTGCACCAGCTGCTGCCAAGATGGATCTCCTTACAATCTTCAATAAATCCGGGAGTGGGATGTTCCTCTTTCATGGGCACTTGACTGTGTTTTCCAGGGTTTAGCTGCTACATAGGTAAACAATATTTCAAGCACAAGGGTAATGGATCATAAGCCTCAAATATTTGCATCTTCAATGCTGGCCATGACAGCCTTTGGTCTACATATTGGGATGATCAGAAAGCACATCAAGCTGTTTTCCTAGGAAGGTTTAAAAGATAGACTCTACAATCACTTGATGATGCCTGAAATTGTTAATCTGTATGTTGTAAACTCAGAGGGAAAGGATAAGTTAGATCTGGCACATGCTGGCAAGTATCATTAAAATCAATATTTCCTGTAGCTGTCACTTGCTGTTCCAATGACAAAACATTCTGTAAATTTTATCCCTAAAGTTCTGCTCATGAAGATACCCAATCTGCACTTAATTCTCCCCTAGATCTCTGAGTTTTAAGAGCAAAAACATGTTGCTGTAATGTGTTGGCTGCTGGCTGTTTTGAAATGCCAAGACAGGTCTGCAAATGGTGAGTTAACAGCTTTCTAATAGTGACACACTGACAGATCTAAGCTAAAAGCCTAAAACAGTTCCTTTAAGCCAATTTTGTGAGTACCACCAAAACAAATCATATATCTGGGTGTATCTTCTCATATTGTCTTGTACAAATGCATGCACACCCTTAATCTTCCCATCAATGATAAGCTGGAATAAAACTACAATATGGGTGTATTTGCAACTACTTCAATCCTTATTTTGAGCAGAGTCCCAAGGTGTAGTGATGACAAATCCTTGTGAACATTACTGCCATCTCCAAGCAAAGCATCCTCGTTAAAAATCTTCTATAGCTGATTAGAATATAAAGTTATTGCTCTGAAGCATTGCTGCGAAGGTTGCTTTGAAACACTACAAATATACCTTTGACTGTTCACACACTAAGAGAATTGTGATGAGGCAGATTGTGTGTTAACAGTGCGGTAGTGGTTTGCCGATTTCATCTTCAAGGTTCTCTTGTTATAGTTGGGTAAATGATCAGGGCAGGTAAGTTTTTGAAGATAATACATAATGTCCCATACCATTCATGCTGTTGTAATTGTTAAAGGAGATCAAGGGAAAAATCATGATATACTTCATCTTTCAACTTGATTGCTTTTGCATTCTTTTTATCTGTTACCGCTCAAACTAGCAGCCCTAACACAACTAGGTTGTGTGGACCAAGGATAGTGTCGGTAAGATCGGGAGAGAGTACAACCAATGTCACCACAGTCTAATCTCTCAACACTTCGGGTAACTCCAGAACCTAGGGGGAGACCCTAATTGACGAAAGATACCTGCAACCACCAACAAACCACAAATATTTTCCACCAAACCCTAATGGCTATGATTAGTGCCTTATTGGAGTCCAATAATATTAAACAAGACACAATAATCATAAAATAATGGAGTTATTCACTTATCACAAAACTCAATAAATGCCACGCCTTTCAAGTTAATTTCATGCTTTCATAGACAATATCATGTTCTCTAGGCATGTCTTCAAAAAGGTGCGCTCTCAAGGGAAAGAGAATAACTGCACTACGGTGCACTTTGAGGGCGAACCGGAAATACCAAACAACTAGCAATTACCTCAATTTCAATGATTTCACGTATGCCAATGCACATGCTTAGAAGAGAACGCCCTCTATAGGGTTTGTGGATAAAACCCCAGGGCAAAATTTTGGGTGGACCAGAAATACCAATTCACATATATTTTTAGATTTTTGAATTTATTTAGATTTTTATGTATTCAGTGGTATACTATTTTTATGTATTTTTTGCATAAAATAAAAACATGTAAAATTGATAGAAGAGGGTTGAAAGATAGGGTATTAGATTCTTGTCTCAAACCCTATGAGAGATCGAGGCTAATGTCCCTCCTCTTAAGATGGCGTTCAATACTTGTAACTAGGGCTAAGCTAGCAACCTCCAAGGCTAGGTAGTGAAACCCTAATTATGGCAAATAGAGAATTCCAAGGCCCGATTTAAACAATGCAAAGCTCCTTTGTAGGATTGTCTCCTCAAACAAGTTGATAAAATATTAGCAAAGAAACTCTAACTCAGTCCAAAGCTCTTCAAGAGCAACATTAAACTAGGGTTAGACAAGATCTCACCAAATATTTACCAAAGAGAAAGCAAGGTTGTGCCTTAGATTTCTCTTGAGCATGAGTTAGTACAACCATTCTAGCATCAACTTGGCGTGTGACAATCAAAACCCTAGAAATCCTTCTATTCATCCTTCAAGCAAGAAAAAAGGTATCCAAGAGAGAGGTGCACACGAGCTCAATAGCTCCAATATACCAAGAGAAAAATAAAATTATCATGTTTGAACGCTTATCCATGATTTACAAATGAAGTGAGGTTACCTTATTTATAAGAGACAACTCTCAACCTTTTACAAATTCAAGCCTACAAAGTTGATGACAAATTATTAAATTTAAGGTTAGTGCACCCATAAACTGGGGACTAAACTACACAATGACATAAAATAAAAATAAAAATGTGAAATTAGGCTCCACCAAGTGCAAGGTGAGCCAAAAGGAGGGCATCATGCCCCAACTAACCCCAACAGATGCTTTTCCCTCAACGCCCTCCTTTTTAACAATGTAGGCTTCTTTAAGGAATGATTTCATGGATCTGGAGACCAGGAGGAGGGGTTTTGCATCACAATAATAGGTCCAAGTGGGCAAAATGAGGTGTGCTAAGATAGGTATGACAACCCTTACACACAATCACCTCTACAAAGCAAAATATGAGTGTGGCCATGTGTCCCAATGATTTGTCTCAAGGGCACCATACACCCACCCAAAGGGTAGTCAACAGTGCCACAAGGACAACACCTTCTTGAGGTGGAAACCAAGGGCACCTACCATGACCTGATCAGGGGTATTTAGCCCCAACATATACACTCCACACAGTATAGCCCCAAAACTTGGCCTTTACAAAGAAAAAATAAACGTCTCACTTTGGTACATCTGGAAGGAACGCTTCAAACACTTTGAGGCGTAACAATTGGCTCCAACTGTGGAACATGTGCTCTTCTTGGGAGTGTATGAGAACCCCCTAGAATCTCTTGAGTACCTATAGACCTACACACACATCTAACAACAACTATGTCAAATGGATTGGAGGCAGACACTTTCGTCTTGCCTTGTTCAAAATGAAATGTAATAAAAAATCAAAATGAAATAACAACAAGTGCAATGCATAGATAATAGTAAATGTTGAACTCAAATGAAGCTAAATCTACTATGATACAAAGGAAAGGATGTCTCTGAGACATTAGATATCACCTGTGTAAAATTTCTTTAATGTTTGCCCGTTAACGGGCAAGGGCAACTTTTCTCCACTTAGATGGCTCAGGCGGAAAGAATTTGTACCTACAAGATCATCAATTTGATATGGACCTAACCAAAGATTTTCAAGCTTACCATGCTTACGTGGTTGTTTGTTTCTTTTGTTCGATAAGAGGACAAGGTCACCTTTCTCGAAGTTGCACTGGCAAGTCTTCTTATCAAATTTGCCTTTAATTTTTTCTTGACTTTGCACCAAATGATCGAAAGCTCTTCTTCGGCTTTCATCAAGCTCTATCAAGTGATCAATCCCATGTTGAACTACATCTGGATTTGGGACATGTTGTTGGAGGATTTTATATGCGAGAAGTTTCAGATGAATAGGTAAGGTAACTGTTATCACACAACTTGTAGTTGCCCCTAGAGGTATCCCATCCGGGACGGTAGAGGAAACAGGCAACTAAAGAGGTGATCCAAGAAATGCCACGGTTCCCAAGGCAAGGTGGGAGTCACGTCAACCGAGGCACTCTTCGCTTTAGGTTAGGGTGTAACTAGACCAAGGGGGAGACCCTATACCCAATCACATTTGATTGGACCTACACAAAGGTTTCTAAAGGTAAGTAAGTGGTGAGTTACGGAAACCAATGCAAGGCTAAGTGGACCTAGAAGTTGAGGTATGGTTGAAAGGTGGTGTGAGAGATTGTTGGTGTTTCAACCTACGTATGGTTTAGGCCACATTGTTTGGTATGTTGTCAAGGTGTGGTACCATGTGTTTACACAAGTGGGTCTTGTTTTCTTGGGAAGTGTGGAATGGTTCTAAGTAGGCCCACAAGGTGAAACTAGGTGTGAAGTTGGTACTATAGGTTAGATAATGACTAGATCTATAAATCTAAGTTGATTCTAGAAGTACCCATGTGCTAGGATCTAGGTTTTGACACAAATCCCAAGGAGTGCGACTTGCTATGAGGATGACTAGTGCCTTGTTAAATGGGCTAATGGGGTCAAAAAGTATGTGAAAGTGTAGATCGGGACACCTAGAAGCCAAGTCAAGTGGGCTAAATGAGATCTAATGGTTGGATTTTGCTAGATCTAATGGTTGGATTTTGCTAGATCTAGGTTTTCAAGAAATGACCCTAAGTGGACCACAATCCCTTGAAACAAGGAATGCTACCCCCAAGGCGGATCATCACAAAAAGATAGTCTAGACCTAGGTTTCAAGGTATGGCCGTTCCAAATCTCCAAAAATCCTAAACACCCACTTCCTCAAAGTGGACAAACTCGCCTTCCCCAGGTAGTGCGACTTTGTTCAAGGAGGGTTAAAAGGTGGGTTTGGTGGACCAAATCAAGTCCAATGGCCACCAAACTATAGATCCCAGTAGCTAGTACCCCGATCTATGCATGTCCAAAAAATCAAGTGAATCCAAGGGCTAGATCTTAGTAGATTTGAGTTTTGAGGTGCCAAGAAATTCAAAAGGGGGTTTTAACCCCTTAAAACATGGAAAGATGTCCACAAGGTATAATTCACCAAAGCAAGAATCTGGGGGTAGGTTATCAAGTGTCTAGATTGCAAATCAAGTGGGATCTTACCTACCCATGTGCTAGATCTAACCAAACAAGCCTCTCTCTAGGAAGTGCGATTTGGGTTCAAGAGGGCTTTTTTCCTTGAAAAGTGTGTCAATTTTAAGCCAATCACCACCAAACTATAGATCCAACTAGGGGTGGATGCTATAGAGGTGGGTTTTCAATATCTCTTCAAAAGCAAGGCTAGATCTAAGAGATCTAAGAAATACTAAAAATAAGGGTTTTGATCAATTAGGGTTTTTATGATCTATAAATTATGGAAGATTCAAGGAAGAAGAAGATCATACCTCTTGGAGCATACCTGGATGAAGAGATGAATGCTAGTTGAGACGAGGATTACTTTGCCAAAGATCAAATGGAGAATTGTTGAAGCCCTCTTGCCAAATCGATTTTCCCAAGCCACATGTGATTCCCTCTAACCTGTCAAAACCAAGGAGCAAAGCATCAATTAGTTTAACATGTTGAAGGTAGATACAAGCAAGAGAGAGAGAAACATAGAATAGTTGACACAAAGGCAAAACTACTCCCTGTCAAACCAAAACGACTTCTTCCAAGCTTGAAGGGCAAGCCTCCCCACCAATTCGCCCTTGTCCAAAATCGTCCTCTTAACCTGTAAATAGGATATGGCAAATATGCAAAATAGCTACAATAGATCCTCTAGTGCAATGGACAAAAGCATTTACAATCGAAACAACCAACATCCACTCCAATCCAAGCATGTACTCCAAAAGATAGAAATTTTATTCCAAGAGCCAAGAGCCAAAAATCTCTAGATGCCTTTTACAATGAGAGGCTCCCTCCTTAAATAGGATGGGGAGAGAGTACAACCCTAACCACTTTTTACATGAGTGGCTAAGATTAAAAGATCATAAGATCTAATCAACGGCTAACAATAAATCATAACAATATATCACATGGATCACCCAACATAATGATAGCGCCCCCACTGAATGGTACAAAAAGGGGGTGACGTCATCCACTAGAGAATAATAGGTGCCAAAATCCACCTCATGATGACTAGGACATGACAATATAAGCACATGGTGGGGCTAGGAGGCATCAATTCTTACTAGCTCATCCCCAAGGCACAATAAAATAATAAAATATGTCCAAGATAAAATAAATGATCAAAACTGTCCTCAGAATCCATGACAGTCAAGCAGTAAATGACCTCCTGTGATCAATGTGGGCATACCCACATGGTGAAAACTGACTGGAAGGTAGTGATGCCACCCTGGAAGACCTCTGTGAAGACCCAATGCCAAAACCTTGCCTCAATTGCCCAAATCGATTTCCTCAGTGACCACTTTATCCCATTTTTTAACTGCCTCGGTAACTGTGAAAGCGCCAAAACTGCCTCCTAGGGCACTAGCGCTGTCCATCTGAGCCCACCAGGCTCTCCAGAAGGGGGGGTAAATGGTAAAAACAAGTGGCTGGACCACCCCCTCCATCATCAGTGCCCTAGGTGAACTGGCCAATCATGGCCCCTGCTGCCCAGGCTGGGAAATCAGCCCCAAATCTGGTCATCAAGTGTAAAACTGCATCAATCACTGTCAGAAGTGCCCGGAACTGAAAGATAAGTGTCTCAATGGATCCAGAAGACCCAAATCCACTAGAAATGTGTACTCATACACCATGGGTTGCCCTAATGGGCCAGCTGTAGGGTCCACCATATATGGACAATGTATAATCTGCTGATCTGAAGTAATAATAAAACCTGCTGCACTGGATCAATCATCATCTGCATCATATGTCCATCATATGATATCATCATCAAGCATGTGGGACCATGAATCACCATCAATAAGCACATATATATGGTCCACATCATCACGGATCCCAAGAAAATATAACCAAGGATAAATCACATCAGTAGACTAAGACATGCTTCTCTAATCATTTCTCACAGCCAAGCTCAAAGTATAGCATCCATTCAGTGGCATTAATCAAGTTAGCATATTCCGTTGTTATATAAAATTACTTGCACAATAGTTCAAATGACAAACTCACCCATTGGATATGGTCAAACTGCTAGTGAAGGATGAAGGCTAGGAACAAGGTTGGGCCAAGGGGTTGACTTGTCTAACTTAACTCAAAAATACTTTGGACTGGGAGAAGGAGGAAGCTACAAACTCTGTGCTGGAAAAAAGAACACGGGGGATGGCTGTGCCTCACAAATGGATAAGTTGTTTAGAGAGTGCTTATTCAACTTAGGCATCATGTCTACATCAAGTTGATCCAGGTTCATTAGGATCATTCAATTTTATTCCATGGCCTTTTTGGCCTACATAAACCTTCGGATTTCAGATGTGCTGAGAAGCACAACTAGTTGCAGCTTGCATCCAGGGCATGTTTTTCCAATATATATAAGGTCAGCAATTGTTTAGATATAACTTTTAAGAGCCATTGCTTTTTTGGACCTTTCTTATACTCTTCGAGGGGTATTTTTAGCTGTTCATCGCTCTTGCCCTTTTTTTTTTGTTTCCATGGGTGAATTTATAAGTTTCCATAAGTAGAACATGAGCTTTCAGTTTTAGCCAACAACATCTCAAGTGACTAGGGGGAGTTCAAGCCAATGCCAAACATCGGGACAACCGACCAGAATGATTTAGGCCTACAATCCAACTCACCAAGCGCAAGTTTTGTCACCAACTCAGAGCCGAGACACTGAATATACAGGGATGCGGTCCAAACACAGAGGTAGAAAAATGGGGAAGTCCTCGGTATCAGAAAGTCAAATGAGACATGTCAAGGTTTAAAGTCAAATAGGAAGGTCATGTATGGATGGAGTCAAGTGGATATGGAGCCTACACTAGCAGACAACTGGTGTCGGGAAAGACCATATCTATGTAAGGTGAAAAACCAGTGGGTTTTGTTAAATGACCTAAATATGCAAGCAATTGTCCATTTTATGATTTGCAGTTCATTTTAAATAGTTTGCCACATCAGGAATAATATACCAAGCACATGCTATGATCATGACTAAATCAACAAGATAATAATCCACAGTCAATCATAACATATCCATAGATCATACAACATCATCATAATAATAATCATCAAGTATCATCTGAAACACTGCTGCAATACATCTCTAAGCACTGAACTGAAACTGTATGGGATAAAGGGTCACATCAGTCATCAAATCTGAACTCTCAAGGCTCAGCCTTGACACAAGGTCTAAATAATATACTGCTCTGATCATGAGTGATCCAAAATATATAGCCATGCTCTGGAATAACGGAAGCTCTGGAATATGCAGATATCTGCTGAACAAGAATAGTAGCCCTGCTACTATGGTGTGATAACATTAACATCAAGCCCATACACAAGCTCAAAGGGGCTCTTTCCAGTTGATTCTTTGTGTGTGATATTGCCATCCCATACCTGCGTACTTTAACAATTAACTTACTGTCCCAACTATTCTTGTTGTCTCCAACAGTCTTATTTATAGTGTTCATCAGATTTTGTTGCTTGACTCGAACAATCCATTGCTTTGCGGATAATAGTTGGAGGAATGAGATAATACAATGTAATAATCAAAACAGATTGTAGATAAGTGGTCGGAATTGAAGGCTTGGGCATTGTCTGTAATAATCTTGGGCGATACTCCGAATTGAGTAATAATCCTATCCTCAAGAAAGTCCATAGCAACCTTTGCTGTAGCCCTTTTGGTTAGAATAGCCTCGACTCATTTGGTGAAATAATTTGTAGCCGTTAGTATCCATTTATGACCATTGCTTGAGTTCTCCTTGAACTTGCCAACGGGATCAAGGCCCCACTATTGAAATGGTGTGTGCTTCTACTACAACTAGTTGCAATGGTAAGGCTGTGAGCTTCTGCTTTTTGGTAAAGAGTTGACAAGACTAGCAACTTCTGATGTATTTGTGCACATCTCGGAAAATAGTGGGCCAATAGTATCCTGCTCTCAATATCTTATGGGCGGTGGTAGAAGCGAAGTGATGGTCACCTCATACACCTTTATGGAATTCATTTGTCAACTAGCTTGCTTCCGGAGGATGAACACATCTGAGAATCCATTGGGATTTTTCCATTCAAGGCCATTGTCTAACTTCCATGAAACAATATCCAAGAAACAATATCTAGAGTCCTTTATCTTCAATGTTCTTTTCTTATGGTCTGGAAGATGGTTTGGACATGTGAGGTTCGTTAAGTAGTAGACAATGTCTTTATACCAATCGCACTATTCCAATTCTTCAATGACTGCTGAAACCATAGTAGGGGCCCCTTCTTTAAAACCAAGGGATTCTTCATTTCCTTCTGCCATCAACTGAGCTAACCTTTGCCTTTAATCAATTTGGTTGTGTTATCACCAAACTTGTAGTTTCCCCTAGAGATGGATCCAAGATGGATGGCAGAAGGGATGGGCAACCAAAGAGGTGCAACCACGATAGCCTCGACTCCCAATGGATGGTTTTCACGCCAATCGAGACAACCTTCACTTTATGTTATCTAGCCCAAGACAACAAAGGGGAGACCCAGATCTACTCCCGACAGGAGAGATCAGACCAAGACACCAGATCAAATCAAATGATGATGAAGTACGTAGGGTGTATGGTAAACTCGAGATCTATAAATGAAGTCACAAGGTGAGTAATAGGTTGGATCAAGGGGTTTAGACAATGCAGATTTGGTCCAACATGTTTATGCAAGTGACTTATGAGGTTTAGAATAAGATCCAGAATCAGGGTACTAGTCAATTGTGAGAAAATCCACTGCCTTGGGAACCGTGTCCAATGCAGGGTAGTTAAGGACTGAATTGGGGATAACCAGTACCAAAAATGAGCTTGATTGATTGATATGACAATGTCAAGGCGTTCAAGCAACCAAAATAAGGATCAAACCAGATGCAAACTCAACAGTCCAAGAAAGTTGAATTAGCTTGGAGAAAGATCAGTGCCTTGGGAAGTGGGCCAAATGGAGTCGGATGTCCACCAAATTGTAGATCTGGAATGTTGAGGTGTTGAGGTATGTGGATCTAAAAGATTAGAATAATCCAATGGCTAGATCTCAGTAGATTTGAGATTTAAATGTGCCACAAAGTTGACCCAACTGGGGCTCAACCCTCAAAATGAGGAATGGGGCCCACAAGGTCAAAATCACTGAAATGACACACTAGGGGTAGGTTATTGAATGTGTAGATGAAGGATCAAGTGGGATCTCACCTACCCAGGTGCTAGATCCTTGCAAACTCACCCTCCTAGGAAGTGCGACCTCCCTTGGGAAAGTTAATTTACCTTGGAAAATGGGTCGGATGAAGGCCAATCGACACCAAACTATAGATCCGAATCATCGTGGATGCTATAGAGGTTGGTCTTAAATTTTATACCCAAAAGCCAAGTGGATCTTTCTAGATCTGAGAAAATGTAAAATGAGGGTTTGAAATATAAGGGTTTTATCAATGAAGTAGTTGTGCCAATGGATTGGAGCCAAGACAAGAAGAACAAACCTGTGGATCTTACTTGGATAACCTTATAGATGCCTTGATGATGATGATGTATGCAAACCCGATCAATTTGAAGCAATTTGAGGTAGTTTTCTATGAAGTCGATTTGCCCAAGGAAGCCAATGCGCCCTCTCTCCTGTACAATAAACGTCAACAATATCAAATTTACTGCAAACAAGAGATAAGACTAATGCCACAAGAGAAATAACAGAAAGATAGCATAGAATCACAATGATACTAATGATAACCCCCTGATACAAGCGAATGCCAAGTGGAGCGAGTTGAAGAAGCCTTGCAAAAACGCCCAAGTGAAGTCGCCCTCCTGTAGACAAGACAAAAGTTTCCAAAAAAGATAGATCTTACCACAAATACCCAAATGCTAGGATGCAATAGACTTTACAATCACCATCAAAGAACACCAGATTCAAAGGAGACCACAAGAATTTCCACAGAATTTTTTTTCTATATCAAGATTCCAAGAGCCAAAGACCCCTTTACAATGAGAAGCTCTCTCCTTTAAATAGGAAGGAGAGAGGCCACAATCTAACCACTTTTTAAATGAGTGGCTAAGATTAAAAGATCAAAAGATCTAATCAATGGTTGAGATGAGCTCAACAATACAATACATGGATCAATAATAAAATATAACCATAAGTGGACAAACTCACCCTAGGAGAGGGGATCCCACCAAATCATAATGATAAAACATAAGAAATAGTTCATGGTGGGTCCAAGGGGTAATTTCTAACACCCTTGGTCAATCCCCATGGCACAATATCCAAAAATAATCATGATAGACACCAAATCGTGCTTCTCTGGCTAAGTCATGAGCCTTAGGAGGCTCTAGAAATCATCAAAAAGTGCCATAAGTGATGGATGTGGGTCCCGATGAAGCTGAAACTGCTGGAGAAGGTGTGGAAGACATCCCACTCATCATCACTGATCATCCCATGCCATAACCTTGCCTCAGTAGCCCAAATCAAATTCCTCTGTAGCCATTTCTACCTTTTATGGACTGCCTCGGGAAGTGTGAAACTGCCCAAACTACCTTCTGGAGAGTGCCTGCGCTGTCAAGGTGAGCTCACCAATGAGTCTGGGAAGGGGGTAATATGGTAATAACAAGTGACTGGACCACCCCCTCCATGCACAGCGCCCTAGGTGAACCAAATAAATCTCATCTGCTCTGACAAGGCCTCTGGCAGGCCAAAACTGCACTAGGATAGCGAACTGAGGCTCAAACATCACTGTAACTGCCCAGAACTAAAAACAAACTGTCTCATTGGACTCAGAAGGTCCAAATCCATCTAAAGTGTGTACTCGTACACCACATAGTCCTCTGCATGGTCCAAAATAAATACTCATCATCATATCCGGCAGACCAAATAATAATAATCTGTAAAAGTGCTAAAAAGCACAAACCATCATCATAAGCCTGAAACCACTGCATAAGCCCACCATGGTGACCTGTACCATACCATATATCATCTATCTGTAACATCTGAGGTCTGCCACCTCATGTCCTGTGGTTGACTTTTGGTCAAATTGTGTTTGACCAGGTCAACATACCAAAATATAACTCAGACTGTCATAAAGTTGCTACAAGGTGTCCAAGGTTAAAACATGCTTTACAATCCATTCAATTAGCAATTATAACAAGAAGTAATCATTACTGGCGATCTAAATCCAAATATAATAAGTCATAATTATTCTTTATTACTCAGACAAGACTTTCAAGGTCATACTCACTTCATAGTTGTGATCAATTTGTCAGTGAAGGGTGAAGGCTAAGAAATAATTGGCTAGGTCAAAGGATGACTTACTGACTTAACACTGTGACACTTTGGAAATGGAAAAGGGGATACACACCATAGCATATAATGGACAAGCAATAACACAGGGAATGGCGGTGTCTCACAAATGGATAAGTTGTTCAAAGAGTGTTTATTCACCTTTCACAGATGCGCACAATTCATAATACAAATGAGGCCAACAATCTTTTTGATATAGAGTTTAAGTTCCATTGCTTTTTGGGCCTAGAGTTTCCATAGCTTTTGATCTATGTGTGTTTACAAACACATTGCATAGATTTACATTTATTAAGGCTTCTTGCTGCAGGTGTGTTTTTAAGGCACTTGTTTACCTGAGCACTTCTAGGTGTGTCATAGACAGCTTGTTTACCTAGGTATTTACATTTCACAATAGATATAACATTTGATATTTCATAGCCACTTTCATTTGGCTTGCCTTTCATTCATGTGTTGAGAAACACATTGCATGAATGGGCTTTTTATACAAGATACAACATTTCATTTCCATATTTTGTATTCATGGTAGCACTAAAAGTTTCAGGTTTAGGCAACAACATATTTAGTGACTAGGGGGTTTTCACAAGGAAAACCAACTCACCATAGGTAAGTTTTGTCACCAACTCAGAGCCGAGAAACAATAAACAGGGAAGCTCATCCAATACGGAGGCCACAGTGGGGAAAGGTCCTCCATGCCACTAGTCAAGTAGGAAGTCAAGGCAATGAACAAACTGGGTAAGTCATGGATGGATGATGAAAGTGAATAATGAAACCGACACTAGCAAGCCAATGAATGGTGGGTATGATCACCTCTATTCTCCCTAGGGAGGGTAAAACCAATGAGTATAGGCCAAGAACTTCTAAGTCTAAGTAGGGACAAATATGATATATATAGTACAACTAGGTCCACATATCTATATGATCGCCAGATCATGATACTAAATGCTAAGACATGCTAAGATAATGGAAATAAAAGCAGTAGAACCACAATACCATAAGATACCTGCTGAGTCATATATCTGAATACTCATCATCTGAACCAACATCTGACATCTGAAACTGCTGCTGTAACTCTGGGCAATATTGACTGCTTTGTACAAATGGCTAGATGGCTACATTGGTCATCTCTCTGAGTGTCCTGAAACTCAGTCATGGCATGGGGAATATATCTGTTGTCCAAAATCTAATAGTGATCCATAGTAGATGCTCATCTCAGCACCTCAATGTAAGGGAACTGGCTGAATAGTGTACTGGAATCTGACAAAAAATGTATGGTAGCCCGGCTACTATATATGTGATAACAGGTTGGTTGGATTTCTATAGATCATACTCTTGGATCTTCGTGATCCACTTTCCCCTGGTATGAAGACTGTCCTGTTGCTTTAGAATTTCCTTCACTGCTGGATGCGAAACATAAGCTATTATCTTTGAGTAGTCAACATATACTCTGAAGTGTTTTAAGGACATCACAAGGGTATAGGCCCGCTTTTCCATGATGTGGAACTTTAACTTTGAATTCTTGAAAACTTTACCCATGAAAGCAATGGGCTGCGCTTCATTTTGATCGTTCTTTTGTAGCAATACTCCTGCAACAGTGTAAGTAGATGCAAAAGAGAATATTTGAAATGGCTTGGAATAATTAGGACTTACAAGGACTGGAGCTTGTACAATAGCATCTTTAATGTCTTCCAACGCTCTGTTGGACACATCATCCCATTTAAAATTTGCATCCTTCCTGAGTGTTACGTGGTACTAGTAACCAACGCACCTATAGATGTGCCCCAGGGATAGAGGGTCATTCTTTCCTGACCAGGAGGGTGCTATCCAACTTTTTCTGAGTGGGGGTTATGGCCAGATCCTTTGGTCCCTCCCCTGGGGGTACTATGGCTTGGTGGCATTGTTGACTGCCTCATGGAAGGGCTTGAAGCCCTGAGGTTGGTGTCCGGGGCTCCCAGGGGTGGTTCATTGGGTTACATGACCCCCACCTTGCTTTATCATACCGGTGGCACTTTCTTTCAACACTGAGGCTCATGTCTCTCCTCCAAGCCACCATCCACACCCTCCTGGTCCTCCTGCTGAGCAACGGCCTCTCTCCTTGGCTTGCTTTTGATGATGACGTCATCTTTCCTCCAGGCCTACATTGCTTGATTAGGGGGGGGTGTTGAGGGATTTTCACTTCTATTGGGGTTAGATGGGGTATGACGACCCCCCCTTCCGCATTCCAGCCTTCAGATTGGACTGTTATGCTCATTTTTAGCTATTTTAGTCATGTATGGGTAAATTATGGGGAAATGTCCCAAATTACCCACAGACTCGATTATTTTATATTTTTTTTTATAATTTCAAATTGACATTTTAAAGACATGTCGGCTTGGATATTTTTGTAAAGTGAGTGTGAGAAGTTATAAATAAACTTTTCCTCACTTCATTTGAACATAACAACTTATGGGATAAAACACTGTGTTACTTTTTTATTCTTCTTAGGGCTCTTGGATTGATGCGCACTTCTTGAAGGATGTATTTTCTGGTTTGAAGGCATTTTCTTGGAGTAGCTTTGGTTCTTGCTCTTTACTAAGGTGATGCTAGAGTTGTTTGCTTAACACATGCACAAGGGGGTATCTAAGTTCTTCTCTTGATTTCTCTTTTTTAAATGTTGAATGATGATGCTTGTACTTGGTTGAATGGTAGCCATTAATGCTGCATTTTGTCTTAGCTAGGTCATTTTCAGCCTTTAGTCACCCTACCATTGTGAAGGACCTCCTTTAGAAGGAGTCCTTTGAAGCTTGAGCTTTAGGTCTCCAAGTTTTTCCCTAACTAGGCCTCCTTTAACCAACCCTTGCAGTTGTTAGGAAAGGCCCTAGTTTGCCAAACTTTGCAAGTACCATCTCAAGAGGAAGGCCATCTTCCTTAATGCCCTAGGGTTAGTGTAAAACCTTAAAACCCTAGGTTGGCATCTTTTTTTACCATTTCCAAACCCTAGTTTGTAAATTTGTACATACTATTTTAGCTTAGATTTTTCTATTTTTGTAATTTAGGGTTGATTTTTACATTTTGTTTGTACATAAATCTTAAAGAGAAAACCCTAAACCTAAAACCCTAATTTTGAAAACCTAATTTCAACCCCAACCTAAACCATAGCGAATCCCTATCCCTTCTCCTTTAGGTTTCACTCCACCTCTCCATACCCTCGCCATCCTTCCCTTTTTCTCTTCAAGCCTTCGCTCTCCTCCCCTAGGATTTCACTGCCCTCCTTTTGATCCCCTTCTTTCTTCACTCCTCCTTTTCTTCTTTCTTCTCTCCATATTCTCCACTCGTCTCCCATCTCCTTCATCTTCGCTACTCCCCCTTCTATCCTTTCCTTGCACTCTCTCCTACTCCCATCTCCTTGTCATCCATCCTTCCTCCTTATCTTTCATCCCCTCTCTTCTTCCTTTACCTTTTTCTTCCTTACCCTCTCCTATCCATCTTCTCTTTCTCCCTTGGCTGTTCATTTATCCTCATTCCTTCCTTTAGACATTTCGGCCTCCTCCCTTTGGGAATCAAATCCCTCTCCTCTACTCATTAAGCCCTCGGCCTTCATCTTGGGCCTTCACATGGGCTGTAGCAGCCATTGACCTGGGCTCTCTCCACAGTCTGCAAACCTGCTAGGGCGGCAGATTTTGATACCCTGTACCTGCACATGCAAGATAAACTCAAAGGTTAACCACTAGTACTATATTTGCTACCATTTGCAAGGTTGTCACATAATAAAAAGGAGTTTGAAATTCACTTATACAGTTCTGAAAAGGTGACTTTACAGTCTTCTGATATACCATCTTTTATAGGTGACAAGCAAGTAATTTTGAAATGGAATCATTCTATGCTATCTCCTCCTTGAATTGTTGACATTTTATAGTATCATTATATTACTGCTGATATGTATTTCTGACACGCTATTATTTTGACATACTGCTGCATATTTTCACTTCATAAATGTGGTTGGGAGGAATTAGCTAAAATCAAAGGTGTTAGTGGTTGTTCTCATTTCACATTCGTTTTTATGGTTATCCTTCTTACTGCTGCTATACTCTGCTAATAGTTACATACAACATTCCTTCAAGCTTGTATCACATTGGGTGATAGGAGTGGTTTCAAAGAAATATCATTACTCTTGTCTCCTAACGTTAATCTTGATCTATATACGCTGTTATAGTATTCATTACTTAGTGGTGTGATATAAGGTGCTCTTTTACTGTCATAGAAGTGCTTAGGTATTGGGATTAATTACACTTGTTAATGACACATGTTTGCATGATAAATGTTCATAAATGACCTCTTGGATGTCAATGGTGTAAGTGGATTGATCTTGATAGATATTCTTGCATTTTATTGATGATCTAAGACTAGGTTATTGATGATTACTCTATCGTATGTGCTAAAAGCAATTGTTTCTATTACTAATCAGTCACATTAGTGAGGTAAATATGTGCATTTGGTATGCCTTGTCTTTGCATCCACAAGCACTAAACCTAAATAGTATGTCTTCTTTATTCGCTTAAATTCGTCTAAGGCATTGGTCACTAATATTCTTGTTAAAGAAGACGTAGCTTTCCTTGTGCTAAGGTGTTCTGCAGGCCACATAAGGGCTCTTCCCCTTGGAGGTTCCGACTCTCCCAAGAAGTTAGAGAATTGGCTAAGGTGACAGTGGTCACTTCTCTTACATTTGTCATCGGAGAACGGCCTTGCTAGTTCATTCGGTAACACTGAGTAACTTATTCGAAGGTTTAATAACTTCAACAAAATTTGGAATGAACCTATGAATGAAGTTAATCTTTCCAAAGAAAGACTTCAGGGCTTTTAGATGTTTGGGAAACTCAATTTCTTTTATACCTCTAATTCTTTCAGGGTCAACCTTATGGCCAAGCAACTTACCCTCTACAACTCCAAAAGTTGATTTCTTAGGGTTTAACGAAATACCGTACCTACGAGAACGTTCAAATACTTGTCGGAGATGTTTGAAGTGATCCTTTTTTGTCCTTTGAATAAGTGGTGAGGTCATCTTTGTATATTTCCAATATCTTCTGCATGATGTCCCGGAAGGCATATTCCATAGCTCTCTAAAATGTAGCTCCGACATTCATCAGGATGAAGGGTATCCTCAAATACTCGTAAGTAACCTAAGGAGTCATAAATGTTGGCTTGGCCCAATATTCCTCTTTCACAACAATCTGGTTGAAACCGGAGAAACCATTTAGGAAAGACAACATCTGGGAGCATGTAATTCTTTGCAGCAAGAGGGGTCCATGTTAGGCAAGGGTAAGTCTTTCTTGGACATAGCATTTAGATTTCTGAAATCAACAAAAACTCTTATATCCCCTGTCTTTTTTCTAGTTGGTACCGGATTCGAGCACTGATTTTGGAGCTTTAAAATTGCCTAGAACAACCCCTTCTACCATTACATGTTTGAAGCTGCTACAATTGTTGGATCGTGTTATAGGGGCCCTTCCTATAATGAGTTGGGAGGGAAACTCCTTCAAGGGGAGAAGACAGATTGCACCTGGAGATTAGCTGAGCTGAGAGAATCATGGGAGATCACCATATACAATGTTATGTCAGATGGGTGGTGTTACCGGATGAACTAGTGGAGCTAGGATCCAATGAACAAATGTATAGAAGAGTGACTACTGTCACCTGAGTCACACCTCCAACTACTTTGGAGTGTCATAACCTCTAAGGGGAGAGCCCTTTGGTGCTTTGCAAACACTAAGGAAAAAGATAGTATGCCTTCTAGATAACCAAGTTAGTGACCAGTGCCTATAATCCACTATGATTCTATGAATGAAGAAGACATACTACTTGAGAACACTGTTTGTAGATGCTAGATAAGATGTAGCAATTCAATATATTAGTGCAGGTATTCAACCCAATGATGTAAGTGATTAGCAATAATAGCACTTCAGTTTACAAGAGAGATCATCCATCAATTACAAGCATTACCACGTCAGCATAGATCAACTAATGTAAGTGTAATAGTAAAAGTGTATAACCAACCAATCACTTTCAAGTAACAAGTATGAGGACTGTTACAATGTAGCAGTAGTATGGTATTTAGACATTCCTAATAGTATGTGCAACAACAGTAGTAAATTAGTCTTTGGAAAGATGTAGAATCAATGTGGTTCCAGCATCCAATGTAGATAATAGATTTTGGCTCTCAACCACTCTTTCACCAATATTTAGGTAATAAATGTAAATTCTCAGATTGTATAGCAGCTAGTAAACAATGTGTTTTAGACCTTGTATGACAGCCTTTAGCAGTAAGCAATTTTATAATTTAAAGCTAACTTTGTTTATGGTTTTTAGTGTAGATGATATGGCAAAGGAAAGACTGTCCAAGTAGATAGTCTGCAATTACTTGCAACAGAGGGGAAGCCCTGTTTGAAGGCTGTTAAAGCCTTGTAGAGACCCCCAAATTGGGGACCGAGCCCTCCTAATGCAAGGCCGAGGGCAAGAGGGGCCTAAAGGAGTGAGACCGGGCCTAAAAAAGGGGAGACCGAGGCCAATTCCAGGCTGGCTGCAGGTGTAGGAGGAAAGGGAAGAGGAAGGAGAGGATAGGATGATAAGGAAGAAAAGAAGAGGGAGGGGAGAAGGAAAAGAAGGTGAAAAAGGAGTGAAGGTCTAGAGAAGGGAAGAGGAAGGCGAACTCAATGAGGGGAAGGGTGAACCCTAGAAGGAGAGGAAGAGGAGGCTGTTAGGGCTGTTAGGGTTTTACTAAGTCTTATTTTTTGGTTTTAGGGTTCGTTTATGTACAAAAACAATAAAATTAAACTAATTACTAAAGTAGATGCAAAAACAAACCTAAAGATAATATTTACAAACGCACAATTAGGGTTTTTAGGTAGAAGGGTGTTCGGATATCCACATCATCTATTTCGGGATACATCATCTATTTCAGGATCTTGCATGATCTATTTCAGGATATGATCTATTTCAGGATTCTGCATGCACAGGCATGCATCCCAGTCACCAGTTTGATGCCTCCAGCACCTTATCCACCTTCTTCTAGTACCCGGGAGCCACCTACCACAGAGTTTTAGCCCTCCTAAGCTGAAAGGCGCCCACTTCTCACCTACTGCCAGAGAAGGGCGCACTTGTTCACCTACCACTGCAGTTCCACTTCAGTTACATTCAGTTAGCTCCGATTCTCCCTGATTTGAGGCTAGTTTCACTCCCGACTGACTGTATCACTTCCGTTTGACCTCCAGTTTGATTAGGTGACTTGTTCTGACTTCAGTTAGCCTCCCATGCGCCCCCACTGAGCCTCCAGATCCTATATCAGTGCTACACACTTCAGTTACATTTATTATACTCAGTTAGACTCAGATTGACACCTGGATGACTGGTTGTTGTGATTGATGAGCACCACCGATGATTTATGAGGACTCCTAGACAGAGTCAAGCTACTCCATTCAGTGATTCGAATGACCTCCTTAGGCAATTCGAATTGCTCAGTCAGTGTGACAGTTTGTATTGTAATTCATTCACCCTTTCTGGGATAGAGAGCACTGCTGCATGTTTTGCACAGTTTTGCACCATATTTTCTATGTTCATCTGTTGTGATTGATTTACTTGTTCATTAGATCTGCTGTGACTAATTTTACATGGTATCAGAGCCATTGCAGGGACAAGATCTCTTTTCTATAGGTGTTTCTACAAGAAGATTTGACTGAATTGCTAAAAATTGCAAAAAGTTTGGCATGAGATATCTCAAGGGCATTCGCTCCTGTGCATGCAAAGCTTGAAAAATATTCCAATACCACTCCAGAAGCTTGAGTTACCACATAATTCCTGGATCTGATACATTGGACCTATTCAACATTGCTTGAAATCCAATCCCAGGTGTGATGCAACTCTCAAAGGGTGGATTGTTCGACCTTATTGTGGTTGTTTTGATGTGATTTGCAGGTTTATTGTCTCCTCCAATTGCACTCGCTACATTCTGCATGCAAGCTTCCCTACAGCAATTGCATTCGCTATAGTCTGCATGCAAGCTTCCTCTTCATCAGTTGACTCAATCCTTGCAATGGAATACTCTTCTTCAAAGCCTATCATCACCCCATTCAATTATTTTGATTGGAAAGATGATATGGAGATCATATTACGTTCAAAAGGTTACTACCGAGTCACTCTTGGTCTTGAATTGGAGCCAAACAATGTGGCAGAAAGAACCAAACACTACAACAAGCTTGATGAAGCTTACGGTCTTCTTTGTCTCTCCATCTCCAAGGATCTTCACTTCCATCTCAGCGGATTGAAGACTCCAAAAGCCATATGGGAGCAACTTGAGACACTATTCGGCAAGCAGGATGAGCTTAGGGCTTTTCAATTAGAGAATGAATTGATTGGCCTTAATCCTGAGAATTTCGAGACCATCAATGAATTCTTCACAAAATTCAAGAACTTGAACTTGCAATTGAAGAACAGTGGTGTTATCAAAGAGGATAAACAGTTGATCCTCTCCATTCTAAGCAAGCTTGGGAAAGATTATTCGGTATTTGTCTCTACTTTCAATTCCGGTCGGCTAACTACCCCGAATTGGAAGATGCCTACCTTGAATGCCTTCATTGAGTCCGTTACGAAAGAGCATGACAAGTTGATTCAAATGGGGTCCATAAGCTCCAAAGATTCAGCCCTATTTGTTCAAGGACCCAAGATCTCGAATGGTAAAGGAAAGCTAAAGAAGGAGAAGCCCAAATTCGAGCCTCACAAGCAAAAAGACAAAGGCAAGCAAACGGATGCACCATCCAGTTCGAAATCCAAGCAAAAGGGCAAAGAAGGTAACCAAAAATCTAAATGTACTTATTGTAACCGTGGCTTTCATCCCGAAAGTTCATGTATGAAGAAGACTATAGATCAAATGGCCCTCCTTTTGGAAAAGAACAACATAACCCTTCCTGACGGTGCAAGGAAGAAAGATCGGAATGATGATCATGAAAGAGGACAAGCACTCATGGCAACGGTTTCGAAGCCCACTACTCTCTTGATAGATTCGGGTGCATCAAATCATATGGCTGCAAATATTGATTCCTTTTCCTCATTCGATCCAAACAGCTCCATCCCCATCCATTTGGGAGATGACTCAAAAATTTCTTCAAAAGGCAAAGGTACGATT
This sequence comes from Larix kaempferi, assembly GCA_027924585.1. Lineage (NCBI taxonomy): Eukaryota > Viridiplantae > Streptophyta > Pinopsida > Pinales > Pinaceae > Larix > Larix kaempferi. The sequence goes on from BSBM01000910.1 coordinate 22,690,739, forward strand.
CATGTAGAACATGGATGCTTTCAGAATGTTCTCTATGTGCCTTCCTTAGCTTCGAATCTCCTTTCTGTGTATCAAATGACACATACTGGTGATCCAAAGAAAGTCACATTCAGCCCTAATACAGTTGAAATTTCTGATATCAAAAGTGGAAGACTAGTTGCGGTTGGAAAGGCAAACCTGTCAAGCACTCTAATTGCAGATAATTAAATATCAACACACAGAGCGTATGAAATTTATTGTCAACCCGAGAAAGTCTTTTTATTTCAAAGGACAAGTGCACAATATATGCTTAAACACAAACCATCAGAAGTGAATACTTTTATCTTCTATCATCTATGTTCATCCCAAGAATCTACGCAATCCCAATTGCCTTCTAACTGCTGTACTACAATCCTTTTCTATTATGCATCAAGCAAAACGAATATCAGATCTAATCAACGATTGCAGAAAGGAAAACTCAATTGCATTCTAAAGTAATCAACTGTCTAATGAAATCAAGCTGAGAATCATGAAGCATTACCTGAACATTACTCTAGAATTTAATAAAGGAGATTGATGCAACTGTTCTAAGATACTGAATTGCAAAATATAAATCAATCAACACATAACAGGAAAGCTAATTCCTAGGAGCTTCTGGGATTACGTTCAGCTGTAGGATGAGCACAACAGTGTGAACAGAAATTGAATTACATAAAACAAACCTGACTCAGTCGACTGTTATTGATACCATTCCCAATCTCACGATTAAATCATTTACTGAGAAATCCACACAATGAATATTGCTGCTGCGTACAAACGAAAGATCAAATCATCACACAACAGAAAGATGAAATCCTAAATTAACACAGCAATCTCTGTGGAAGACGGGCCCAGTCTTCACACAGAGACGCTGGTTGAACAACGCTCTCTTTAACTCAGAAACAACTCTTTATATTAACAGAAGGACGAGTACATAGTTTCAGCTTGACTGCTAATACAAGATGAATTAATTAATTGCTGTCCAACCCCTTGATCGAGGTAATACCACATATTTATACATAAAGTTGCAACATCTAAACCTATAATTGGGCGGCCATGAAGATCTATGATCTTCAGGCGCCCTAAATAATCTAGCTGTTACAATGCGTGGCAGAACTGAAATATCCAAATATACGAGGAGTTATCAACTGTCCCAAGAGTGGCGGTCCTTCCAGCTCACAGCTGGATTTGAGCAGCGACATACTTAAGATAGAACTTTATGTTACAGCTGTCCTGCCACGACTGTGCCTTGATTGACGAATTGAGCCCCAAGGAACCTTCCTTAAGCAATGGACGTCCCTTCCTCCGTGACTCGTTCAGCTCCGATCTTCCTGCAGTCCCTTTATCTTACTACCTTCATAATTTGCATCATGTTAGCACGAATTAAGAGATGCACAGCTTAAATCATCACAATCATAAGTATTAATACAATAAAACAATAATCGGCCATACCTTGGTAAATTGGGGGAATATATAAGGACAATAAATTGAATTGCCAAGGTAATTGGTGTGAGACAAGGTAAGGGACAGTGATAAATGATGGTCAAAAAGGGCCAATTCTGGGCTCAACATCTCCCCCCAACTATCCTGTTGCATGTCCTCATGCAACAACCTGCAGCTGAATATTGTACTGAACCTTGTCCAGGCAAGAGGAAAGAATGTAGATAAATCAGGCATCCCTTCTATCCCTTTGAAAAATTTCTGTGAGCAACCCAGCAGTTCCCAACTTTACTGTTCCCCTTCCCCCACTACTTGCTAATATCTGCAGTTCTCTTATGCTTTGCCTGGGGAAGTTGAAAAGACACACTCAATCTGAATCCAATTCAATAATACCTGTAGGAGGTGGGAGCACTGGTTCTTGTGGGACAGTGTCTTCCAGCGCATCTAATCTTATCAAGGGAGTTGCTGGTTCTTGTGTAACAGCAACATCCCTTAAACCTTCTTCAGCAGCTGCCTTTATTGCTTTTGGAGACACTGGTTCTTGTGTAACAGTGTCTTCTTTGTCAATTGGCTGCTGGGATTGGATATCCTTTTCGATTTGCAGCTCCTCCTCCAAGATTTCAGTGTCACCTGAGCAGGGTGTCTGTACCTGTTCATCATCACTCCATTGTATATCAGGAATGATCTCTACTCCCGGGTTATCCTCCAACTGCAGTTCAGGGATTCTTGCTGCAGCATCCAAGGATGTTGGTTCTTGTGTGACAACATCCTGGCTTACATCTTCATCTTTATTTTGCTGCAGCTTCTCTTCCATGAGTTCTGTATCATGAGAGCTTTCTGGGGTCACCACCCAGAGTTCATCGTTGAATGCCAGAATATCCTCTGTCCCAGCTTTTTCTTCTATCTGCTCAGTCGGTTGGACGGTCAAGTTCAGGATTGCTGGTTCTTGTGTTGCAGCATCCTGTTTCAACTTGTCACTGTCCTGCATTTCCATTTCCCCTTCTAAAATTATTGTGTCCTGGGAACGTTCTGGGGTTACAGCACAAAATTCTTCACTATCCTCCAGGGTATCCTTTGGCTCCATGATTTCTGTGTCATGAGAACACTCTGGGGTCTCGCCATACTCTTTTATAAGCTCCAGAGCATTCTTCATCTCCCGTTCTTCTCCCATTTGTTCTATGATTTCTATGTTGTGGGAGCATTTTGGAATTGCCATACATTCCTTATAAATTTCCAAGGCATCCTCCACTCCCTGTTCTTCTCCCATCCGTTCTATGACTTCTGCATCATGGGAAGTAGCAGCTGCAGCAAGGATGTTTAAAGGTGTTGGTTCTTGTGTTACAGCATCCTCTTTCTCCACTGCTTTCCCTTCTGTGGCTGCAGGCTGTTGTGCTGAATAGGTGCTAAGTAAAATTTTATGACCTGCTTCCTCAAAGATCTCCCCACAGGTGGGGCAGAGTATTCGCTCATCCTTTTCTCCAGCTTCAGCAGAAGCTGTTTCCTCCACTTGGTCTGCAGCCTCTATTAATGTATACATCTTTCTTCCACCCTGCTTTTGGCAGATTTCCTTCCATGTTTCCAGCTCCTTTCTAAGTGCTTGGAGGTCCTCTTTCAGCATTGCATTCTCATACAAGAGTCCCTCAACTCCCGGCTCTTCTTCTACTGGCCTTTGTGGAGCATCCCTCGGCTTTGGTGTAAGGATTGGGGGTTCAACCTGTGTCTCTAAGGTTGCCCATTTTGTTCTAGCTGCCTCTGCTGCTGTAATTGACCGAGTTCGCTTCCTTCTAATTGGTGCCACTAAATCAAACTCATTGGTGGTCCTCTTCCTTTTCTGCTGCGTTTTCTTTTGTGACTTCCCTTTCTGTAGTGTTTCTTCTCGTGGAGCTGGAACATAGGGAGGCAAAACTGAAGTCAAAGGAACATTTCCCTGCCCCCCATGCTGTTCTTCTTCAATCACAGCTGCTCCTCCTGCCCATTCCGGTGAAGACTCGATTGTGACCAGCTCAATGTCGTCCTCCATTGCTCTAGCTCCGTCATCTTCAGGTTCCATTGTCGCAGCTTTTGATGCTGCTCCAATTTCACCTTCTGCTGTCGGAGCTGCCCTGTTATCTAGGTTTTCCGCGAGGGTTTCATCTACATTGTCCCCTGGCAGCTCTGTTTGAGCTTCCCCTCGCTCTCCTTCAGATGCAGTGTCATCCCCCACTGGTTCTGCTTGTGCTGGGGATTCATATACTTCAAATGGCTCTGCCTGTGCCTCGGGCTGTTCTTCCTCTGTGGTTTTGTCAACCCCTGATGTCCCTGCCTGTGCCCTCTGTTGCTCTTCTTCCGTTTCATCCCTTCCGGATGGTCCTGCCTGTGCCCTCTGTGGTTCTTCTTCCGTTTCATCCCTCCCCCCAACTTCACTGGAGGAACTCCGGTCCTCCTGTTGTGGCGGAACCGGTAATTGCTGTAATGGAATAACCCTCAAGGGAACAGGTTGCTGTGGCCGGGTGATGAATTGCTCCCATGTTATATTATGTTGGGCCAGGGTTCTCATAATAATTAACTTGATGAGGCCATGGTGTGTGAGGGAGGATAATGGGTGTTTTGCAGATTGAACGAATGTTGCCATATGGCGCAAATCATGCAATAGATAAAATGGAATATTTAACAAAATGCCATGACGGAGATGAGAAAGCAAAGGAAGTTCAGAGTTGTACACAGTTTGGTATCTGCCTTCGCAAGTTATGTATTTCTTGAGGAAGATAGCGACCTGGTCCCATGGCTGCGGCAGTGACTTCAATGCAATCCCTCTCCTGGATGCTTCAACTTGCTCCCCTGGAAGTAAAAATTGTTCCCGTGCAGCTGTTGCAGGAACTCGACGGTTAAACCAAGGTTTTCCCACCAATGGGATAGCCGTAACCTCGGATATAATGACCTCCGAAACATCTATACACAGCCCCCACACCGTGGAGTGTGTTTTAGTGAGATTCAATGCAAATTGCAGGGCTGCGTCCCGGTCGAATCCATCCAATCGTTCAAAGAACTCGACCCAGCCAGCGGCTTGAAAAATGGCCAGAACCTGCAAATTCCGTCTAAGTTCCCGGGTATTGAAAGGTTCATGGCGAACTGGAATGCCCATGGTCCTGGCTGCAAGATAGAAGTGCTGTTTCGACAGAGTACAGGATCCAGAATAGAAGTTGCAGCGCGGAGAATGCACGAATCGTTGAGCGGAGACGTTGAACAAATGAACTAATTCGGAAAGTTAAGCGCAGAGAGGAGTTTAAAATTTTCATGCCGAATTGGGGAAGGTGGCAGTTATTAGTATTACGTCGTACGAGGGAAAGGTTCAATCGGATATAAATGGTGGTACGAGTGAAGGTACGGCCAATCTCGTTTACATGATATCAATACTTAGTCACGTGATAAATGAAAGCCATACCTCATAAAACTGTGCGTCGGAAGGCTGCGGAAACTGGTGGAGCATGGAGTTGGTGACGTCGTGGAGCCGAACGCGTGCACAATCAGACGTGGAATCATGATGACTCGGATAAGGAACTGATTTCCTTCGCCGGTAAAACACAAGGCGTCGCATCCTCCGGGTTGAAATGATGAGTTCGCCGGCAGGACTGGGCTGAATCAGCGTCATAATTAGCAAGTTTAAACAATCCTTCTGTTAACACGGGAGTTACCACTGCAAATTGCCAAAGAAATGATCACACGGCCGATGAAAAAGCTTGTTGCAGCTGACAAGAAAGAAGTTACAGCCATCGGGAAAGAATTCGTGGCAGCCGGAAAAAGATTCACAATATCCGGGAAAAATTACGGCTGTCGGAAGAGACTTACGGCTGGCGGGAAAGATTTTTCGAATATGGGAAATATGTCGCAGCCGCTTGGAAAGAAATGACAGCTGTGGTGTGGAAGTGACTTGGTTAATGAGGTGGCGGCCGGGAAGTGATGTGGCGACTGCGAGAAAAAGATGTTGCAGCCGCCGAAATTACAGCCGCCGGGATTGCAGCTGCCGGAGTTGCAGCTATCGGAAAAGATTTGACGGTGGACGGGAAAAATTTACGGCTACCGGGAAATGGAGAATACGGTTGTGGCTGGTAAATGGGATGGCAGCTGCGGAAAATGAGATGGCAGCCGTGGAAGATAAGGTGGCCATAGCTGGTGAATGAAATGGCAGCTGCGGAAAAATGAGATGGCAGCCGTGGAAGATGAGGTGGCAGCCGCGGAAACTGGAGTTGCAGCCGCCGATGTTGCAGCCGCCGATGTTGCAGCCGCTGATGTTGCAGCTGCCGATGTTGCAGCCGCTAAAGTTGCAGCTGCCGATGTTGCAGCCGCTAAAGTTGCAGCTGTCGAAAAAGATTGACGGCTGCCGGAAAGGGCATTTACGGCTCCCGGGAAATGGAGAATACGGTCGCCGGAAAAATATGTTGCAGCTGCCGGAAAATATGTTGCAGCTGCCGGAAAATATGTTGCAGCTGCCGAAATTTTTTTTTTTTTTTTTTTTTTTTTTTTTTTTTTTTTTTTTTTTTTTAACACAAGGACGGCACAGAGAGATTTTCATTATGGGCCCCAAACTGATCATTCTCCTGGCACTCCCTGAAATTTTTTCTTAAAAGACAACAGCAAGCAAAGAGATCAAATGCAGAAAGAAAGAAAACGAAAATTATACGCTACAGCAAGAAATTATTTATGTACAGCAAATATGATTTTCATTTTAAGATTTGGGAAAGGTAGAAAAATGTTCCTGCTCTGGTGCCAATTGGTAGTTTGGATCAGCAGCAATCTGTGAAATGAATGCATCTTTCGAAATGGGCTTCCGATACAGTCGCAGCCTGTGGCCATTAACAAGTAATGGCATACGGTTTTCATCAATGGTGATCAGGCGAACAGTGCCGTTGTCAAATACCCTGTCAACCAAATATGGACCCAGCCATCTTGTGCGTAATTTCCCCTTAAAATCTTTCTTGAATCTAGAGTCGTACAGTAGTGCCCAGTCTCCTTCATGGAAGATTTTCTTCTTGATGAATCGGTCATGCCAGTTAGATCTCTGTTGCTGAAGTAGCACAGTCTGGTCTACCGCAGCTAATCGTTTCTCATCCAGTTCATTCAACTGATTCAGTCTTCTTTTCTGAGCTTCTGCTACATCCAGGTTCATTTCAATGGCTGTTTTCAGGGTCTTGATCTCAAATTCAATTGGAAAGATGGCACTCTTACCATACACCAGATCATAGGGAGAAAAGCCCGTGGTATTGCGCCAAGTTGTGCGATATGCCCACAGTGCTTCTGGAAGTCTGTCAGCCCAATCCCTTCGATGGCTTTTAACTGTTTTAGTAAGGATTGCTTCGATAACCTTATTAGTGCTTTCCACCTGACCATTGGCCTGGGGATGATAAGGTGAAGTTATCTTGTGCTGCACATGATACTTCCGGAGCAAGGATTCAAATTGATGTGAAATAAATTGTGGTCCGCCATCAGTAACTACTTCCTTTGGTACTCCAAATCGGGTAAAAACTTCACTGTACAGGAAATCAATCACCGCCTGGTCGTTTGCCTTAGCCAAAGCTACAGCTTCTACCCACTTAGTCATGTAGTCTGTACACACCAAGATGTAAACCTTCTGTTTGGAAGGAGGGTTGATAGGACCAACAAAGTCCAATGCCCATCTATCAAACGGTTCTAGTACCACTTGGGGCTGTAAAGGCATCTGGTCTGTCTTATTAGGTTGGCCCATCCTTTGGCAGCTGTCGCAGGACTGAACATATTTTTTAGCATCTCTGAACAGTGTCGGCCAATAATAGCCCATCCGCAACGCCTTATGTCCTGTTCTTTTATCTGCAAAGTGTCCTCCGCAAGGTTCATCGTGACAGGCCTTCAGTATATGAAAGATCTCATCTTCCCTTACACATCTTCTAATTTCAAGATCAGGTCCTGTGTAAAAGAGATGGCCTTTAAGCCAACAATACCTGGCACTTTGCTGAATAATTTTTCTTTTCTCTCGTTTAGACATATGTGGCGGAAGTTTCCCTGCAGCCAAATAATTAGCAACATCTGCATACCAGGGTGAATGAGCTGAGAGTGCGAATAAATGTTCATCCGGGAAAGCATCCTCAACAGGTGAACTGTCATCACTGTTAGTAAATCGTGATAAAAAATCAGCAACAACATTTTCTTTTCCAGGTTTATCTATAATAGTAATATCAAATTCTTGTAATAATAAAAGCCACCTGGTTACTCTGGCATTAGTGACAGGTTTATTCATTAAATACTTAATGGCAGAGTGATCAGTATGCACAAATGTAGGATACCCAGTAATGTAATGCCGAAACTTATTAATAGAATAAACAATAGCAAGAAATTCTTTTTCAGTAACAGTATAATTTAGTTCAGCAGGGGCTAAGTTTTTACTCACATAATAAATAGCATAAGGTACTTGACCATCCTGCTGTCCTAGTACTGCTCCAATGGCGGTATCAGAAGCATCTGAAGAAATGTGGAAAGGTATGGTCCAATTAGGTCCCCTTAAAATAGGGGTTGTGGACAGTTTCTCTTTAAGCTTATCAAATGCTGTCTGGCATGCTGTACTCCATGCAAACTGCACATCCTTCATTAACAATGAAAACAAAGGAGAAGCCAGTTTGGAGAAGTTTTCTATGAATCTCCTGTAATACCCAGCATGTCCCAGAAAACTTCGCACCTCTTTCTGAGTTGAAGGGGTTGGTATATTCTTTATCACCTTAATTTTTGAAGGATCCACTTGAATACCGTTAGTAGAGATGAAATGTCCTAATACCACCCCCTCACTCATCATCATGTGGCATTTTTCAGTGCTCAGTGAGAGGCGAGCCTGTTCACAGCGAATTAAAACCTTCTTCAAATTTTCCAACGCTTCATCAAAATCCCTGCCATAAGGAGTGAAATCATCCATAAAAATTTCCATGCTATCATTTACCAATTCAGAAAATATGCCAATCACAGCTCTTTGGAACGTTGCAGGTGCATTGCACAACCCAAAGGGAAGCACCCTGTAAGCGAACGTTCCCCAAGGGCAGGTGAAGGTAGTCTTATCCTGATCCTCTGGAGCAATCTGGATTTGATTGTACCCACTGAATCCGTCCAGGAAGGAGAAGAACTTCTTCCCAGATAAGTTATCAAGTACCTGGTCAATAAAGGGCAGAGGAAAGTGATCCTTTTGTGTAGCCTTGTTCAGCTCCCTATAATCGACACAGACTCTCCATTTACCGTTTTTCTTGGGTACAATTACAAGTGGGGAAACCCACTCACTATCTGAAATAGGATAGATGAATCCTGCTTCCAAGAGTTTCTGGATTTCTTCCTTCACTATATCCCTCAGATTGGGGTTCATGCGTCGTTGGGGTTGACATACAGGCCGGGAGTCGTTTTTAATATAGATATGATGAGTGCACAGACTAGAAGGAATACCCTTCATGTCTGTATACTCCCAGGCGAATGCCCCCTTTCGTTCCTTCAAGAGATTGGTTAAGCGCTTTTGTTCTTCTGAGGAGAGAGCAGGATTGATGTTCAAAGTTCTTCCAGGCTCTACCTCAATAGAAATACTTCTCGAGCTTTTCAATACTGGGATTATATTTGCGTCATTGGCTAGTGCTTCCTCCGTAAGCTGTTCTTGTTCTTCTTTGCCGAGGGTACTGTTCAGAAGTTGATAAACTTCCTTGTCTACAGAAGCAGGTTCGCTAATGAAATTATTAATGGCATCGTCTTCTGTTTCGTTTTTGAAAGTTAGTGCCTTCCCTATTGTTAGTAATGGCTGAACATCTTCTTCTTCTTCTTGTTCTATCCAAAGGGAGGTTTCAGTTTCTAGACTCGGCCTTGCTGGAGGGTACAGGGTAAGATTTTTGGTTTCCATGCCATCAGATATAGTCATAGATCCTGATCGACAGCTGATGCAAGCATCAGCGGTAGCCAACCAAGGTCTCCCTAAAATCAATGGATGTCCCCCCAGCTGTGATTTTGGCTGTAATACCAGAAAATCGGCAGGGTATTCCCACGAGTCTACTGAAATAACAAGGTCGTCCAAAATCCCTTCAAGTCTGATAGTGGATCTGTCTGCCAGTTCTAAGATAGTAGGGGTCGGTCTAATATTGGTGAATCCGAGTTTTTTTACAGTCTCCATCGTTATAACATTGATCGCAGCTCCTAAATCCACTAGTACGTTGGGTATCTGCGTTTGTCCTATGTGTACAGTGACAGTAGGATTGCCGGGATCCTCATACTTAGTTACAGGGGTTTTTCCAGTCATTAAAGCGGATAAATTCCCTATAACATGAACAGTAGGAGGATCTCTGGGTTTCCTTCCCGGTCTTTTAGTGCACAGGTCTCGAACAGTTCTAGCGTAGATAGGTACATCTTGAAGAGCTTGTAAGAGGGGAATCTTAACATAAAGGTTCTTCAATTCTCCTAAGAGATTGAACTGAGGTTGCCCCCCCCTTTGTGGCAGCATCAATCTCTCAGGGTAAGGTGGTTGCCTTACCAACTGGGCGGGCTGCGTGTTATCCACTTCATCGTTCAATGTTTCAGCCCTCCCATCTGAGGGATGCTCAGCATCTTCAATGATAGGAACCGATTCAACAGGATGCTGGGAACTCTCTCCTTTGTCATACACGGTTGGTGGGATATTTTCTGAAGTTATACGCTCTACTACCTTCCCAGACCGTAAGCGAATGTCATTACAAGGTACAGGGGAGAGAGAGTAGGCTGGCATATTGAGAGTTTCCAGTTGCTGGACTGTTTTATTATTTGGGTTAGGGTTAGGTTGGGCAGGCAGCTGAGGCCGTATTGGTATGTTAGGCACAGGATTATTTTGCAGCTGCAGCTGCAGCTGCGACTGCTGAGGTAGGTATTGAGGATATTGCTGAAATTGAGGATATGGAGGATACGGTAACTGTTGAGGTGGAGGTGGTTGAGGAAACTGATTCCCAGGATGGAAGTTCCTCCATCCAGGAGACCATGAAGTAGGTTGATGAGGTGGCTGTGTCCAAGGACTCCATGAATTATAACCTTGCATCGTAGGTTGAGGAGAATTCCACTGAGCATAATTTGAAGGGAATTGTGTATTCACGTTTTGCATATTAGTATTCCAATTATTCAAATTATTCAAAAATGGAAATGAATCGGGAGACATACCTTGATTCCGGGGCTGCCAGGGTTTCTTCTGTGCAATAAAGTAGGCTGAATCCACCTCTGGAGTTGATGCCTGCAGAACAGCTTTCACTTGGGGCAGCGTGGGGCATTCTTTCATATCATGATTCAGCTCGCACAATTGACATACTTGAACTTTGTCAAGGGGGCATTCTTTCAGTGGATGAGTCTTTCTACATCGGGGACAAAATACCCCTAGTGTGAGATCCTCCACTGCCTGTCTTTGCTTGGCCTTCAAGACGTCAATCTCTGAAGAGATAGAGCTCATCATTTCTGTTTTAAAGTTTTCAAGAAGATTGCCTATCTCTGCACGTGTAGCTCCCCCATTGGATGACTTCTGAGTTCTGTCGAAGACATCACGTTCCAGGTTATTTCGTTTATTCTGCTTATTATGCCTAGAAGATCCCCTGGAATATCTCTTACATAATTCCACAATTGTCTCAAAAGATTCTTTAGAGATATCCCCTTTTCCTAATAAATTGAGCATGTCTAAACAATCGTCCCTGATTCCTCGGAGCAGGATTATCTTAAGCACATCTAGTCCCATGTTCGTCTGTCCAGCTCTCTGCACATTGTACAGCAACCTCTCTACAAAATCTTCCAAGCTTTCGTCCTCCTTCTGTACCATTTTGAATAACTCCTCCCTCTTGTCCCTGGTGTTGCAATATTCTTGATATTTTTCCAGGAACACTTGCTTCATCTTGTTCCAATTAGCAACAGTTCCTCCCCCAAGGCTCATGAACCAACGTAATGCATTGTCCTTCAGGGTGGCAGGAAAAAGCTTCAACTTTTGAGCATCTGTGACATAATCATAGCTGCGACAGAGGATATCGAATTCAAACAGGAATTCGTCTGGATCTTCTGCCGCCCTGCCATGGAAGCGGGGTAACACCGACGGTGAGATGTTTTTCATAGGAGCTGTCCCCTCGAGCTGCTGTATTGGGAATTGCAATGTAGCCATAGTTTCCGGCGGGGAATTATCTTCATGATGGTATTGTACCACTGCTTCTTCCTCTTCATTCTCATGTCTGTTATTCATCTTTTCTTCTGTATCTTCTCCTTCGTTTGTTCCTTTATCCCTTACCTCAGTTGTAACAGCTGCGTATTGTTCGGATGTAACAGCTGCGTATTCTTCGGTTGCAGCAGCTGCGTATTGTTCGGTTGTAGCGGCTGCGTATTCTTCGGTTGTAGCGGCTGCGTATTCTTCAGTTGTAACAACTGCGTACTCTTTAATTGCAACAGCCGAATCAGCTGTTCCTTCTTTAGCAGGAGTATATGCAGAAATCACCGCTGCTCCTGTATCTTCCACTGTAGATCCTGATGCTAACGCTCCAGGATCAGTAGGGCCTCTTTTGATAGGAGTCCCCTGTTGACGAGATCTAGCAGCTGAATCAGTTTTGTCAACAAGGTCGTCAATGAATGTTCTTCTGCCCAGCGGTGGACCTCGACCACGACCCGAACCACCTGTACTGTTAGTAATTTGTGGGGTTTTGGGGGTCGGGAGGTGATCGCGTTTTACCCCCCTCGTATTCATGCGAAGCAGATCATTTCAAAAACAACCAAAAGACTGACTGAAAGCAATTATCAGATACAACTAATGACTAGTGTTTAATTTTTATCCTTCCCCGGCAACGGCGCCAAAATGTCAAGCACTCTAATTGCAGATAATTAAATATCAACACACAGAGCGTATGAAATTTATTGTCAACCCGAGAAAGTCTTTTTATTTCAAAGGACAAGTGCACAATATATGCTTAAACACAAACCATCAGAAGTGAATACTTTTATCTTCTATCATCTATGTTCATCCCAAGAATCTACGCAATCCCAATTGCCTTCTAACTGCTGTACTACAATCCTTTTCTATTATGCATCAAGCAAAACGAATATCAGATCTAATCAACGATTGCAGAAAGGAAAACTCAATTGCATTCTAAAGTAATCAACTGTCTAATGAAATCAAGCTGAGAATCATGAAGCATTACCTGAACATTACTCTAGAATTTAATAAAGGAGATTGATGCAACTGTTATAAGATACTGAATTGCAAAATATAAATCAATCAACACATAACAGGAAAGCTAATTCCTAGGAGCTTCTGGGATTACGTTCAGCTGTAGGATGAGCACAACAGTGTGAACAGAAATTGAATTACATAAAACAAACCTGACTCAGTCGACTGTTATTGATACCATTCCCAATCTCACGATTAAATCATTTACTGAGAAATCCACACAATGAATATTGCTGCTGCGTACAAACGAAAGATCAAATCATCACACAACAGAAAGATGAAATCCTAAATTAACACAGCAATCTCTGTGGAAGACGGGCCCAGTCTTCACACAGAGACGCTGGTTGAACAACGCTCTCTTTAACTCAGAAACAACTCTTTATATTAACAGAAGGACGAGTACATAGTTTCAGCTTGACTGCTAATACAATATGAATTAATTAATTGCTGTCCAACCCCTTGATCGAGGTAATACCACATATTTATACATAAAGTTGCAACATCTAAACCTATAATTGGGCGGCCATGAAGATCTATGATCTTCAGGCGCCCTAAATAATCTAGCTGTTACAATGCGTGGCAGAACTGAAATATCCAAATATACGAGGAGTTATCAACTGTCCCAAGAGTGGCGGTCCTTCCAGCTCACAGCTGGATTTGAGCAGCGACATACTTAAGATAGAACTTTATGTTACAGCTGTCCTGCCACGACTGTGCCTTGATTGACGAATTGAGCCCCAAGGAACCTTCCTTAAGCAATGGACGTCCCTTCCTCCGTGACTCGTTCAGCTCCGATCTTCCTGCAGTCCCTTTATCTTACTACCTTCATAATTTGCATCATGTTAGCACGAATTAAGAGATGCACAGCTTAAATCATCACAATCATAAGTATTAATACAATAAAACAATAATCGGCCATACCTTGGTAAATTGGGGGAATATATAAGGACAATAAATTGAATTGCCAAGGTAATTGGTGTGAGACAAGGTAAGGGACAGTGATAAATGATGGTCAAAAAGGGCCAATTCTGGGCTCAACAAAACCACACTGCTAAATGTTATGAGTTTTCGCACTTTATTCCGCTTGCAAAGCCCACTGCTCTTCGCACACATGGTAATGAGGTTAGTAGGCTTTGGCATGAAAGATTTGGACATCTAAATTATAAGTATTTGCTGCTGCTATCAAATAAATCCATGGTAGATGGGCTTCCACAATTCCGTTCCTCGAAGGGAATATGCACTGGTTGCATTATTGGGAAGCACCCCGAGCACAGATTCGACCGCGGCAAGGCTAGCAGAGCCTCTACTATTTTGGGATTGATCCATTCTGATATCAGTGGTCCGCTGCCCCATATGTCATTAAATGGTTCAAGGTATGTTTTGACATTTATTGACGATTTTTCCCGCTTTACATGGGTATTCTTTCTCAAAAACAAGTCAGAAGTGCTTGGAAAATTCAAGGATTTTAAGGCTTCTGTTGAGACCACCACTGAGAGCAAGATCAAAGCTCTTAGATCTGATAATGGTGGGGAATATATCAAGTCCGAGTTGCTGCAACTTTGTGCCCAAAGCGGAATCAAGATCCAACATACAGTTCCCTACACACCCCAGCAGAACGGTGTAGCGGAAAGGAAAAACCAGTCACTGAAAGAGATGGCTACATGCATGATTGAATCGAAAGGTTTGGCTGCAAATCTTTGGGCTGAAGCAATCAATGTTGCTGCATATATACAGAACCGTGTTCCACATTCATCCGTGAAAGGTATGACTCCTTTCGAAGCATTCTTTGGTCACAAACCGGATGTGTCAAATTTGAGAGTTTTTGGCTCTACTGCATGGGCTAGAATTCCTTCTGAGAAGAGACGAGCTTTGGATCCACAAAGTATCGAGTGCATATTGATAGGATATGGGGAAGAATCAAAAGCATATAAACTCATGGATATCAGATCTAAAAAGATATTCATAGAGCGCAGTGTGCAGTTTGAAGAACCGCTTCAAGAATTGCAACTAGTTGAGGAGAAAACTGCCGATTCACCGCCTTCACCAGAAGAAGATTCGAGCAGCGATAATGAAGGTATGAGTTCTGATATTTCTGATATTGTAGCAGCATATGATGATCATGACATATCAGGTTCGGAATCCGACCATTCAGATCCCCCTCAGTTACCAAAGTGGGCCCAAAACACTCTACAATCTGCTGGTTCTAGTCTTGGAAATCCTGCTGATCCGAGACGAACAAGAGGAGACTTTCAAAGGGCAGGTATGGCTCTTTCTATTGCTGATCCATTTCTTCCTGAGATTTGTTATTTGATGGCTGGTTCAGATCCCCAATCATACTATTCAGCCCATCGAGATCCGAGATGGAAAAATGCCATGGATGAAGAGTACAGTTCTCTTCAAAAGAACAATACATGGGAGCTAGTTTCTCTTCCACCTGGAAGAAAATTAGTGAAGTGTAAATGGGTCTACCGTACTAAAGTTGCTGCTGATGGCACTATCAGCAAATATAAAGCAAGGTTGGTGGCAAAAGGTTTTTCCCAAGTCCAAGGAGTGGACTACACAGAGACCTTTGCACCGGTTGCAAAGATGGATTCCATCCGCCTTGTTTTAGCTATTGCCGCATCCAAGCACTGGGAGGTGCATCACATGGATGTGAAGAGTGCATTTTTACATGGAGACCTTGCTGAAGAGGTCTATATGCAGCAGCCAGAGGGTTATACATCAGATCCATCATTGGTTTGTAGATTGAAGAAATCTTTGTACGGGTTAAAACAGGCCCCAAGAGCTTGGTACGCAAAGATGGACTCCTTCCTTCTTTCTCAGAATTTCCAAAGATGCAAATCTGATCCGAATGTCTATCTTCAGCGAGTTAAAGGTAATTTGTTGGTTATTGTACTTTATGTTGTGCTTATTACTGGTAGCACACTTACTTCAATAAACAAGCTAAAATTTGCCTTAAATCTAGCTTTTGACATGAGCGATTTGGGCTTGCTGAGTCACTTTTTGGGCTTGGAGATAGCTCAAAATTTCGATGGGATCACTATATCTCAGCAAAAATATGCTTCCGACCTGTTATTGAAGTTTAATATGGCTGAATGTAAGGCAGCCCCGTTCCCATTCCTCTCAGGAATCAGTCTTGAGGAGGGAGATTCCACACCGTTTGCAGATTGCAGTATGTATCGACAGTTGATTGGTTCACTACTTTATTTGACACATTCACGGCCTGATATCTCATATGCCGTGAGTGCCGTGTCAAGATATATGCAGCAGCCACATGAGCTTCATTGGCGAGCAGCCAAGCGGATCTTGCAGTATGTGCAAGGTACGAGACAGTTTGGCATACATTATGCTGCAGATTCTGAGCTAGATTTCATTGGTTTTACTGATTCAGATTGGGCAGGTGATAGCATTGATCGGAAGTCCACTTCCGGTTATATTTTCATGATTGGTCATGGTGCTATTTGCTGGTCCAGCAAAAAGCAAGCAGCCATTGCACTTTCTTCAGCAGAGGCAGAGTATCGAGGGGCAGTCAATGCCTGCATTCAGGCAGTTTGGTTGCAGGGTATTCTTTCCGAGTTTGGTTTTGGTGGCACTACTTCGACTGTCCTATTTTGTGACAATCAAAGTGCTATCAAGATCTCCACAGATCCAGTTCAGCAGCAGAGGACCAAACACATTGAGATTCATATGCATTACATTCGACAGTTGGTGCACGACCGCACCATCATTCTGCAATATTGCCCTACTGATGAGCAAATTGCAGACATCTTCACCAAGAGCTTCACTGAGAAGAAGTTCTCTTACCTCCGTTCACTGTTGGGGGTGAGTTCCATCATGGTGGAGACAGATTGATTCATTATTATGCTTTAGCTTGAGGGGGGGCTTTCTTCCCACTGGGTTTTCCCTCTTTCCTCACTTAGTTTATTTTCAGCATTTTTTGGATTATTGTATTGGGGTGACCTTTGGTCTTAGTTACCAGGGCCCCACATTATTTTAGTTGGCACATCATAGTCTAGCTTGAGGGGGGGTGTTCGGATATCCACATCATCTATTTCGGGATACATCATCTATTTCAGGATCTTGCATGATCTATTTCAGGATTCTGCATGCACAGGCATGCATCCCAGTCACCAGTTTGATGCCTCCAGCACCTTATCCACCTTCTTCTAGCACCCGGGAGCCACCTACCACAGAGTTTTAGCCCTCCTAAGCTGAAAGGCGCCCACTTCTCACCTACTGCCAGAGAAGGGCGCACTTGTTCACCTACCACTGCAGTTCCACTTCAGTTACATTCAGTTAGCTCCGATTCTCCCTGATTTGAGGCTAGTTTCACTCCCGACTGACTGTATCACTTCCGTTTGACCTCCAGTTTGATTAGGTGACTTTTTCTGACTTCAGTTAGCCTCCCATGCGCCCCCACTGAGCCTCCAGATCCTATATCAGTGCTACACACTTCAGTTACATTTATTATACTCAGTTAGACTCAGATTGACACCTGGATGACTGGTTGTTGTGATTGATGAGCACCACCGATGATTTATGAGGACTCCTAGACAGAGTCAAGCTACTCCATTCAGTGATTCGAATGACCTCCTTAGGCAATTCGAATTGCTCAGTCAGTGTGACAGTTTGTATTGTAATTCATTCACCCTTTCTGGGATAGAGAGCACTGCTGCATGTTTTGCACAGTTTTGCACCATATTTTCTATGTTCATCTGTTGTGATTGATTTACTTGTTCATTAGATCTGCTGTGACTAATTTTACAAAGGGAAAGACAAACTTAGGGTTTTAATGGATATTACCCTTAAACCCTAGCTTTAGAGGAAGGTGACCAACCTTCCTCTTGGAGGTACTTCTCCTTGTCAACTAGATTAGGGCTTCTTGAAACAACCTCTAGGGTTCATTTCAAGAGCCTAAACTAGGGCAAAGTTGGAGATCCAAGGCAAAACTTCGTAAAAACCTCCTCTTTGAAGCGTTTTTACTATGTTAAGAGGATAGAAAAACAAATAAATTCCGTATTAAAAAAGAATGCAGCCCTACAACCACCATTCAATCATTCAAGATGCAAAATTTACCTACCATTCATCAAGCAACAGTAAAAATAGAATAGACTTACTTGAGCATGAGTTATTCCAACCATTCTAGCATCAACAAAGCATTAGCAAAGCAAAATAGCAACCAAATTTCATCCACAAGAGCAAAGAGTCATCCCTTCAAGAGGTGTGCATAACTTCATAAATCCAATCTTGGGTAAAAGAGTAACATAATAGCTGTCCCATAAGTTGTGATTTGAAAATGAAGTAAGGAGATGTTATTTATATGTTCTCACACTCACTTTTAAAATATAACTAGGCCGACATGCCTTTAAAATGTCAATTTGAAAATATAACATGTCAACTTAAAATTATAACATAAAATAATACAAGATAATCATATATGTGGGCAACTTGGGGCATTTTCCCTATAGTTTACCTAAAAATGACTAAAATAGCTAAAACTGAGCAAATTACTCCAAAATGAATGTTGGAGTAGGCAGGGGGGAGTCATGCCCCATCTAACCCCAACAATGCTAAGAATCCCTCAATGCCCCCCCCCTAAACAAGCAGTATGACCTGGAGGAGATGATGCCATCATCACTGGAATAAGGCCAAGGAGAGAGGGCACTAGGCTGAAAAGGGACCAGGAGGGTGCCTGAGGTGACTTGGAAGAGAGGCAGGAGCCTCACGACTAGAAGAAATGTCATCAGAGTAGAAAACATAGTGGGGGGGTCATGTGACCTAGTGACCCACCCCTAGGAGCCCCAGACACCAACCTCAGGGCTACAAGCCCTATAATGAGGCAGTCAACAATGCCACTAAGCCATAGTACTCCTAAGAGAAGGACCAAAGGGTCAGGCATGACCACCACTCAGAGAATGCTGAATAACACCCGTCATGCTCCTGAAAAAAATGGCCCTCTCTCCTTGGGCACATATTTGAAGGTGCGCTGGTACTGGTACCACGTAACATGTGGACATTGTTAATTTTTGATAGAGTTAGGGTTTAATGCAGAAAATAAACAACCAAAGTACTTTAATGCAAAATCACTTTTAACATTTAACAATTAGCAGTAACTCTAGTAAAACATAATTTTCATTTCCTTCAACTTCACATCTTTAACACTACCAAATTGGTCATTGTGTTAAACTAATCTTCAGTAACATGTAATTAATAATAAAATAATCAACTTGTTAGCAATAAAAGAGATAGGTGAAGATACTTACCTGGGTGTGAAACCTTTCCTGTAAAATACTCAGAAATGTTACTTTCAGAAAAGACTGAGCCTCTCAGAGACAGTCAACACTAAGAACCAAGTGACCCTAATAAAAGGTTAGTACAAACCTGAGAGAGAGAGAGAGATGACTGGGCTGAGGTACAGTCAAACAAGAGTGGTCAAAGACAGTCAGAAAACATACATGCAGTACCAAGTCTCAATAAGAAATCTGATCAATAAACTAAGTACAAGAAAAAACTGATAAGTCTTAAGAAAGGCCTCAAAAAGGTCTTAGTACAAACAAACAAAAAACAAGAAACAGGTCTCTGCAAATTAGATTAGGTTTAGAGCACTTTAAGAAACAAAGAGCAGAACCCAATAGTTGTGGCCTCCAAAGAGAAACTCAGATCTGTTCTTAGAACAAGCTGGTTGAACATTACAAAAAAATAGATAAGATCGCAAGGCTCACTGCCTTCACCAAATTAAACTTTCAGGCCTCACGGTCTCCACAGAAATACAACCAGCAGACTGAGTATTACGACCTCCACCAACAGATGGATCTAGAGCTTAAGACTGAGTCTTAAGGTCACAAACTGAAGGTAAAGCAGAAGTAAAGGCTGTCCGAACCCACAACTGGCATATCAGATCCTCTAAAGAGAGATCAAGGTAGATCGGACTTCCACAAAAGATCCAAGGTGAGCAGAACAAGAAACTGACAACCTCACAACTGTCATGACCTTCTTTTGACAGGTTAATAGAACATAGAACAAACCCCGTGAAGGTGCAAACCCATGAAGGAGCAGATCCGTGAAGGAGTGAAGGAGCAGACCCTTGAAGGAGTGAATCTGTGAAAGAGCAGAAGATGCAGATCTGTGAAGGATAAAAGATCCGTGAAGGATAATGGATAAGTCTTCAAAATAAATAGAAGCAAGAACTTCTAGAATGGTCCAAGAAAGGGTTCCATTAAGTAAGGAATCACATAATAAAAAAAAAGTAAAGAATAAAATAAAAAATCATAATTAAAACATCAATTATAAATAGGGTTCATTTAGGTGAGGGTATAATGACCCAAAATAACATAGGTGTGGGTATATGACCCAGAATAACATAAGTAAGGGTATATGACCCAAGACCCTTAGGGGCAAGGGTAAACCACAAGGTGGTCAAATAACTATAGTACCCATAGGACCAAAAACATCAAGGTATAAGTCAAGAAACAACTTAAAGTGGGTAGAAGACCCCACTAACCACAAGGGTACCACAAGATCAATAAACAACACGGTGTAAGGACCAACAATAAATCAACCAAGGTGGGGAAGGTACAACCAATCATCTCTCTCTCTCAAATGTACAAATGTTCCATATAACCTGAAAGTTCATCATCACTGTATAAGGCAGGGTCCACACTGGATGATGTGATCATGTGGTCCTCTAGACCGCTCCTAAGCTCAAATGTTAGTGGCTTCATCAAGGGGTGGCCAGTCCCTTGAGAAGACCATCTAACTCAACCATCTCGAAGACCTAGGAGAAGAGGACATCACACATCATCATCTTAGAAACTGACCAAGAACCTCCATTCTCAAGGAATGGCTCTCAACCCAAAGCTGAGCTTCAGTCCCAAACTGAATCATGTTGATCACCCTCTGGTCCTTGACCAAGTCCTCCATTCTCACGGAGAATGGTCCTCATCCTCAAGCTAAGATTTCAGTCCCAAACTGAATGTTGATCAAGCACCTGCAAAACCTACTTTGTCCTTGAATAAGAATCCGCCTGGTCCTAGAACAGGTTGTCTTTGTCTCAACCTACAGGATCTGCTTGGTCCTCATGACCAAGAAACTGTCTGGTCCCAGACCAGGATACCCTAGAGACAAATAGGGGCCCTAGCCACATGTTAGGGACTTTGCCATGGCATCAACCTGCTTGGTCCCCGACTAAGAACCCCAGGAGACAGTTGGGGGCCCTAGGGTACCTTCTAGGGTCTTACTCTTTACTCTGCTTGGTTAACATAACCAGGAACCCTAGTTAACTGACTAGGGTACCATTCTCTCTGAGAATGGGTCTCGCAATTGCACTAAAAATTAGCACTCCCTCTCAGCAAGAGAGGCATTCTCAACAACACTAAGCTTGTCAAAGACAGAGGCTTAGTCAACACATCTGACAACTGCACCATGTCCTTGTCATGGTGAAACAACCTGTCATAGAATACAGGATTTTCAGCAAACACCTTGATCTTATAGATCCACTTGGAAGTTACACCTAACTTCCCTTCTT
Source organism: Larix kaempferi (assembly GCA_027924585.1). Taxonomy (NCBI): domain Eukaryota; kingdom Viridiplantae; phylum Streptophyta; class Pinopsida; order Pinales; family Pinaceae; genus Larix; species Larix kaempferi. The sequence goes on from BSBM01000910.1 coordinate 22,711,897, forward strand.
GTTTGAGAATCACTTTCCACATATCATTATCTATTATTAGGTGGATACTCTCTGTCATAGTATCTTTCCAAACCTAAAGTTTGGCTGCCTCCATATCAGTGGCTGATCTTGAATTAGTGATATGGCTCCCACTGGAGCATCCTTGGAACCTCTCGATAGGTTCCTCAATGAGATCAACTGAAGGCTTCCATATCCGAGTCACTGAAACACTCCCTCTTGATCTCTGAAACTTGACAGTGGTTATTCATTAGAGCTTTAAAAATGTCCTAAGACCTTGTAAAGGTCCCCCTCACAAACACCAATCTCAATAGCTAAGCTCATATTTCCACCTTTAGTCCATACTAGTACCTTTCCTTTTGAGAAAGTGACAGAGAACCCCTTGTCTTCTAAAATTTCCGTTGAAAGAACATTCTTCTTTAACCCAGGAGCGTATAAAATTTCCTCAACATGAATTAACGTACCTGAATCAAGCTTTAAGGCAGTTGAACCAATTCACGAACAGTAACTCACTTTTAACATTTGACAATTAGTACCAAAAAATGAAATAGTACAGCAGTAACTCTAGTAAAACACAATTTTCATCTCTTTCATCTTCACACCTTTAACACTGCCAAATTGGTCACCGTGTTAAAGGAATCTTCAGTAACATGTAATTAATAATAAAATAATCAACTTGTTAGCAATAAAAGAGATAGGTGAAGGTACTTACCTGGGTGTGAAACCTTTCCTGTAAAATACTCAGAAATGTTAATTTTAGAAAAGACTGAGCCTCTCAGAGGCCAGTCAACACTAGGAACCAAGTGACCCTAATAAAGGGTTAGTACAAGCCTGAGAGAGAGAGATGACTGGGATGAGGTACAGTCAAACAGGAGTGGTCAAAGACGGTCAGAAAACATACGGGCAGTACTAAGACTCAATAAGAAATCTGGTCAAGAAACTCAGTACAAGAAAAAACTGATAACTCTTAAGACAGACCTCAATAAGGTCTCGGTACAAACAAACAAAAAAAAACCAAGAAACAGGTCTCTGCAAATTAGATTAGGTTTAGGGCACTTTAAGAAACAAAGAGCAGAACCCAACAGTTGTGGCCTCTAAAGAGAGACTCAGATCCGTTCTTAGAACAAGTTGGTTGAACATTACAAAAAAATAGATCAGATCCCAAGGCTTCCTGCCTTCACCAAATTAAACTTTCAGGCCTCATGGCCTCCACAGAAATTCGACCAGTAGACTGAGAATTACGACCTCCACCAACAGATGGATCTATGTTTTAAGACTGAGTCTTAGGGTCACGAACTGAAGGTAAAGCATAAGTGAAGGAGGTCTGAACCCACAACTAGCAGATTGGATCCTCTAAAGAGAGATAAAGGCAGATCGAACTTCCACAAAAGATCCAAGGTGATCAGAACAAGAAGCTGACAACCTCACAATTGTCACGGCCTCCTTTTGACAGGTTAATAGAACATAGAACAAACCCCGTGAAGGTGCAAACCCAAGAAGGAGCAGACCCGTGAAGGAGCAGACTTGTGAAGGAGTGACGGAGCAGACCCGTGAAGGAGTGACAGAGCAGACCGGTGAAGGAGCAGACTTGTGAAGGAGTGACGGAGCAGACCCGTGAAGGAGCAGACTTGTGAAGGAGTGACAGAGCAGACCCGTGAAGGAGCAGACTTGTGAAGGAGTGACGGAGCAGACCCGTGAAGGAGCAGACTTGTGAAGGAGTGATGGAGCAAACCTGTGAAGGAGTGAAGGAGTGAATCCGTGAAAGAGCAGAAGATGTAGATCCGTGAAGGAGCAGAAGATGTAGATCCGTGAAGGATAATGGATAAGTCTTCAAAATAAATAGAAACAAGAACTTCTAGAATGGTCCAAGAAAGGGTTCCATTAAGTAAGGAATCACATAATAAAAAATAAAAAATAAAAGTAAAGAATAAAAATAAAAAGTCATAATTAAAACATCAATTATAAATAAGGTTCTAGGATCATTTAGGTGAGGGTATAATGACCCAAAGTAACATAGGTGTGGGTATATGACCCATAATAACATAAGTAAGGGTATATGACCCAAGACCCTTAGGACCAAGGGTAAACCACAAGGTGGTAAAATAACCATAGTATCCATAGGACCAAAAACATCAAGGTATAAGTCAAGAAACAACTTAAAGTGGGTAGAAGACCCCACCAAACACAAGGGTACCACAAGATCAATAAACAACACGGTGTAAGGACCAACAGTAAATCAACCAAGGTGGGGAAGGTACAACCATCTCTCTCTCAAATGTACAAATGTTCCATATAACTTGAAAGTTCATCATCACTGTATAAGGAAGGGTCCACACTGGATGATGTGATCATGTGGTTCTTTTAAACCGCTCCTAAGGTCAAATGTTAGTGGCTTCATCAAGGGGTGGCCAGTCCCTTGAGAAGACCATCTAACTCAACCATCTCGAAGACTTAGGAGAAGAGGACATCACACATCATCATCTTGGTAACTAATTAAGAACCTCCATTCTCAAGGAATGGCTCTCAGCCCAAATCTGAGCTTCAGTCCCATACTGAATCATGTTGATCAACCCTTTGGTCCTTGACTAGGTCCTCCATTCTCTCGGAGAATGGTCCTCAGCCTCAAGCTGAGCTTTCAATCCCAAACTGAATGTTGATCAACCACCTGCAAGACCTACTTGGTCCTTGACCAAGAATCTACTTGGTCCCAGACCAGGATGTCACTGTCTCAACCTGCAGGATCTGCTTGGTCCTCGTGACCAAGAAACTGTCTGGTCCCAGACCAGAATACCCTAAAGACAAATAGGGGCCCTAGCCACATGCTAGGGACTTTGTCGTGGCATAAACTTATTTGGTCCCAAACCAAGAACCCCAGGAGACTGCTGGGGGGCCCTAGGGTACCTTCTAGGGTCTTACACTTTACTCTGCCTAGTTAACATAACCAAGAACCCTAGTTAACTGACTAGGGTTCCATTCTCTCTGAGAATGAGTCTCGCAACTGCACTAAAAATTAACAGACATATGGGAAGGGCAAATCTATTCTAAATTTCTTGGTTAATTGTCCAAGGGGGACAATGTTTATCAAATATATTAATGCACTTGCATATGTTAAAGTGTTGGACACACTGAACACACTGAGAGGGGGGGGTGAACAGAGTGTGTAGCTTTTATTACTTTTTCAACTTTAAAAATCATTGGAAGCTTTTTCAATATTATGCAGAGTACGTAATTATCACATTAACATTATATCATCATCAGCATTATTAACAACTACATCTCATCATCACATATCATCATATCATCATCGCATAAGAAGCATTGCAAAACACAGTACACAATATTTTTACGTGGAAACCCAAGTCTTGGGGGAAAAACCACGGAAGCCTTTATAATAATAATTTACCAGCAACAACTGGAAGGAGGCAACAACCCCCTTTGTTACAAAGACTTCAATTCTCCAGCTACAACTGGAAGGAGGCTACAACCCCCTGGTTTACAGGCTACAACTTGAAGGAATCCTTAACTCCCTATATTTCCTTGCCCCGTCCTGCCACCCTGATATGAAGATAGTAACTGAAACTATTGAACCACAAACTTCACTGATCCTGCGGACCTGCTATCCAACACTTGTACCCAATCTGTACCACACTGCACAACCACTGTCACTGCTCATCAACTGTTCACTGCTCATCAACTGTCCACTGACCACTGCACCACAACTGCTCCACACTACTCATCAACTGACCAATCAATCTGTCCGCACCAATCAATCTGTTGTTCACATCATTCGACTCAGTCAATCTGAGTCTAACCAACTGCACACCAAACCCCGAATTTGCTGCTGATAACCTCTGCACTCTTATCACTGCCAAATCATCCATGTATACCAACAAGTCATTTTACTGCCATACACTCCTCATGTACATCCTTGTACACCTCGTCATACACAATCACTGAACAAATAATCCTTCTCTACTTCCACTGAACATAAGGCATGCATCGTCATGCATCATCATCATAGGTATGCATCATCGTCATAGGGTATGCATCATCATCATAAAATATACATAATCATCACTTCAGTGTGCACCGTGTATGCATCATCAACATCAAATATACATCATAATGCATAGGAGAGCATCATCACACTATGGTATGCATGTACATCATATTGTATATGAGTGCATCAACTTCATAGAGTGTACATCATTATCACATGCATTATCATCATAAAGTGTATAATATCATAGCATAAAGGTATGCAACATCATCATCATATCCTCCATAATGACTTCAAATATATATACCAATATATAGGCTCACATACTAATATCAAAGATGAACTCTATCCATGAGAGACGTGCCATTACAAGAGAAACCCAAAAGCATGAGCCATACCTTTTTGAAGATCATAAGGTCAAGAAACAATATACAAACCAAAAGAAACTCTATATCATGTCATCACATAGCCCTCGTAACAAGCTTTCCAACGAGCCAAGAATTTTGTAATTCTGATTCTGTATGAGAAAGTTATGCCAATTTTAGTGAAGATGCCCAAAAATTTCTCATCCACAAAATTTCGCACTTTTCTCCAAGAGTTGCGAAATTCCAATTGATGAGCAAATTAAATGTTTGATATTCTATTTATATAGGTTGTAGAGGAAAGTTATTACCTCAAACTGGGCCGACATGCAATTCAAAATTACAAATAATTACTTTTTCTTTTGTTTGGTCGGCTCACTCAAAAAGGTGGGGTACACCAACTTCAAAAATTCATATCTCTTCAATCGTAAGGAGTTAGAAGATGGTCCACATATCATTGGAAATGGCTTGACGAGGACTATCTCCCTATGATGGGTTTATTTGCAAATTCTTGGTCTAACACCCTTAAATGATTCAATATGTCCAGGACATCAAAGACCCCACACATGAGGGTGCTAAAGACCATACCACCAACTACAAGAGTTTCAAAGTCTTCTTCAACATATCAAGGCACGTCCGTGGGATCTACCTCCATCTACATCCCGATAGCCATATAACCACAAATAGGACCATACATCACCATGGTTCAAGACCCAAGGCACCACATTCAAGGGTTTCGAGGACTCTTTCAAGGATATCATATAATATTTAAACAAGATACTTTCCATGGACTTCAAGCCCATCACATAGGACTCCATCACCAAGTGATGAGGGAATCATGACCAAGGATTCTATCATATCAAAGGCTCCAACAATCACGGGCTTACAAACCACCATATGTATGGATTCCAAGACCCAAATCATTTCCAAATGCACCATCAATGATCATATAGTGTCCAAGGGTCATCATGCCACCATTTATGTGGGTGCCAGACCTTCTCATGCATAATGACCATCTCCAAGGGTTCCATGACCCCAACAATGGATACACGGGCATCAATATCTTCATCAAGGGTTCCAAGTCTTCATCAAGTCATTAATGACCACATCATTACCTTTAAGGGGACAAGGACCATTAAGTCATCAAATGTGGGTCCAAGGACTTCTTCATCAAGAAAGGGGATTCATAGGCTTCTTCAACCACCTCAACCACACCAGGCGACCTCCAAGGGTCAAGATCCATCATGACATCACCTATGGGGTTGCTAGACCTTCTCCTGGGGTACCATGACCTCAATAAACACAAATGACCACTGAAAGGGTCATTTGGACTCTTGCAACTTCTTCAACACTTTTGTAGCATACTGGGGCATAAGTTGTGGTACTGGGGAACCAAAGAAATAACCGGGGAACCGTAAAACATCTTTGGGGTACTTAAACACTCTACAGGGTGTTCAGGGCTTTTGTCATTGTCCCAAGGGCTCCAAGGGCTTCAAACTTGGGCTTGGACAAGAACAAAAGGTCTCCTTAGACACTAACAATTACTTAACCCTCAGGGGCTCCTCAAGGGGAACCAAGACATGTTGGCATCAATGACTATACATTGTTGGCATCAATGACAACTTAATCAACAATCTCCCCCTTTGTCATTGATGACAACACCATAAATCCTCTTCAGAACAAGCTCCCCTTGTCAACAACTTCTCTCCCCCTTTGGCATCAATGGCAAAGGGAACTTCCTTTGATAACACTGCTCCCCCTCAAGGCATGCTCCGTTTGTCAACAACTTCTCTTTGTTTTTCGACTCTTGAAAAACCTTTTCTTCCTTTTTGCATCAATGGCAACAAGAATTTCCTTTGGTAATACTGCTCCCCCTATCATTGGGCATTGCTGTTGATCGATAGTCTTCAAAATGGTATTGGGTTTTTCCCAAGATTTTCATCATTTCTATTTTGATCAATGGTGCAATCTACTTACTTTCTTTTCCATACTTTGGTAGGCCAATAACTGTTCATGACATTCGGTTGAACTTGCTTTCTTCTCCAAAATTTAACTTCTCCATGCATCCTGCAATGTTTTGCAAAATGACCATAATGATAACAATTATAACATTGAACGGAAAACATACCTTGATTTATATCTGGAATTATTCTGTCATGAGTTCTGCAATGGATAGCTTTGTGACCATAGTTGCTACACTTGTAGCAGTTACCATGGAACATTATAGGATATGTCTGAGCAAAAGAGCTTTCTTCTGTATAACTATTGGTCTGTTTTTCCTTTTCCCTGAAATTCTTGCTTTCTTCAATGTTCTTTTCGATCTTCAAATTTGTTTTTAACTGAGTAGTTGTATTGTCCAGATCTTCCTTCAGAGAGAGGATCTTCAATTCTTGCCTTCGACAAATTTCTATCTTTTCTTGGAGTTGTCTTGTTAGGTCTTCTTCTATTTTCTTGACTTTTTCTACCTGTCTTTTCAGATCAATAATGTTGTCTTCCATCTGTCCTTTTGAGTTATGATCTTCCTCATGAGATTTTTGCAGTCGCCCTTTTAGTACTTGATTTTCTTTTCTGATCTCTGTGAGTTCTTTTTCAAATTCAAAATTTGTCAGACATACCTTTCGTAATTCTATCTTTAAGGATTTGATTTCAATTTCTTGTTTTCTTCTTAGTTTCTCTTCAATCTCATGACTGAACTGAATTCCCTTTTTATCACTTGAATCTCCTTTCTCACTGGTGGTACTTTCCTTCTGCAAATTTTCAAGTAAGGTACTGATCTCACTATCTTTGTCTTGAAGCTTGCGAGTCATTTCTTTCTCCTTATCTTCTCGTTGTCTTTTGAGCCTGCCAATTTCTTCTAATTGCCTTTTATTTTCAGCAGCTAACTTCTCAAGTTGATCTTTCAAAGAGTTTGATATGGCTTCTTTGATTCTGGTAGCTTCTTCAACTTGGAGATTTAGATCAATTATAGTTTGTGTGGCCTTCTCACATTCTTCTTGATTCCTCTTCTCAGATTTGTCTAATTGCTCTTGCAATACCTTGTTCTATTCACAAAGTTTCTCAACCTTTTGCATAGCATTAGCAATATCATTATCTAAACATTCATTTCTATCATTTGTCAGGGAACAATGGGATTCATCACATTTTGAAGTATTACAATCTATGAATTTAGAATAGTGCTTATCTTCTATACCTGATAAACATATTTCTTCAAAAACATTACAAGCAGGGTGTTCAAGAGACTTACCTTCAAACTTGGATCTTGTACTGACCTTTCTATGGAGTTGTCTTCTGCTTTCTGTTCTTCAATGGACTAGAGTTGATTTATCTTTAGTGACAATTCCTCAATTGAGTTGCACTTTCCTATTTTCTCCTTTTGGAGATCTGTCAAATCTTTAACCATGAATTTCATAACCTCTTCTTCATGTTCTTTAGTGGAGTATAACTGTTCTAATTTGATCCACAATTCCTTAGTTGTGTTGTACTTTCCAATCTTCTCTTTTATGGAATCTGATAAGCACTATTGTTTCCACTTATTTTTCCTTGCTTCCTTCTGAGCTGTTGTTTTCACTTTCTTCGGATGATTGTACCCTGTAAGCACTAATTGCCATATTCCAATACCTTCTAATTCAAGATAAACTTGCATTCTTCTTTTCCAGATCAAGTAATTTGTCCCACAAAACAATGGTGCTCCATTCACTGAGAACCCCATCATGTGTCAAGGATCTCCTTCAAGCTGGTAAGGCTTTCTTTGAAGGCCTGCTCTGATACCAATTGTTGGACACACCGAGCACACTGAGAGGGGGGGGTGAACAATGTGTGTAGCTTTTATTACTTTTTCAACTTTAAAAATCATTGGAAGCTTTTTCAATGTTATGCAGAGTATGTAATTATCACATTATCATTATATCATCATCAGCATTATTAACAACTACATCTCATCATCACATATCATCATATCATCATCGCATAGGAAGCATTGCAAAACACAGTACACAATATTTTTACATGGAAACCCAAGTCCTAGGGAAAAAACCACAGAAGCCTTTATAATAATAATTTACCACCAACAACTGGAAGGAGGCAACAACTCCCTTTGTTACAAAGACTTCAATTCTCCAGCTACAACTGGAAGGAGGCTACAACCCCCTGGTTTACAGGCTACAACCTGAAGGAAGCCTTAGCTCCCTATATTTCCTTGCCCCGTCCTGCCACCCTAATATGAAGATAGTAACTGAAACTACTGAACCACAAACTTCACTGATCTTGCGGACCTGCTATCCAACACTTGTAACCAATCTGTACCACACTGCACAACCACTGTCACTGCTCATCAACTGTTCACTGCTCATCAACTGTCCACTGACCACTGCACCACAACTGCTCCACACTACTCATCAACTGACCAATCAATTTGTCTGCACCAATCAATCTGTTGTTCACATCATCCAACTCAGTCAATCTGAGTCTAACAAACTGCACACCAAACCCCGAATCTGCTGCTGATAACCTCTGCACTCTTATCACTGCCAAATCATCCATGTATACTAACAAGTCATTTTACTGCCATACACTGCTCATGTACATCCTTGTACACCTCGTCATACACAATCACTAAACAAATAATCCTTCTCTGCTTCCACTGAACATAAGGCATGCATCGTCATGCACCATCATCATAGGTATGCATCATTGTCATAGGGTATGCATCATCATCATAAAATATACATAATCGTCACTTCAGTGTGCACCATGTATGCATCATCAACATCAAGTATACATCATAATGCATAGGAGAGCATCATCACACTATGGTATGCATGTACATCATATTGTATAGGAGTGCATCAACTTCATAGAGTGTACATCATTATCACATGCATTATCATCATAACGTGTATAATATCATAGCATAAAGGTATGCAACATCATCATCATTTCCTCCATAATGACTTCAAATATATATACCAATATATAGGCTCACATACTAATATCAAAGATGAACTCTATCCATGAGAGACATGTGCCATTACAAGAGAAACCCAGAAGCATGAGCCATACCTTTTTGAAGATCATAAGTTCAAGAAACAATATACAAACCAAAAGAAACTCTATATCATGTCATCACATAACCCTCATAACAAACTTTCCAACGAGCCAAGAATTTTGTAATTCTGATTCTGTATGAGAAAGTTATGCCAATTTTAGTGAAGATGCCCAAAAATTTCTCCTCCACAAAATTTCGCACTTTTCTCCAAGAGTTGCGAAATTCCAATTGATGAGCAAATTAAATGTTTGATATTCTATTTATATAGGTTGTAGAGGAAAGTTATTACCTCAAACTGGGCCAACATGCAATTCAAAATTACAAATAATTACTTTTTCTTTTGTTTGGTCGGTTCACCCAAAAAGGTGGGGTACACCAACTTCAAAAATTCATATCTCTTCAACCGTAAGGAGTTAGAAGATGGTCCACAAGGACTATCTCCCTATGATGGGTTTATTTGCAAATTCTTGGTCTAACACCCTTAAATGATTCAATATGTCCAGGATGTCAAAGACCCCACACATGAGGGTGCCAAAGACCATACCACCAACTACAAGAGTTTCAAAGTCTTCTTCAAGATATCAAGGCACGTCCGTGGGATCTACCTCCATCTACATCCCAATAGCCATATAACCACAAATAGGACCATACATCACTATGGTTCAAGACCCAAGCCACCACATGCAAGGGTTTCGAGGACTCTTTCAAGGATATCATATAATATTTAAACAAGATACTTTCCATGGACTTCAAACCCATCACATAGGACTCCATCACCAAGTGATGAGGGAATCATGACCAAGGATTCTATCATATCAAAGGCTCCAACAATCATGGGCTTACAAACCACCATATGTATGGATTCCAAAACCCAAATCATTTCCAAATGCACCATCAATGATCATATAGTGTCCAAGGGTCATCATGCCACCATTTATGTGGATGCCAGACGTTCTCATGCATAATGACCATCTCCAAGGGTTCCATGACCCCAACAAGGGATACACGGGCATCAATATCTTCATCGAGGGTTCCAAGTCTTCATCAAGTCATTAATGACCACATCATCACCTTTAAGGGGACAAGGACCATTAAGTCATCAAATGTGGATCCAAGGACTTCTTCATCAAGCAAGGGGATTCATAGGCTTCTTCAACCGCCTCAACCACACTAGGAGACCTCCAAGGGTCAAGATCCATCATGACATCACCTATGGGGTTGCTAGACCTTCTCCTGGGGTACCATGACCTCAATAAACACAAATGACCACTAAAAGGGTCATTTGGACTCTTGCAACTTCTTCGACATTTTTGTAGCGTACTGGGGCATAAGTTGTGGTACTGGGGAACCAAAGAAACAACTGGGGAACCGTAAAACATCTTTGGGGTACTTAAACACTCTACAGGGTGTTCGGGGCTTTTGTCATTGTCCCAAAGGGCTCCAAGGGCTTCAAACTTGGGCTTGGACAAGATCAAAAGGTCTCCTTAGACACTGAGAATTACTTAACCCTCAGGGGCTCCTCAAGGGAAACCAAGACATGTTGGCATCAATGACTATACACTGTTGGCATCAATGACAACTTAATCAACATAAAGATGCGCATTTATTATATGAGTTGTTGGATAAATTTATCCAAGAGATAGGCCCATAGTATATTGTCGAAGTCATTATGGACAATGCTGCTAATTATGTGGCTACTGGGAGGTTGCTTATGCAATGTTATTCATGCTTGTATTGGACTCCTTATGTCGCCCTTTGCATTGGTTTAATGCTAGAGGACATGGGCAAACTCCTTTGATCAAGGAAGTCATTGTTTCAGCTTGGAGTGCTAATATGTGTGTGTGTGTGTGTTCTTTCACTTATGAGACAATACATGTGGGACAAGGAGTTGGTGTGTCCCGATGCAATTCACCACCAGCTTCAATTCTCTTCAATCTATCCAGAGAGTTATGATGGAGTTACAAAGCATTTTTATTTCTGATGAGTGGGCTACTTGTGTCTATAACACCATACCTAATGGGCAAGCCATAGCCCAATTGGTGCAATTTGATCAGCTTTTTTGAGCTGGAGTGTTGAAGGTATGTGCCATCAGTGAACCTCTGGTAAAGGCGTTTGGTTGATCGTAACAAGCCCACAATGGGCTACTACTTGTATGAGGCCATGGATAGGGCCAAAGAGGCTATCCATTGGTACTATGACGACAAGGGGATGAGGGATTCACTAGACGAGTCGAGCTATGGGGTGTAATTGATGAATGATGGAATAATAATCTCCATCATCTCAATTATGCAGTAGGGCTCTACCTCAACCCCGCATTCTCTTATGCATGTGCATTCTAGTTTGGTGTTGAGATCATGGATGGATTTCTCCAGTGTGGCCAGAGGATGGTGTTAACTCCCTTTGAATGATCAGATATTTCCAAACAGATAAAGATCTATAGGTTGGCAGCTGACACTTTCGGTTATGACATGGCTGTCCAAAATAGAACCATGAGGATGCCAGGTAAGCTTCAAAGTTCAACCTACAAGTACAATTTGTTTAAAGCTTTAAAATTTCAATGTCTTTAGTATTTACTCTTTCCTTTTTATCTATTTGTTACTTGGTGGAAATTTAATTTGTCTTTCCTTTCTTTATATTCATTGTAGATGTGTGGTGTGTTATGAACAACGCAATTGTAGACTGAATGCTAGTGATTGGTAAGCATGTGGGAGAAGTCTAGGCCCAAATGTCACCATAGCCTAGCCTCTCAATTTCTTTGGGTAACTCCTAAACCCAGGGGAGAGCCCTTGAAAATACCTACAAACAACCAAATACATGCAAATACCTATCTACAACCTTGTAACTAGATCAGTGCCTTATATGGAGTCAAACAATGAATAATATAGACACATAAATCAGAATAAAGAAGTTAATTCAGATCTGTGGATAAATCCAATAGGGCGAATTTGTAGGGTGGACCAAAATTTCTAACTTCCAAGTATTTTTGTATTTTTTGGAATTTTTCATATTTTTAGGGTTTTTTATGAATAAAATTGCAATAAAATAAAGTACAAGTAAATTGATAAAAAAGGTAATTAAATGACAAGCAAGGGGATATGATTTTGTCTCAAACACTAGGGCATTTAGAGATTAATGATCAATATCCTTCTCTTGAAATGTTCTTTAACACTTACAAGCTAAGGCATCACTTATCAACCTCTAGGGTTCGATAGGAGAGCCTAACTAGGACAAATGAAGAAGTCCAAGGCCCCAAATAGCAATAGAGAACTCCTATGGAGGATGTTCCCCTTCATACAAAAGTTGACAAACTGTCGACAAAAAGACCTAACAAATCAACAAAAAGCACCATAAAAGCACCATTCAACTAAACTAGGAGCATAACTTGCCAACATTTAACAAGAATGAGCAAGGAAAGAGATCTTAGGTCAAACTTGTGCATGAGTTTTTCCATCTAGTCTAGCATCAACCATTTGCATGTGTAAAAAGAATCCCTAAGACATCATTCATTCACTTTCAAGCCAAAGAATTCATCCCAAGAGAAGTGCACATCACATTAATGACTCATAGAGTAGGAGAAAGAGAGTAAAAAAATATTTGAACCCTTCTCTTATGATTTTACAATGATGTGAGGATGTCTATTTATACTTTTCATCCTCTACTTTTTAATTGTTGAGCCTACAAGTCTAAAATAAAGTTAAATTAAAAATATAGGGTGAATTCCCCACAAGCTGGGAAATAAGCCCTAAAATGGACAAAATATAGAAAAATAGACTAAACTAAGGCTTCACTTAGTGGAATAGTGAGTCAAATGGGGACGTCATGCCCCAACTAACCCCAAAATGATGCCTATCCCTCAATGCCCCCCTTTCCAAGCTTGTAGGCTCAATGGTGGAAGGATGATGTCATAGGGAAAAACACTAGAGGAGGGGTTTCTGAGTACTAGAATTAGGTCCAAGTGGGTGAAGGAGGTGTGCTAGATAGGGGACAACAACCCTTTACAAGATGCAATCACACCTGTGCATAACAAAACCAAGGCAGTCATGTGCCCTAGTGGGTCATCCCCAGAAGCCACGGACACCAACCCATAGGCTTGAAGCCCTGCATGGTGGGGACATCCACACATCGAAGGGGAAGTCAGTTGTGCCACAAAGTCAAAGTGCTTCTGAGAGTGAAATCAAGGAGGTCGGCCATGACCAATCCATGGGGGCAACAACCCCTAATCCGAATATCCATACAATATAACCCACTTTGGCCTTTACAATAAATTGTTTAGACCCCTTTCTCTAGGCTTGGCCCTACTGGAATGCTACAGTAGATCTGAGGTGTAACAACTAGCCCCAACTGTGTGACATACACTCTTCCTAGGAGTGTATGAGATCCCCTAGGATCTTCAGGGTACCTGTAGACCTGCACACACATCTAGCAACAAAGACATCAAATGCATCAGAGGCATACACTCCGTCTTGCCTTGTTCAACATGAAAAATGCAAATAACTCAAGATGAAATAGCAACAAGTGCAATGCATGGGTAACAATAAACGCTGAACTCAAATGAAACTATACCTATCTACCCTAATTATGATAACAAAGAAGGTTCAAGTGAAATCATACCACCAATGTAGCCACCTGATCATATGATTCATGCCAATTTTTCTTCCTTTGTCTTTGGAAATAATCCAAGACAGAATCACATCAATGATAAGTTGTGTACATACCAGTATCTTTGTTGGAGGGAAGCTGAAATGACGAACAAGCTTAGCAACCTGGAAGCCTTCAAATTTTTGCCACAAAGGATGGTCACTCTCACAAGCTTTATCTATCCATTCCTGCACCAAGCTCAAGTATACACTATCCCCATCATATATCTGTTCGGAGAAATTTGTTTTCATGGGGTGGGTTATCTGGTTATGAACTTGTGAGATCACTTGCAAAGATGAGCCTTGGAAAATTTCTGGAGAATCTTTATAGGCCAAATGTAATGTGTCCTTGTACTTGTTCAAGCATTCTTTTGGACATGCAAACATGTTGTTCATCTTTGTAATAGTCATGTAAGTATCACCAATAATCTTTAAGAATTTGAAATTGTCAGCCACAAAATTCGTACCTTCAATTTTAAGTATAAAGATAAATAACAAATATCATGGTAAGGAGACATAGATAATACACCTTCCCACATACCTGTCTTAGTTTCATTGCAATGCATTATTGAAAACTTACCAGTACCATATCGAAAGGGCTGCTCAACCTCTATAGTGCTTGCGACACATCACTGGGAAACATAACCGTGGCCTACCTTAGGAAAGGGTAAACCCATCAGCTCAATACCTGTAAAGGAACTCTCTATATGAGACCTTATACTGTCCTTGATGCTGGGTAGGCACAATTGAACTGAGCCCAAAAGAAATCTCTTCAGAGATGTGGCTTCCAAAATCTTCAAACCCTTTATCATAATGGAACAACTGTATATGGTGATCACCTGTAATAGCAACAGGATCCGCATCCTGAGGTGCTTCATCATCAAAATGTAAATGCAAAATTTTTGATCCAATCTTCATCACCAAAGCAACGACAACGAGGGGAAGGAACAATCATATCTTCTTCAACCGGGCTTTCATTGATTATGTCCTCAATATCCTTCCTTGAAGGGATTAAGACTTCTTCATATTGCTTCAAATCTGCATAAAAGTTTCATTCGAACTGATCCATACTAACTTCTTTTTTTTCTATGAAGGGCATGAAAGGCTCATAGATGACTTCTTCGAAATATGTGCAACTAGAGGATCCTGAAACAATGCTGCTAGGTCTTGAAGAATCATAGATTGGTGAACCCATGAAATTCCAATAATCATCATCTTCAAGGATCCCGTTTTACCTCCAAGAGGTCCAAGATATCATGAGAAACTATGACATGATGGTAAGGAGAACTCACAGTTTCCTTTTGTTCTTTAATTTCTTCAACTAGGGCTTCTTGTTCTTCATTTCTTGCATCGCAATCATATTCATTTTCAGAAGAACCTTCCCCTTCAGCTATAAGGCCTAGGATATTATCGACTAGATCTTGGACTATAGTTTTATTCAAGCAAGCCTTCAGAGACTTGATCCTCATCATGGATTTCTTTGGGAAGGACTGCTTCATGCTCTTTTGGGGCTTGGTCAACAGAATCTACATGTTCTTCCCTCTTGAATAAACCTTTTGCGTACTCGACATAAGATACCCATTTGCTACGTTTTTCTAGACACGAGTAACTACAAAATATCTCTATCAATTCTGCGAAAGAGGATACTGTACCTTTTCCCAAGCCTTTAAACCAAACAAAGGACTCTTCATCTAAGTGCACCACAAATGACTTCATGTAGGTGTCTTCAACTTTCCGAATTCCGAAATCTAGAGTATTTTCCAGAAATTGTTTGACGTGCTCTATGGGACAATCACCACAATCACAAAACAAAAACGCGAATGGATTTGGTAACTCATCTAAAATGCTTGACAGTTGAAGAGGAGAAAATAGATCGACCGGATTGGAAATTTCTTGGACATCCTCCTTAGGAAGGGAAATTATGGTTCCAAAATTTCTTCATCAACATTGGGATCCCACTCATTACAGAATGCCTCAACTAGTTGCAAGAATTATGATATCCCCTTAGGAAGAAGTTTATCATTCATAGCATAATAATTCAAATGCATAAACAAGATCACTAGAAGAAAGACAAAGCACAAAACAATAACAACAGAGTTTATCCTGGGCAACCCAAACGGGAGAAAACTTAACAACCTTCGTATGGAGATGATAATTATGAGATTAAAGTATAATCATAAAGGAGAAAAGATGGAAATGCTTTCCAAAAGATAGAAACCCCAAAATAGTATTCTCCTACCGTAGTGCGAACTTCTCTCTCTAGATGATTCGAACTTGTCTTGAGTGGATGTGTGAATAATGAGGTGAACTCACCTCTTATTTATACAAGTGCAAAACTGGAAAATTCCCTAACTGGGCCGTCTTCTCTTGGGGAGCAATAAATAATTTTATTTTTAATTTTCTTTTGCTTGCTTTTCATCCCAAGATTTACATTGATTTTGTCAAGGGTTTAACATAATTAAATACATCAAGTTCATCTCCCTTAGGAGGTACAATCAAGTACAATAAAATACAATAAATAATATCTTTCGAAGTTGCACAAAATCCAACACTCCCTCTCAACGAGGAAGGTATTCTTTGGTCTTCATCAGCATCATGGTCATCTGGGTTTCATCTGTGCATCTATATTGTCTCCATCATCTCTATACATACTGAAGGTTGTCCACATAGTCTCAGTCCTTCAAGAAGTGTCATCATGCATCATGCTACCTGTTTGTATTATCTGTCGATGGGATTTCTCCCATACCTGGCTGAGATCCCAGACGAGCAAATGGGCACGACCATCTACTACCTGTTCGTCTCATCTGCCGATGGGGTCCTCCCATACCTGGCTGAGAACCTGAACGAGTAGAGTTACCTGTGCAATCACACAACCATCTACTACTAGTTCGTCTCATCTGCTGATGGGATTTATCCCATACCTAGCTGAGAACCTGGACGAGCAGAGGCACCTGTGTGAACCCGACCATCCACTACTTGTTCGACTAATCTGCCGATGGGATTTCTCCCATGCCTGGCTAAGCACCTGGACGAGCGAAGGTACCTGGGTGAACCCGACCATCCACTACCTGTCCGACTCATCTGCCGATGGGATTTCTACCATACCTGGTTGAGCACCTGGACGAGTGGAGGTACCTGGGTGAAAGCAAGGCAAGCATCTCAATATCATCTTTCCCTCTCAAGGAGGAAAAAGTTCTCTTCTACTCCAAGTATTTCGCGAAAGTATTTGAACTTCACCCTTGGAAGAGCCTTGGTGAGAACATCTACAGACTGGTCGTCTGTCAGCACGTACTGTAACTCGATCGCACCTTTCTGCACCATATCATGTATGAAGTGATATCGAATCTCTATATGCTACGACCTGTTGTGAAATACATGATTCACTGACATTTGCACATAGCTCTAGTTATCACAGTGAATCACGGTCGGCTCTGGAATCTGGCCAAACAATCTTGCCAAGAGTTTACGAATCCAAACTGCTTCTCGAGCTATTGTACCAGCAACCATGTACTCGGCCTTTGCAGTACTGAGTGCTACCGAATTTTGCTTCCTGCTGCACCAGGAAATAACTGCAGAACCCAAACTGAAGCAACATCCGAAAGTAGTCTTCCTATCTGCACCGCATTCGGCCCAATCTGAGTCTGTAAACCCATGCAATCTCAGGTCACAATCTGAAGCATACTTCAAACTATATCCCACAGTGCCGCGCAAGTATCTGAGAACATGTTTTGCAGCAATCCAGTGAATCTGCCTCGGTTCGCACATGAACTGACTGAGAGCATTCACATCAAAACATATATTTGGTCTGGTGTTTGTCAGATACATTAATGACCCAATCAGCTGGCTATACATGGTGGGATCAATTAAATCTGAGTCTGAAGCAGAATCTCTCAGCTTCTTCCAATTCGCATCCATCGGAGTGGCCATGGACTTGCAGTCCAACATTTTGAATCTCTTCAATATATCTATGGTGTACTTTCCTTGTCCTAGGAAAATCTGTTTTTGCCTCTGCCATACTTCTAATCCCAAGAAGTAGTGCATCAATCCAAGATCCTTCATTTCATACTCAAAGGCGAGATTCTTCTTACACCATATGATAAGTTTCTCATTTCCTGTGAGGAACAAGTCATCAACATATAGTACCAAAATAAGTGGTTCATCATCTACAACCTTGTAGTAAAGGGTGGGGTCTGCATCACTCTTGGTAAATCCCAAGCTCACCAGGAATTCCTCTATCCGTCCATACCAAGCACGAGGTGCTTGCTTGAGTCCATATAGTGCCTTTTTCAATCTGCATACATGAGACTCCTTTCCGTGGACAATGAACCCATATGTCTGCTCAATGTAAACTTCTTCCTCAATAACACCATTGAGAAAGGCTGTCTTCACATCCATCTGATGCAACTTCCATCCCATAGCTGAAGCAATAGCAATGATCGATCTAATGGAAGTATATCAAGCCACGGGAGCAAATGTCTCGTCATAATTGACTCCCTCTTTTTGAGAGAATCCTCTGGCAACAAATCTGACCTTGTATTTTTCAACACTTCCATCTGCTCCATGCTTGATCTTGTATAACCATTTAGAAATCACTACTGACTTCTCCTCAGGTCTCGACACAACCTCCCACACATCATTCTTCATGATGGATTGATATTCTTCCATCATGGCATCCTTGCAAACTTGATGTTCGGATGCTTCTTCGTAAGTGGTTGGTTCTGAATCAATAACGTTGCTCATCAGTGCCATATAACTAGAGAACCTCTGAGGTCTTTTGCTTTCTCTGGAAGCACCATGTGGAGCTTCATGCCCCTCTGCATCCTACAGTGTCTGTTGTACCCATCTAGGTCTTTTCCAACCTGCAACATCTCTGGGGATATCAACTGGATCAATGGAGTCGATAGGTTCGTCCTTTTCAGCTAACTCCCTCTTAATTGGAGGGGGAGATGATTTCATCTTCTTTGGTTCTAACATTTCTTCATCATTGATCTCCATGTATGATCCTCTACCTTTCCTGACAGCCATTTCTTCTTCAAAGGTCACATCCCTACTGACTTCAATCTATCTAGATCCTGGAATGTAAATTCTATAAGCCTTTGAAGACTGACTGTATCCCACAAAGGTTCCCTTCTTGCCTGAAGGTTCTAACTTTGATCTTTTCTCCTTGGGTACATGTATATAGACTGGACAGCCAAATATTCAGAGGTGGCCCACTTTTGGTTTCACTCCTATGAAAGCTTCTTCCGGAGTCATATTCTTCAATATCTTATGTGGGCATCTATTTTGTACATATACAGTTGTTCTGGATGCTTCTGCCCACAAGAACATTTGAAGACTTTGGTGATGTATCATAGCTTTGGCTGCCTCCACAATTGTTCTATTCTTTCTTTCCGCAACCCAATTTTGTTGAGGGTTGTAAGGAACTGTGAGCTCCCTCTTAATTCTTGCTTCCTTGCAAAAATCATTAAATTCTGTAGAGGTGTATTCTCCACCATTATCGGATCTCAAAATCTTGATCCTCTTTCCTGACAGATTCTCGACTTGTGCTTTAAATTATTTGAACTTGTTGAATACTTCCTCGGATTCCTTAGACTTGAGGAAGTATATCTAGTCTTTCATGAGTAATCATCAATGAATGTTATATAGTAATGATATCCACCCAATGAAGCAATTGTCATGGGTCTGCACAAGTCAGAGTGTACTAGATCCAAAATCCCTTTGGATCTACTCTCACTATCTGGAAAAGATCTCTTGGCATTCTTGCCAAGTGCACATCCTCTACATGTTCCATCATGGTCTACCTGGAGCCCTAGTAAACCTATCATTATATTCTTCAGTGTTGGGAGAGCTTGATAGTTTAGATGAGCTAGTCTTCTGTGCCATAATTCGCCCATACTTGCAACATCATGTACTAGGGCTTGGACTGGTGGAGTGTTTAGTCGATACAAGCTCTCTTCTCTTATACCAATAACTTTGGCTGTGTTCATGCTTGAGTTCTTGTGCCAAGCAAGTAATTTCCCTTCGAAGAAATCTACTTTATATCCTTTGTCTTCCAAGGCTGAGATGGAGACAATGTTTCTTTTCATACCAGGCACATAGAGCACATCACTGAAGCGCAATGTATCATTTGATTCTAGTTGAAGGGAGGTGGCTCCAGATCCCTTCATAGTGTAGTTAGCATCATCTCCAAGTACAACACGGAGATGTGAATCTTTCTCAACTAATTCTGAAAGATTTTCTCTATAACCTGTCATGTGTCTAGAAGCACCACTATCTATGAGCCAAGTGTCACTAGTGGTGGGAATAGTACCTGATAAAGCTGATATGAATAGAAATTATGTATGATCTTCATTCCTTTGTTTCTTGTGATGATGATCTTCTTCTACATCAGCGATGGATGCTTCATGATTCCTTTTACTTGAACTTCGACAACTACTGGCGTAGTGTCCATATTTTCTGCACCTATAGCATTGAACTTGAGATATGTCCTTCTTTTGATCTGGGTGAGGACTTGATCTCCTATCTTGGTGCTTGTGTTTATGGAACTTCCTTCCTTTCCCCTTACCTTTCTTGGCATGGGATACAAATGCTTGATTCTCCTTAGGTTGAGTACCATGGAGCCTTTGTCGTGTTGCAATCCTTGTCTCCTCCTGAGTGCAATCTGCCCATAGCTTATCAAACTTGGGTAGTTTAGATCTACCACTTATGCTTTGAATAAAGGATTCCCAAGATGGTGGAAGACCATTCAGAGTGGTGATAGCAAGCTCCTTATCATCAATGTGATCTCCACTGGTGCTAAGCTTATCCCTTAGTTATATGATCCTCATGAAGTATATGGATTCTAATTTGGACATCTTCATATTTGAAAGCTAGTTCCTCAATGTAATGGATACATTGATGCTAGTGTGTTCAAACAACTTCTGTATGGTCTTGAACATTTCCTAGCGGCCTTCTTCCCTGAGATTTGTGGAACCAAATGATCTCTTACTGAGTCCACCAGAATCCTTCTTGCTCTGGCATCATTCTTCCTCCATCGGGATTTGTCTTCTTCAGCTTTTGGTTCAGGGACTTTCTCATTTACATATTGTAATAGGTCATTTTCTTCTAGAAGTAGAAGAACCCTAGACTTCCAAGAGATAAAATTGGAAGCTCCTTCCAGACGACCTTTAACCTTCATTCCAATCATCTTGACGGCAGATCTGGTATAGAAACCCTAGCAGGAGCTAGGTCAAAATGAAAGTTGGAAGTTTGGAAAACTGATTCCACAGGTAGATGCGCCCTAGCAAGGCGAGTTGAGATGAGGTAGGGCTGATCCAAATCTGTGGAGAAAAATAGGTAAAACCTGAAACCCTAATTTTTGTTGCAGCTGCAGATTGAAAATTCTCGGAATTGAGTTTTGTCTTCACCAAAAGATGCGCACTCCTTAGTGCAAAATTCCCAAGGCTCTTTTTAATCCAAAAAGTTGAGTGAAGACTTCAAAAGCTGAAACTTTAGTTCAAGCAGGGTTCCAACAATGTTCCGGCAATGGATTCTTCTAGTACCGCTCTGATTCCATTTTAGTTTTTCATACATTCATAGAATAATAATTCAAATGCATAAACAAGATCACTAGAAGAAAGACAAAGCACAAAACAATAACAACAAAGTTTATCCTGGGAAACCCAAACGGGAGAAAACCCAACAACCTTCGTATAGAGATGATAATTCTGAGATCAGAGTACAATCATAAAAGAGAAAAGATGGAAATGCTTTCCAAAAGATAGAAACCCCAAAATAGTCTTCTCCTGTCGCAATGCGAACTTCTCTCTTTGGATAATGCGAAGTTGTCTTGAGTGGATGAGTGAATAATGAGGTGAACTCACCTCTTATTTATACAAGTGCAAAATTAGAAAATTCCCTAACTGATCTGACTTCTCTTGGGGAGCAATAAATAATTTTATTTTTAATTTTCTCTTGCTTTCTTTTCATCCCAAGGTTTACATTGATTCTTTCAAGGGTTTTACATAATTAAATACATCAAGTTCATCTCCCTTAGGAGGTACAATCAAGTACAATAAAATACAATAAATAATGTCTTCCGAAGTTGCACAAAATCCAACACTCCCTCTCAAAGAGGAAGGTATTCTTCAGTCTTCATCGGCATCACGGTCATCTGGGTTTCATCTGTACATCTATACTGTCTCCATCATCTTTATACATACTGAAGGTTGTCCACATAGTCTCAGTCCTTCGAGAAGTGTCATCATGCATCAACTTCACCAATCCTTTGGTGAGTCCAAGAGAATCACTCAATCCTGGATATCTGAGATATCAGCTATGCCATCTCTGTTATACCATTTGCTACATGTCTGTCTCATCTGTCGATGGGATTTCTCCCATACCTGGCTGAGATCCTAGACGAGCAAATGGGCACGACCATCTACTACCTGTTCGTCTCATCTGTCGATGGGGTCCTCCCATACCTGGCTGAGAACCTGAACGAGTAGAGTTACTTGTGCAATCACACGGCCATCTACTACCTATCTGTCTCATCTGTCGATGGGATTTATCCCATACCTGGCTGAGAACTTGGACGAGCAGAGGCACCTGTGTGAACCCGACCATCCACTACCTATCTGACTCATCTGCCGATGGGATTTCTCCCATACCTGGCTGAGCACCTGGACCAGTGAAGGTACCTGGGTGAACCCGACCATCCACTACCTGTTCGACTCATCTGGCGATGGGATTTTTCCCATACCTGGCTGAGCACCTACACGAGTGGAGGTACCTCGGTGAAAGCAGGGCAAGCATCTCGATGTCATCTTTCCCTCTCGAGGAGGGACACCTTCTATTCTACTCCAAGTATTCCGCAAAAGTATTCGAACTTCACCCTGGGAAGAGCCTTGGTGAGAACATCTGCAGTCTGGTCATCTGTCGGCACATACTGTAACTCGACCGCACCTTTTTGCACCATATCATGTATGAAGTGATATTGAATCTCTATATGCTTCAACCTGTCGTGAAATACATGATTCACTGACATTTGCACACAGCTCTGGTTTTCACAGTGAATCACGGTCGGCTCTAGAATCTGGCCAAACAATCCTGCTAGGAGTTTACGAAGCCAAACTGCTTCTCGAGCTGCTGTACTAGAAGCCATGTACTCGGCCTCTATAGTACTGAGCGCTATCGAGTTATGCTTCCTGCTGCACCAGGAAATAACTGCAGAACCCAAATTGAAGCAACATTCAAAAGTACACTTCCTATCTACAACACATCCGGCCCAATTTGAGTCTGCAAACCCCTGCAATCTCAGTTCACAATCTGAAGCATACTTCAAACCATATCCCACAGTGCCACGCAAGTATCCGAGCAAATGTTTTGCAGCAATCCAATGAATCTGCCTTGGTTCGCACATGAGCTGATTGAGAGCATTCGCAGCAAAACATATATCTGGTTTGGTGTTTGTCAAATACATTAATGACCCAATCAGCTGGCTATACATGGTGGGATCATTTAAATCTAAGTCTGAAGCAGAATCTCTCAGCTTCTTCCAATTCACATCCATCGGAGTGGCCATGGACTTGCAGTCCAACATTCTGAATCTCTTCAATATATCTATGGTGTACTTTCCTTGTCCTTGGAAAAAAAATTTCTGCCTTTGCCATACTTCTAATCCTAAGAAGTAGTGCATCAATCCAAGATCCTTCATTTCAAACTCAGAGGCGAGATTCTTCTTACACCATACGATATGTTTCTCATTTCCTGTGAGAAACAAGTCATCAACATATAGTACCAAAATCAGTGGCTCATCATCTACAACCTTATAGGAAAGGTTGGGGTCTGCATCACTCTTGGTAAATCCCAAGCTCACCGGAAATACATCTATCCGTCCATACCAAGCACGAGGTGCTTGCTTGAGTCCATACAGTGCCTTTTTCAATCTGCATACATGAGACTCCTTTCTGTGGACAATGAACCCATCTGGCTGCTCGATGTAAACTTCTTCCTCAATAACACCATTGAGAAAGGCTGTCTTCACATCCATTTGATGCAACTTCCATCCCATAGCTGAAGTGATAGCAATGATTGATCTAATGGAAGTATAACGAGCCACAAGAGCAAATGTCCCATCATAATCGACTCTCTCTTTCTGAGAGAATCCTCTGGCAACAAATCTGGCCTTGTACTTTTCAACACTTCCATCTGCTCCATGCTTGATCTTGTATAACCATTTAGAAGTCAATACTGACTTCTCCTCAGGATTGATGTTCTTTCATCATGGCATCCTTCCAAACTTGATGTTTGGATGCTTCT
Organism: Larix kaempferi; assembly: GCA_027924585.1. Taxonomy (NCBI): domain Eukaryota; kingdom Viridiplantae; phylum Streptophyta; class Pinopsida; order Pinales; family Pinaceae; genus Larix; species Larix kaempferi. The sequence continues at coordinate 22,736,236 of BSBM01000910.1, forward strand.
TCGTAAGTGGTTGGTTCTGAATCAATGATGTTACCCATCAGTGCCACATAACTGGAGAGCCTCTGAGGTCTTTTTCTTTTTCTGGCAGCGCCATGTGGAGCTTCATGTCCCTCTGCATCCTGCAGAGTCTGTTGTGCCCATAAATGATCAACATCCCCATCTTGAAAAGTCCTTTGACACTTGCAAGCTAGGGCATCACCTAACAACCTCTAGGGTTCGGTAGGAGAGCCTAACTAGGGAAAATGAAGAAACCCAAGGAGCCAAATAGAAATAGAGAACTCGTATGGAAAATGTTCCCCTTCATACAAAAGTTGACAAAATGTTTACAAAAAGCCCTAACAAATCAACAAAATGCACCATAAAAGCACCATTCAACTAAGCTAGGAGCATAACTTACCAACGTTTAACAAGAATGAGCAAGGAAAAAGACCTTAGGTCACACTTGTGCATGAGTTCTTCCAACTAGTCTAACATCAGCCATTTGCATGTGTAAAAAGAAGCCCTAAAACATCATCCATCCAAGCCAAAGAATTCATCCGAAGAGAAGTGCACATCACATTAATGACACTCATAGAGTAGGAGAAAGAGAGTAAAAAACATATTTGAACCCTTCTCTTGTGATTTTACTATGATGTTAGGATGTCTATTTATACTTTTCATCTTCTACTTTTTAATTGTTGAGCCTACAAGTCTAAAATAAAGTTAAATTAAAAATATACTAATTTTTAGGGTAAATTCCCCACAAGTTGGGAAATAATTCCTAAAATGGACAAAATATAGCAAAATAGACTAAAATAAGGCTTCACTTAGTGTAATAGTGAGCCAAAGGGGGGGGTGTCATGCCCCAAGTAACTCCATAATGATGAGTTAGTGCACATCACATTAATCCCAAGAGAAGTGCACATCACATTAATGACACTCATAGAGTAGGAGAAAGAGAGTAAAAAACATATTTGAACCCTTCTCTTGTGATTTTACAATGATGTTAGGATGTCTATTTATACTTTTCATCCTCTACTTTTTAATTGTTGAGCCTACAAGTCTAAAATAAAGTTAAATTAAAAATTTACTAATTTTTAGGGTAAATTCCCCACAAGTTGGGAAATAAGCCCTAAAATGGACAAAATATAGCAAAATAGAGTCATAGACTAAAATAAGGCTTCACTTAGTGGAATAGCGAGCCAAAGGGGGGTGTCATGCCCCAACTAACTCCATAATGATGATTATCCCTCAACACCCCCCTTTCCAAACTTGTAGGCTGAATGGTGGAAAGATGATGACATAGGGAAAAACACTAGAGGAGGGGTTTATGAGTGCTAGAATTAGGTCCAAGTGGGTGAAGGAGGTGTGCTAGATAGGGGACAACGACCCTTTACAAGATGCAATCTCCTCTGCATAACAAAACCAAGGTGGTCATGTGCCCCAGTGGGTCACCATCAGAAACCTCGGACACCAACCCATGGGCTTAAAGCCCTGCATGGTGGCGACATCCACACACCAAAGGGGTAGTCAGATGTGCCACAAAGCCAAAGTGCTTCCGAGAGTGAAACCAAGGAGGTTTGGCCATGACCAATCCAAGGGGACAACAACCCCTAATCCGAATATCCAGACAATATAACCCAATTTGGCCTTTACAATAAAAATTTTAGTCCCCTTGCTCTAGGTTTGGCCCTGCTGGAACACTGTAGGAGCTCTGAGGGTGCTAGGTCAAACTTGCAGCTCTTTAGGGTGTGAGCGTAACTGGAGTGTCTTTGAAAAGATACACTCCAAGAAGTGCAACAGGTTAGAAATGTTCAAGAATGAAAATTTAAATTTAAATTGTTTATAATTTTATTAATTTTGAATTGGTTTGTTTGTTTGGTGAGTAGTATCTATGGCAATTAAACAATTCTTGATTGATGCAGGCGTGGAGTTTATATGAAAAGAAAGAAAGAATGAATGTAGCCTAGTTTATGTGCAAAGAATTTTAAATGAAATGCTGTTAGAATTACCTTGATTTTGAAGTGCTCTTGGAGCTAGACCACTTTGCTTTCTTTTCCTCTTTAGCTAGTGTCAGAAGGTGACCACACAGGTCTCTGCTCTACTGGCAATTTCTTCACTTTGTAAAAGTTGAATTTAAGGTCTCCGCTCTATTGGCAATTTCTCTGCTCTGTAAAAGTGAATTTGATATCAACTAAAAAACATACATATGGTAAATCCATTCATTTTTACTGATCACCCAGTCCATTGTTATAATTGAAAAAACAAAAAAAATTGTAAATATTTTAATTTTCAGTAAGTATTACCTTTAACTCTGTTTTCTTTGTCCTATTAACTCTGTTTTCCTTGTCCTGTTATGTTTGTTGAAGATGAATTTTGCATTGTTGTCACTCTTTTTCACATGCTTTCATTCTTCTTCGTGCATTCTTCTCAGCGTAGCAAGAGATTCATATAGTAGAACATACAAAATAACAGCAGTGCAAAACGTACAGAACACAGAACAACGATAAATTACGGAACAAAAAGATAAGAAAGAACCAAGCGATGAACTATACCCAAAGACGGATTGATGGAAATGATGGCAGAGATGGTCATGCTTGCTAGAGGTACCTGCATTGATGTGGAAAGCTCCACGATGAGATGAACATTGAATGCAAACTTGACTTGATAAGAACATTTTTTGTTTAAAACAACTTGCTAACAACATTAATTTGAATCATGTGTTGTGTTATTAATGGTTGATCAATCTGCAGATGAGAGCATTAAAGATTTAATGTAGTGGCAAGATGTGTTGGTTTGTTGTACTCGATGTTTCCAGATTTGTCATTTTAGCACATTTATTAAAAAACACGAGTGTTGGTTTGTTGTACTCGATGTTTCCAGACTTTATCATTTTAGCATATTTATTAAAAAAACCATGATTTATCGTCTCATACCTAACTTGTGAAGCTAATCTGCGATCTCAATCAAGTTCTGGTTAGCGGCATTTATTAGACGAGTTAAACCTCATCATTCAGTTAATAAAGAAATCCTTTGGTTGTTAATTGTCTTAATACAACTGGTATCAGTACTAAAGTACAAATACATATGGCAAGATCATAGTTTTTATTATATTTTTATTTTTTTAAATGTGTTTTGTTTCTGACAATTCTATTTATAACCAGATAAAATTAATCAAATCTATTTTGTTATTGGATGGTTACTCAGATTTTACTAATTTTATCTTGTTATAAATAGAATTCTCAAAAATAAAAACATTTAAAATTATAAAAATATGATCTTGTCATGTGTATTTGTACTTTAGTTCTGATGCCAATTGTACTGGAACAATTAACAACCAAAGGATTTCTGGTTATAAATAGAATTGTCAGAAATAAAAACATTTAAAAAAAATAAAAATATAATAAAAACTTTGATCTTGCCATATGTATTTGTACTTTAGTACAGATGCCAGCTGTATTAGAACAATTAACAACCAAATGATTTCTTGATTGTTGGATTTTGTGCAACTTCGGAAGTTATTCTTATTATATTCTATTGTAATTATTTGTACCTCCTACGGGAGTTGATCTTGATGTAATTAATCATGCAAGCCCTTGAAAGAATCAATGTAAACATTGGGGAGAAAATTAAGTAAAAAAAATAATTATTAAATGTATTTTTATATTCCCCCAAGACAAGTCGGCCCAATGGGTAAACTGCCCCAAAACAGTGGGAAGCCTGCCCGAAACAATGGCACTCAATCCATATGGAGTTAGTTTACCAAGAATCCAACCTTCATTTTTGACCTGGCTCCTACTAGGGTTTCTGCTTCAGACCTACAGTCGGGATGATTGGAATGAAGGTTGAAGATCATTTGGAAGGGCCTTCCAACTTAATCTGTTGGTTTCTTCTCTTACTATAAGAAAATGATCTCTTGCAGTTTTTCAATGAGAAGGTCCCATAACTAGAAGCCGAAGAAGACGAATCTCGCTGGAGAAAGAATGATGGCAAAGCAAGAAGGATTTTGGTGGACTCAGTTAGAGACCACTTGGTTCCTCAAATCTCAGGAAGAGACAAGAATAGCAGCAAGGCAGAGACTTCATGGCACTCAACTTGAGGAGAATCAAGCATTCTTGTCCCATGCCAAGAAAGGCAAGGAAAGGGGAAGAAAGTTTTACAAACACAAGCACCAAGGGAGGAGATCAAGTCCTCCTCCAGATCAGAAGCAGAAGAAGAAGGATTTGTCTCAGATACAATGCTACAGGTGCAAGGCATATGGTCATTATTCCAGTAATTTTCGAAGCTCAATCAAAAGGAAGCACGAAGCCTCAACTACTGATGTTGATGAAGACACTCCTCACAAGAAGTCAAGGAACGATGATCGTTCGGAGTTCTTCTTTTAGTTCTCCATATGTTGAGGAGATATGAAGATCCAGATTGCCAGAACAGAGGTCTCTCCATTGGGCAGTGGGAGCCCACACACAAAAACAATAAGAGATAAGTATTTGGTTTTCTTGCTTACATTGATCTGTTTTTGTCTTATATGTCTTCATAACCATTATATGCAGATCTATCAGGAAGTGTGTTGAATAGTTGATATAGTTTGCTTTTGATTTACCGTAGGCTATTGTTGTATTTGAGCTACAAAACATTCCATAAACACATGATAGAGCTAGTCTAGACGATATCTCCTTCATGCATGCTTAGAGTAGTGCACACTCTAGATGGCATGTTCTAGTGGAGATAGCAGACATCTAGATAATTCCTAGATGTGTTTGGAAGACATGTTTATGATTGTTGTGCTAAAGTATTAACCAAGATGTCTTTGTAAACTATTATGATTGCATAGAAATAGAAATTGATTAAATTTGACTATGCAATGTCACTGAACATCACACGGGATTTGACTTGTAAGGAAAAGACCATGTGATATGGCCTACAAGAAAAGGATGATGAGAATTGTTCCGATGAACAAGTGGTGGACACATGAATCCCGTTGATGTTCAGCAAGAAGCTTTTAGGAGTATGACTCTCAGCCTAGAAGGATGACCTCGAAAGAAGCTTTCATAGGAGTGAAACCAGGAGTGGGCCACCATCGGATCTTTGGTTGTCCAGTCTACATACACATGCCCAAGGATAAGAGGACGAAGTTAGAACCTTCAGGCAAGAAGGGAACTTTCATGGGATACAGTGAATCTTCAAAGGCATACAAAATTTACATCCCAAGATCTATACAGATCGAAGTCAGCAGGGATGTGTCCTTTGAAGAAGAAATGGCTGTCAAGAAAGGCAAAGGATCAGACATGGAGATTGATGATGAAGAAAGTGCTAGAACTAAAGGATATGAGATCATCTCCCCCTCCAGCAGTTCAGAGGGAGTTAGCAGAAGAAGATAAACCCATCGATTCCATTGATCCAATTGAGCCAGTTGATGTTCCCAAAAATATTACAGTAGGCCGGAAGAGGCCTAGATCGGCACAACAAACTTTGCAGGATGCAAAGGAGCATCAAGCTCCACATGGTACTTTCCAAGTGGTTATACAAAATTAAGGTACGCTAGGCTATTGGTGTCACCGGCCTTACTGCTGCCTTTTCTCCTTTCCCTCGGTGTTGGATATTTGGAGATAAACCTGTTAGAGGAATGAGTGAAATAGGAATATCAAGCAACCTTACCTGTATATTTCAAAATTACCTTCACCCGTACATCGAAGAGAAATGTCTCACCGAGAATAAAGGAATAGATATTCAACAGTTGTTTGGCACTTAACTACTCGTATATCTAACTAACTTCTCCCATCGAACAACACAAAAGGGGGTTGGATGCGCTAGCCGGGTTTTGTTAAGGAATTGAGATTGTGAGACTAATCTAAGCTTCCCTTGTTGGTTCAAATGCCTACCTTTACATTCCTTTAGATAGGCAATACTATCATGTTATATTCCACCCAAACCTTTTGTTTCCTAGATTCCCTTCCACCCTTTAACCAAATGAACGAAACCTTCCGTATCATGCACCCCTTTTCTATATAATTTAGGGAATCGAGAGGGACTAATATTAATAATAGCAAGTTGACTATGATTACAAAGAATCTGATCAATATCTATTTAGAACAAACCCTTCTCAATTATAAGCTTATTTTCAAGGGGGGACTTGCTCACCTTAACAAAATGAGTAGGGTTGAAAGGGAAGCATTATTGCCATTATTTATAAAAGGGAAGCATTATTGCCATATTTCTTCCACAATGAAATGGGAAACAATAAAATCACTCGATAGCATTCATGAGCAAGATGTGTCAAGGATATGGGTTGAAATCCTATGGGCTAATTTTAGGGTTTTTTTTCTAAATTGATTTGCCCAAATTCCATGGGATAAAATTATTTTACTCTAAATATTGTCAAAATCATCTAGGAACAATATAACATGCTTAGAAATTTGAATATTTTTACAAAAAAATTGCCAAATATTTTATGGTTGAAAATTTAAGAATTAGTAAGATTCTCCAAGGTTTCTATACTTTAAAACTATGGATCCTTAAAATTTTCCCTGCGGGTCTTTCCCTCCTTGAACTTAAGAAATTGATTGAGCTTGAGTGTTTGAGATATCCCTCCCTTTGAGGTGACATTTTATCGTGAGTGAGCAGCAAGCAAGCAAAGCTCTATTATCTAATGTAAGGGAAACCCTTTTATATAATAATTTGATCGATTCAAATCAACTACAAGTAATTCCCTTTCCCCTGATGTCTCCTCTATTGCTCCACTTGGATAAGGAATAAATTTTGTTTTCTATGTCCCCTCGCTCCTAGTTTCTGCCCCCGAAGCCTCCGTCGGCCTTCCCTCCGCTGGCTCTACTATTGGACTCGATTTGTAATGGAACCATTTTTCCTTATTGCTAGTTTTTAATTGTAGAAAATACTTATTTTTCTCTCTTAGTTCCTGCTTAATCCTTTCTCATGATACAATTTCTCTAATCTACAATTTCATCTCATCCATGTAACTTTGTGCAATTATACTAAAGTCGGCTTAAACACCACTTAGAATAGATTAAGCTTCATATTATCCTTTTAAACTTTCATTAGTCTAGGTTTAAAAACTAAAATATATTTTTCAATAAAAATCCCGCTTTCACTTCTTTATTACTGAGATTTAAGTATTTTTGAAACCTCAATGTGAATGAATAAGTTGTTTACCTATTACATCTCTCCTAATTATTGAGAGACACATTTACCTAGCATTGAATTATAGAATGTGCTTGTAAATGCAATTATTTTATTGTTTTAATGATTAAAAAATATTACAAAACTTACAATAATGTAAGATGAATATTTTATGACAAGCTTTTCCATCTAAATTTTAAACAAAATAAAAATATGAATTTAATTATGGCATGAACATACAACTCTTCCATTGCATTTTAGTGGTCTAAATACAACGTTAAAAGGTATGTGATAACTCTATCACTCTTATATAATCAATTACCCTTGATTTTTCACCTGCCATTTCACTTTTGTGCCAAATAGTAAATAACATTCCACTTTTGTGTCAGAGGGGTAACAAGCATAATAGTTCATGGAAGCGATTTCATTAAAGTTGAGGGATGAGTTGTCTTTTAATCAAGTGGGTATGATTCATGTTAGAATACACTCCCACGTCATGTAGCTTTGATATGGGCTTCTTACAACAAGGATTGGTGGAAATTGAGTGATTGTTCGCCCACCATTTCATTTCTGTGTCAGAGAGTAGTAAATAACATTCCACTTTTTTGCTAGTATAGTAGTTAGTCTAAGCCATTTCCTATTTTTCTCGTCCATGTATCGTTGTGGCAATTATACTGAAGTCGGCTTAAGCAACACTTAGATTAGATTGAGCTTCCTCTCCTTTTAAACCTTCATTTGTCTAGGTAAAAAAATATATTTTTATATATTTTTAAATTTTCATTCATTTAAATAAAAAAATAAAATATACATTTTCAATAAAAACCTCCTCACTTTTTTATTAATGAGACTTTAGTAATTTTGAAACCTCAAGAATAAGTTGTTTACCTATTACATCTCTCCATTTTTTTATTACTGAGACTTTAGTAATTTTGAAACGTCAATATTAATGAATAAGTTGTTTACCTATTACATCTCTCCTAATTATTGAGAGACAAATTTACTTAGCATTGAATTATAGAATTTGCTTATAAATGCAATTTTTTTTTAAGTAATTTTGAAACTTCAATATAAATGAATAAGTTATTTACCTATTACATCTCTCCTAATTATTGAGAGACACATTTGCCTAGCATTGAATTATAGAATGTGCTATGTTAAATGTCAGAATTAGATACCCTTTTCATTTCACACATTAATCAAGTACTTCCTCTCCTCCAATATTTTATTTCTTTATGGGTTTCTTTAGATTACACCCACCTACACATGATGCAAGCAAATTTCAACAAAATAATAATTATACATGCAAGCAAATCACATGTCAACAACTTATGTCACTAATGTTTTGATATAAATAGTTACTTATCTTATATACTTGTCGAGATCATATATAACTTGTTTTATGTTGTTATCAAAAAATTTCTAGGAAAGCTAGAGGTAGAACGTACTATAACAAAAAGATGAATCATTAATTTTTTCATAATTCACAAAACAATTACTAAAAAAAAGATATACCTATATGAGAACATATCAAATTACCTCAATAAAGGTATAACCAATCATGAGTTTTTACCCCTTCAAATTCACCTTTTTTCATTAAGATGTTTTTTTTAATGTTTGAAGAAAAACTAGGGGGGATTTAATTTTATGAATGACTTATTTTACAACATTGCTTTCCTACTCTGTAAATAACCATGAAAGATTGTTTGTTTGGTTATATATCACTAGCGAAATGAATAAAAAAATTCACATTACATGATTGGTTTCTTGAATGTCACTACAAACTTTGGCGATTTTATCTTTGTTACTCCTTCCATCTAAGATTCTCTATAATGATTCTGTAGCATTCTATCTAATATGCATTGTATCAAACAAATGATTTGCTTGTAGGTGTTCATAGTAGGGAAACCTATTGAATTGAATGGAATATATTTGCATTCCTTATGGAATCCCATCAATGCATTGATGGCCTTTATGAAACATTAGTAATTGTTAGATACGGTAAAAATAATTGAATATAAATAAAAACCATATAAAGTTACATGTGTTGTGGAGACCAATTGGTTACCTTGATGATTCTTATTAGATTCTATTTTTCATAATCAAGGTGTTCTTCGTGGTTTTATTCTACTCTCTTTCTTCCTATTAAAAATAATTTTTTGGGTAGTTTGATACCTATGGTTCTTAAGGAGGAAATGCCTATACTCATCAAAGACCTATGTTCCCAAACTTCTTGAATGTTGAGATATCATTTTGGGAGCATCAACTAGATACACAAATTTTCCCTTTGTTTAAATACTTGCAAGATATGGAATAATGTATTTTAGTATACCAAGCAACTATTTATTCAAAGTTCTTCTTAAGAAGACTAACCATGTTTCCTTGATGTCCCCAAATGCAGTACCATCGATAGGCATTCACATTACATCATCTTCACTTCTCTTCCATGCATGGTAATCCATAAATTGTGTTATGTTTTTGCAACTAAACAATTATTGAAAATGAAAAATTACGGGAATAAAACTTTGCACTTTATTTGCTACTGGATCAGTTCAATATAAATTAATTCTATATTCATGGCATTCCAACTTCGTTTCATGTTTTCCATAATATATAATACAATCATTAGGAAATGCTTCTTGATATGTGCAAGCTCAAGTATTTGAAGGTGGTAGAATCACCTTACAATCTACAACAATAAAAAATTATAACATAAAATAATACAAGATAATCATATATGTGGGCAACTTGGGGCATTTTCCCTATAGTTTACCTAAAAATGACTAAAATATCTAAAACTGAGCAAATTACTCCAAAATGAATGTTGGAGTAGGCAGGGGGGAGTCATGCCCCATCTAACTCCAACAATGCTAAGAATCCCTCAATGCCCCCCCCCTAAACAAGCAGTATGACCTGGAGGAGATGATGCCATCATCACTGGAATAAGGCCAAGGAGAGAGGGCACTAGGCTGAAAAGGGACCAGGAGGGTGCCTGAGGTGACTTGGAAGAGAGGCAGGAGCCTCACGACTAGAAGAAATGTCATCAGAGTAGAAAACATAGTGGGGGGGTCATGTGACCTAGTGACCCACCCCTAGGAGCCCCAGACACCAACCTCAGGGCTACAAGCCCTATAATGAGGCAGTCAACAATGCCACTAAGCCATAGTACTCCTAAGAGAAGGACCAAAGGGTCAGGCATGACCACCACTCAGAGAATGCTGAATAACACCCGTCATGCTCCTGAAAAAAATGGCCCTCTCTCCTTGGGCACATATTTGAAGGTGCGCTGGTACTGGTACCACGTAACATGTGGACATTGTTAATTTTTGATAGAGTTAGGGTTTAATGCAGAAAATAAACAACCAAAGTACTTTAATGCAAAATCACTTTTAACATTTAACAATTAGCAGTAACTCTAGTAAAACATAATTTTCATTTCCTTCAACTTCACATCTTTAACACTACCAAATTGGTCATTGTGTTAAACTAATCTTCAGTAACATGTAATTAATAATAAAATAATCAACTTGTTAGCAATAAAAGAGATAGGTGAAGATACTTACCTGGGTGTGAAACCTTTCCTGTAAAATACTCAGAAATGTTACTTTCAGAAAAGACTGAGCCTCTCAGAGACAGTCAACACTAAGAACCAAGTGACCCTAATAAAAGGTTAGTACAAACCTGAGAGAGAGAGAGAGATGACTGGGCTGAGGTACAGTCAAACAAGAGTGGTCAAAGACAGTCAGAAAACATACATGCAGTACCAAGTCTCAATAAGAAATCTGATCAATAAACTAAGTACAAGAAAAAACTGATAAGTCTTAAGAAAGGCCTCAAAAAGGTCTTAGTACAAACAAACAAAAAACAAGAAACAGGTCTCTGCAAATTAGATTAGGTTTAGAGCACTTTAAGAAACAAAGAGCAGAACCCAATAGTTGTGGCCTCCAAAGAGAAACTCAGATCTGTTCTTAGAACAAGCTGGTTGAACATTACAAAAAAATAGATAAGATCGCAAGGCTCACTGCCTTCACCAAATTAAACTTTCAGGCCTCACGGTCTCCACAGAAATACAACCAGCAGACTGAGTATTACGACCTCCACCAACAGATGGATCTAGAGCTTAAGACTGAGTCTTAAGGTCACAAACTGAAGGTAAAGCAGAAGTAAAGGCTGTCCGAACCCACAACTGGCATATCAGATCCTCTAAAGAGAGATCAAGGTAGATCGGACTTCCACAAAAGATCCAAGGTGAGCAGAACAAGAAACTGACAACCTCACAACTGTCATGACCTTCTTTTGACAGGTTAATAGAACATAGAACAAACCCCGTGAAGGTGCAAACCCATGAAGGAGCAGATCCGTGAAGGAGTGAAGGAGCAGACCCTTGAAGGAGTGAATCTGTGAAAGAGCAGAAGATGCAGATCTGTGAAGGATAAAAGATCCGTGAAGGATAATGGATAAGTCTTCAAAATAAATAGAAGCAAGAACTTCTAGAATGGTCCAAGAAAGGGTTCCATTAAGTAAGGAATCACATAATAAAAAAAAAGTAAAGAATAAAATAAAAAATCATAATTAAAACATCAATTATAAATAGGGTTCATTTAGGTGAGGGTATAATGACCCAAAATAACATAGGTGTGGGTATATGACCCAGAATAACATAAGTAAGGGTATATGACCCAAGACCCTTAGGGGCAAGGGTAAACCACAAGGTGGTCAAATAACTATAGTACCCATAGGACCAAAAACATCAAGGTATAAGTCAAGAAACAACTTAAAGTGGGTAGAAGACCCCACTAACCACAAGGGTACCACAAGATCAATAAACAACACGGTGTAAGGACCAACAATAAATCAACCAAGGTGGGGAAGGTACAACCAATCATCTCTCTCTCTCAAATGTACAAATGTTCCATATAACCTGAAAGTTCATCATCACTGTATAAGGCAGGGTCCACACTGGATGATGTGATCATGTGGTCCTCTAGACCGCTCCTAAGCTCAAATGTTAGTGGCTTCATCAAGGGGTGGCCAGTCCCTTGAGAAGACCATCTAACTCAACCATCTCGAAGACCTAGGAGAAGAGGACATCACACATCATCATCTTAGAAACTGACCAAGAACCTCCATTCTCAAGGAATGGCTCTCAACCCAAAGCTGAGCTTCAGTCCCAAACTGAATCATGTTGATCACCCTCTGGTCCTTGACCAAGTCCTCCATTCTCACGGAGAATGGTCCTCATCCTCAAGCTAAGATTTCAGTCCCAAACTGAATGTTGATCAAGCACCTGCAAAACCTACTTTGTCCTTGAATAAGAATCCGCCTGGTCCTAGAACAGGTTGTCTTTGTCTCAACCTACAGGATCTGCTTGGTCCTCATGACCAAGAAACTGTCTGGTCCCAGACCAGGATACCCTAGAGACAAATAGGGGCCCTAGCCACATGTTAGGGACTTTGCCATGGCATCAACCTGCTTGGTCCCCGACTAAGAACCCCAGGAGACAGTTGGGGGCCCTAGGGTACCTTCTAGGGTCTTACTCTTTACTCTGCTTGGTTAACATAACCAGGAACCCTAGTTAACTGACTAGGGTACCATTCTCTCTGAGAATGGGTCTCGCAATTGCACTAAAAATTAACACTCCCTCTCAGCAAGAGAGGCATTCTCAACAACACTAAGCTTGTCAAAGACAGAGGCTTAGTCAACACATCTGACAACTGCACCATGTCCTTGTCATGGTGAAACAACCTGTCATAGAATACAGGATTTTCAGCAAACACCTTGATCTTATAGATCCACTTGGAAGTTACACCTAACTTCCCTTCTTGTTTGAGAATCACTTTCCACATATCATTATCTATTATTAGGTGGATACTCTCTGTCATAGTATCTTTCCAAACCTAAAGTTTGGCTGCCTCCATATCAGTGGCTGATCTTGAATTAGTGATATGGCTCCCACTGGAGCATCCTTGGAACCTCTCGATAGGTTCCTCAATGAGATCAACTGAAGGCTTCCATATCCGAGTCACTGAAACACTCCCTCTTGATCTCTGAAACTTGACAGTGGTTATTCATTAGAGCTTTAAAAATGTCCTAAGACCTTGTAAAGGTCCCCCTCACAAACACCAATCTCAATAGCTAAGCTCATATTTCCACCTTTAGTCCATACTAGTACCTTTCCTTTTGAGAAAGTGACAGAGAACCCCTTGTCTTCTAAAATTTCCGTTGAAAGAACATTCTTCTTTAACCCAGGAGCGTATAAAATTTCCTCAACATGAATTAACGTACCTGAATCAAGCTTTAAGGCAGTTGAACCAATTCACGAACAGTAACTCACTTTTAACATTTGACAATTAGTACCAAAAAATGAAATAGTACAGCAGTAACTCTAGTAAAACACAATTTTCATCTCTTTCATCTTCACACCTTTAACACTGCCAAATTGGTCACCGTGTTAAAGGAATCTTCAGTAACATGTAATTAATAATAAAATAATCAACTTGTTAGCAATAAAAGAGATAGGTGAAGGTACTTACCTGGGTGTGAAACCTTTCCTGTAAAATACTCAGAAATGTTAATTTTAGAAAAGACTGAGCCTCTCAGAGGCCAGTCAACACTAGGAACCAAGTGACCCTAATAAAGGGTTAGTACAAGCCTGAGAGAGAGAGATGACTGGGATGAGGTACAGTCAAACAGGAGTGGTCAAAGACGGTCAGAAAACATACGGGCAGTACTAAGACTCAATAAGAAATCTGGTCAAGAAACTCAGTACAAGAAAAAACTGATAACTCTTAAGACAGACCTCAATAAGGTCTCGGTACAAACAAACAAAAAAAAACCAAGAAACAGGTCTCTGCAAATTAGATTAGGTTTAGGGCACTTTAAGAAACAAAGAGCAGAACCCAACAGTTGTGGCCTCTAAAGAGAGACTCAGATCCGTTCTTAGAACAAGTTGGTTGAACATTACAAAAAAATAGATCAGATCCCAAGGCTTCCTGCCTTCACCAAATTAAACTTTCAGGCCTCATGGCCTCCACAGAAATTCGACCAGTAGACTGAGAATTACGACCTCCACCAACAGATGGATCTATGTTTTAAGACTGAGTCTTAAGGTCACGAACTGAAGGTAAAGCATAAGTGAAGGAGGTCTGAACCCACAACTAGCAGATTGGATCCTCTAAAGAGAGATAAAGGCAGATCGAACTTCCACAAAAGATCCAAGGTGATCAGAACAAGAAGCTGACAACCTCACAATTGTCACGGCCTCCTTTTGACAGGTTAATAGAACATAGAACAAACCCCGTGAAGGTGCAAACCCAAGAAGGAGCAGACCCGTGAAGGAGCAGACTTGTGAAGGAGTGACGGAGCAGACCCGTGAAGGAGTGACAGAGCAGACCGGTGAAGGAGCAGACTTGTGAAGGAGTGACGGAGCAGACCCGTGAAGGAGCAGACTTGTGAAGGAGTGACAGAGCAGACCCGTGAAGGAGCAGACTTGTGAAGGAGTGACGGAGCAGACCCGTGAAGGAGCAGACTTGTGAAGGAGTGATGGAGCAAACCTGTGAAGGAGTGAAGGAGTGAATCCGTGAAGGAGCAGAAGATGTAGATCCGTGAAGGAGCAGAAGATGTAGATCCGTGAAGGATAATGGATAAGTCTTCAAAATAAATAGAAACAAGAACTTCTAGAATGGTCCAAGAAAGGGTTCCATTAAGTAAGGAATCACATAATAAAAAATAAAAAATAAAAGTAAAGAATAAAAATAAAAAGTCATAATTAAAACATCAATTATAAATAAGGTTCTAGGATCATTTAGGTGAGGGTATAATGACCCAAAGTAACATAGGTGTGGGTATATGACCCATAATAACATAAGTAAGGGTATATGACCCAAGACCCTTAGGACCAAGGGTAAACCACAAGGTGGTAAAATAACCATAGTATCCATAGGACCAAAAACATCAAGGTATAAGTCAAGAAACAACTTAAAGTGGGTAGAAGACCCCACCAAACACAAGGGTACCACAAGATCAATAAACAACACTGTGTAAGGACCAACAGTAAATCAACCAAGGTGGGGAAGGTACAACCATCTCTCTCTCAAATGTACAAATGTTCCATATAACTTGAAAGTTCATCATCACTGTATAAGGAAGGGTCCACACTGGATGATGTGATCATGTGGTTCTTTTAAACCGCTCCTAAGGTCAAATGTTAGTGGCTTCATCAAGGGGTGGCCAGTCCCTTGAGAATACCATCTAACTCAACCATCTCGAAGACCTAGGAGAAGAGGACATCACACATCATCATCTTGGTAACTAATTAAGAACCTCCATTCTCAAGGAATGGCTCTCAGCCCAAATCTGAGCTTCAATCCCATACTGAATCATGTTGATCAACCCTTTGGTCCTTGACTAGGTCCTCCATTCTCTCGGAGAATGGTCCTCAGCCTCAAGCTGAGCTTTCAATCCCAAACTGAATGTTGATCAACCACCTGCAAGACCTACTTGGTCCTTGACCAAGAATCTACTTGGTCCCAGACCAGGATGTCACTGTCTCAACCTGCAGGATCTGCTTGGTCCTCGTGACCAAGAAACTGTCTGGTCCCAGACCAGAATACCCTAAAGACAAATAGGGGCCCTAGCCACATGCTAGGGACTTTGTCGTGGCATAAACTTATTTGGTCCCAAACCAAGAACCCCAGGAGACTGCTGGGGGGCCCTAGGGTACCTTCTAGGGTCTTACACTTTACTCTGCCTAGTTAACATAACCAAGAACCCTAGTTAACTGACTAGGGTTCCATTCTCTCTGAGAATGAGTCTCGCAACTGCACTAAAAATTAACAGACATATGGGAAGGGCAAATCTATTCTAAATTTCTTGGTTAATTGTCCAAGGGGGACAATGTTTATCAAATATATTAATGCACTTGCATATGTTAAAGTGTTGGACACACTGAACACACTGAGAGGGGGGGGTGAACAGAGTGTGTAGCTTTTATTACTTTTTCAACTTTAAAAATCATTGGAAGCTTTTTCAATATTATGCAGAGTACGTAATTATCACATTAACATTATATCATCATCAGCATTATTAACAACTACATCTCATCATCACATATCATCATATCATCATCGCATAAGAAGCATTGCAAAACACAGTACACAATATTTTTACGTGGAAACCCAAGTCTTGGGGGAAAAACCACGGAAGCCTTTATAATAATAATTTACCAGCAACAACTGGAAGGAGGCAACAACCCCCTTTGTTACAAAGACTTCAATTCTCCAGCTACAACTGGAAGGAGGCTACAACCCCCTGGTTTACAGGCTACAACTTGAAGGAATCCTTAACTCCCTATATTTCCTTGCCCCGTCCTGCCACCCTGATATGAAGATAGTAACTGAAACTACTGAACCACAAACTTCACTGATCCTGCGGACCTGCTATCCAACACTTGTACCCAATCTGTACCACACTGCACAACCACTGTCACTGCTCATCAACTGTTCACTGCTCATCAACTGTCCACTGACCACTGCACCACAACTGCTCCACACTACTCATCAACTGACCAATCAATCTGTCCGCACCAATCAATCTGTTGTTCACATCATTCGACTCAGTCAATCTGAGTCTAACCAACTGCACACCAAACCCCGAATTTGCTGCTGATAACCTCTGCACTCTTATCACTGCCAAATCATCCATGTATACCAACAAGTCATTTTACTGCCATACACTCCTCATGTACATCCTTGTACACCTCGTCATACACAATCACTGAACAAATAATCCTTCTCTACTTCCACTGAACATAAGGCATGCATCGTCATGCATCATCATCATAGGTATGCATCATCGTCATAGGGTATGCATCATCATCATAAAATATACATAATCATCACTTCAGTGTGCACCGTGTATGCATCATCAACATCAAATATACATCATAATGCATAGGAGAGCATCATCACACTATGGTATGCATGTACATCATATTGTATATGAGTGCATCAACTTCATAGAGTGTACATCATTATCACATGCATTATCATCATAAAGTGTATAATATCATAGCATAAAGGTATGCAACATCATCATCATATCCTCCATAATGACTTCAAATATATATACCAATATATAGGCTCACATACTAATATCAAAGATGAACTCTATCCATGAGAGACGTGCCATTACAAGAGAAACCCAAAAGCATGAGCCATACCTTTTTGAAGATCATAAGGTCAAGAAACAATATACAAACCAAAAGAAACTCTATATCATGTCATCACATAGCCCTCGTAACAAGCTTTCCAACGAGCCAAGAATTTTGTAATTCTGATTCTGTATGAGAAAGTTATGCCAATTTTAGTGAAGATGCCCAAAAATTTCTCATCCACAAAATTTCGCACTTTTCTCCAAGAGTTGCGAAATTCCAATTGATGAGCAAATTAAATGTTTGATATTCTATTTATATAGGTTGTAGAGGAAAGTTATTACCTCAAACTGGGCCGACATGCAATTCAAAATTACAAATAATTACTTTTTCTTTTGTTTGGTCGGCTCACTCAAAAAGGTGGGGTACACCAACTTCAAAAATTCATATCTCTTCAATCGTAAGGAGTTAGAAGATGGTCCACATATCATTGGAAATGGCTTGACGAGGACTATCTCCCTATGATGGGTTTATTTGCAAATTCTTGGTCTAACACCCTTAAATGATTCAATATGTCCAGGACATCAAAGACCCCACACATGAGGGTGCTAAAGACCATACCACCAACTACAAGAGTTTCAAAGTCTTCTTCAACATATCAAGGCACGTCCGTGGGATCTACCTCCATCTACATCCCGATAGCCATATAACCACAAATAGGACCATACATCACCATGGTTCAAGACCCAAGGCACCACATTCAAGGGTTTCGAGGACTCTTTCAAGGATATCATATAATATTTAAACAAGATACTTTCCATGGACTTCAAGCCCATCACATAGGACTCCATCACCAAGTGATGAGGGAATCATGACCAAGGATTCTATCATATCAAAGGCTCCAACAATCACGGGCTTACAAACCACCATATGTATGGATTCCAAGACCCAAATCATTTCCAAATGCACCATCAATGATCATATAGTGTCCAAGGGTCATCATGCCACCATTTATGTGGGTGCCAGACCTTCTCATGCATAATGACCATCTCCAAGGGTTCCATGACCCCAACAAGGGATACACGGGCATCAATATCTTCATCAAGGGTTCCAAGTCTTCATCAAGTCATTAATGACCACATCATTACCTTTAAGGGGACAAGGACCATTAAGTCATCAAATGTGGGTCCAAGGACTTCTTCATCAAGAAAGGGGATTCATAGGCTTCTTCAACCACCTCAACCACACCAGGAGACCTCCAAGGGTCAAGATCCATCATGACATCACCTATGGGGTTGCTAGACCTTCTCCTGGGGTACCATGACCTCAATAAACACAAATGACCACTGAAAGGGTCATTTGGACTCTTGCAACTTCTTCAACACTTTTGTAGCATACTGGGGCATAAGTTGTGGTACTGGGGAACCAAAGAAACAACCGGGGAACCGTAAAACATCTTTGGGGTACTTAAACACTCTACAGGGTGTTCAGGGCTTTTGTCATTGTCCCAAGGGCTCCAAGGGCTTCAAACTTGGGCTTGGACAAGAACAAAAGGTCTCCTTAGACACTAACAATTACTTAACCCTCAGGGGCTCCTCAAGGGGAACCAAGACATGTTGGCATCAATGACTATACATTGTTGGCATCAATGACAACTTAATCAACAATCTCCCCCTTTGTCATTGATGACAACACCATAAATCCTCTTCAGAACAAGCTCCCCTTGTCAACAACTTCTCTCCCCCTTTGGCATCAATGGCAAAGGGAACTTCCTTTGATAACACTGCTCCCCCTCAAGGCATGCTCCGTTTGTCAACAACTTCTCTTTGTTTTTCGACTCTTGAAAAACCTTTTCTTCCTTTTTGCATCAATGGCAACAAGAATTTCCTTTGGTAATACTGCTCCCCCTATCATTGGGCATTGCTGTTGATCGATAGTCTTCAAAATGGTATTGGGTTTTTCCCAAGATTTTCATCATTTCTATTTTGATCAATGGTGCAATCTACTTACTTTCTTTTCCATACTTTGGTAGGCCAATAACTGTTCATGACATTCGGTTGAACTTGCTTTCTTCTCCAAAATTTAACTTCTCCATGCATCCTGCAATGTTTTGCAAAATGACCATAATGATAACAATTATAACATTGAACGGAAAACATACCTTGATTTATATCTGGAATTATTCTGTCATGAGTTCTGCAATGGATAGCTTTGTGACCATAGTTGCTACACTTGTAGCAGTTACCATGGAACATTATAGGATATGTCTGAGCAAAAGAGCTTTCTTCTGTATAACTATTGGTCTGTTTTTCCTTTTCCCTGAAATTCTTGCTTTCTTCAATGTTCTTTTCGATCTTCAAATTTGTTTTTAACTGAGTAGTTGTATTGTCCAGATCTTCCTTCAGAGAGAGGATCTTCAATTCTTGCCTTCGACAAATTTCTATCTTTTCTTGGAGTTGTCTTGTTAGGTCTTCTTCTATTTTCTTGACTTTTTCTACCTGTCTTTTCAGATCAATAATGTTGTCTTCCATCTGTCCTTTTGAGTTATGATCTTCCTCATGAGATTTTTGCAGTCGCCCTTTTAGTACTTGATTTTCTTTTCTGATCTCTGTGAGTTCTTTTTCAAATTCAAAATTTGTCAGACATACCTTTCGTAATTCTATCTTTAAGGATTTGATTTCAATTTCTTGTTTTCTTCTTAGTTTCTCTTCAATCTCATGACTGAACTGAATTCCCTTTTTATCACTTGAATCTCCTTTCTCACTGGTGGTACTTTCCTTCTGCAAATTTTCAAGTAAGGTACTGATCTCACTATCTTTGTCTTGAAGCTTGCGAGTCATTTCTTTCTCCTTATCTTCTCGTTGTCTTTTGAGCCTGCCAATTTCTTCTAATTGCCTTTTATTTTCAGCAGCTAACTTCTCAAGTTGATCTTTCAAAGAGTTTGATATGGCTTCTTTGATTCTGGTAGCTTCTTCAACTTGGAGATTTAGATCAATTATAGTTTGTGTGGCCTTCTCACGTTCTTCTTGATTCCTCTTCTCAGATTTGTCTAATTGCTCTTGCAATACCTTGTTCTATTCACAAAGTTTCTCAACCTTTTGCATAGCATTAGCAATATCATTATCTAAACATTCATTTCTATCATTTGTCAGGGAACAATGGGATTCATCACATTTTGAAGTATTACAATCTATGAATTTAGAATAGTGCTTATCTTCTATACCTGATAAACATATTTCTTCAAAAACATTACAAGCAGGGTGTTCAAGAGACTTACCTTCAAACTTGGATCTTGTACTGACCTTTCTATGGAGTTGTCTTCTGCTTTCTGTTCTTCAATGGACTAGAGTTGATTTATCTTTAGTGACAATTCCTCAATTGAGTTGCACTTTCCTATTTTCTCCTTTTGGAGATCTGTCAAATCTTTAACCATGAATTTCATAACCTCTTCTTCATGTTCTTTAGTGGAGTATAACTGTTCTAATTTGATCCACAATTCCTTAGTTGTGTTGTACTTTCCAATCTTCTCTTTTATGGAATCTGATAAGCACTATTGTTTCCACTTATTTTTCCTTGCTTCCTTCTGAGCTGTTGTTTTCACTTTCTTCGGATGATTGTACCCTGTAAGCACTAATTGCCATATTCCAATACCTTCTAATTCAAGATAAACTTGCATTCTTCTTTTCCAGATCAAGTAATTTGTCCCACAAAACAATGGTGCTCCATTCACTGAGAACCCCATCATGTGTCAAGGATCTCCTTCAAGCTGGTAAGGCTTTCTTTGAAGGCCTGCTCTGATACCAATTGTTGGACACACCGAGCACACTGAGAGGGGGGGGTGAACAATGTGTGTAGCTTTTATTACTTTTTCAACTTTAAAAATCATTGGAAGCTTTTTCAATGTTATGCAGAGTATGTAATTATCACATTATCATTATATCATCATCAGCATTATTAACAACTACATCTCATCATCACATATCATCATATCATCATCGCATAGGAAGCATTGCAAAACACAGTACACAATATTTTTACATGGAAACCCAAGTCCTAGGGAAAAAACCACAGAAGCCTTTATAATAATAATTTACCACCAACAACTGGAAGGAGGCAACAACTCCCTTTGTTACAAAGACTTCAATTCTCCAGCTACAACTGGAAGGAGGCTACAACCCCCTGGTTTACAGGCTACAACCTGAAGGAAGCCTTAGCTCCCTATATTTCCTTGCCCCGTCCTGCCACCCTAATATGAAGATAGTAACTGAAACTACTGAACCACAAACTTCACTGATCTTGCGGACCTGCTATCCAACACTTGTAACCAATCTGTACCACACTGCACAACCACTGTCACTGCTCATCAACTGTTCACTGCTCATCAACTGTCCACTGACCACTGCACCACAACTGCTCCACACTACTCATCAACTGACCAATCAATTTGTCTGCACCAATCAATCTGTTGTTCACATCATCCGACTCAGTCAATCTGAGTCTAACAAACTGCACACCAAACCCCGAATCTGCTGCTGATAACCTCTGCACTCTTATCACTGCCAAATCATCCATGTATACTAACAAGTCATTTTACTGCCATACACTGCTCATGTACATCCTTGTACACCTTGTCATACACAATCACTAAACAAATAATCCTTCTCTGCTTCCACTGAACATAAGGCATGCATCGTCATGCACCATCATCATAGGTATGCATCATTGTCATAGGGTATGCATCATCATCATAAAATATACATAATCGTCACTTCAGTGTGCACCATGTATGCATCATCAACATCAAGTATACATCATAATGCATAGGAGAGCATCATCACACTATGGTATGCATGTACATCATATTGTATAGGAGTGCATCAACTTCATAGAGTGTACATCATTATCACATGCATTATCATCATAACGTGTATAATATCATAGCATAAAGGTATGCAACATCATCATCATTTCCTCCATAATGACTTCAAATATATATACCAATATATAGGCTCACATACTAATATCAAAGATGAACTCTATCCATGAGAGACATGTGCCATTACAAGAGAAACCCAGAAGCATGAGCCATACCTTTTTGAAGATCATAAGTTCAAGAAACAATATACAAACCAAAAGAAACTCTATATCATGTCATCACATAACCCTCATAACAAACTTTCCAACGAGCCAAGAATTTTGTAATTCTGATTCTGTATGAGAAAGTTATGCCAATTTTAGTGAAGATGCCCAAAAATTTCTCCTCCACAAAATTTCGCACTTTTCTCCAAGAGTTGCGAAATTCCAATTGATGAGCAAATTAAATGTTTGATATTCTATTTATATAGGTTGTAGAGGAAAGTTATTACCTCAAACTGGGCCAACATGCAATTCAAAATTACAAATAATTACTTTTTCTTTTGTTTGGTCGGTTCACCCAAAAAGGTGGGGTACACCAACTTCAAAAATTCATATCTCTTCAACCGTAAGGAGTTAGAAGATGGTCCACAAGGACTATCTCCCTATGATGGGTTTATTTGCAAATTCTTGGTCTAACACCCTTAAATGATTCAATATGTCCAGGATGTCAAAGACCCCACACATGAGGGTGCCAAAGACCATACCACCAACTACAAGAGTTTCAAAGTCTTCTTCAACATATCAAGGCACGTCCGTGGGATCTACCTCCATCTACATCCCAATAGCCATATAACCACAAATAGGACCATACATCACTATGGTTCAAGACCCAAGGCACCACATGCAAGGGTTTCGAGGACTCTTTCAAGGATATCATATAATATTTAAACAAGATACTTTCCATGGACTTCAAACCCATCACATAGGACTCCATCACCAAGTGATGAGGGAATCATGACCAAGGATTCTATCATATCAAAGGCTCCAACAATCATGGGCTTACAAACCACCATATGTATGGATTCCAAAACCCAAATCATTTCCAAATGCACCATCAATGATCATATAGTGTCCAAGGGTCATCATGCCACCATTTATGTGGATGCCAGACGTTCTCATGCATAATGACCATCTCCAAGGGTTCCATGACCCCAACAAGGGATACACGGGCATCAATATCTTCATCGAGGGTTCCAAGTCTTCATCAAGTCATTAATGACCACATCATCACCTTTAAGGGGACAAGGACCATTAAGTCATCAAATGTGGATCCAAGGACTTCTTCATCAAGCAAGGGGATTCATAGGCTTCTTCAACCGCCTCAACCACACTAGGAGACCTCCAAGGGTCAAGATCCATCATGACATCACCTATGGGGTTGCTAGACCTTCTCCTGGGGTACCATGACCTCAATAAACACAAATGACCACTAAAAGGGTCATTTGGACTCTTGCAACTTCTTCGACATTTTTGTAGCGTACTGGGGCATAAGTTGTGGTACTGGGGAACCAAAGAAACAACTGGGGAACCGTAAAACATCTTTGGGGTACTTAAACACTCTACAGGGTGTTCGGGGCTTTTGTCATTGTCCCAAAGGGCTCCAAGGGCTTCAAACTTGGGCTTGGACAAGATCAAAAGGTCTCCTTAGACACTGAGAATTACTTAACCCTCAGGGGCTCCTCAAGGGAAACCAAGACATGTTGGCATCAATGACTATACACTGTTGGCATCAATGACAACTTAATCAACATAAAGATGCGCATTTATTATATGAGTTGTTGGATAAATTTATCCAAGAGATAGGCCCATAGTATATTGTCGAAGTCATTATGGACAATGCTGCTAATTATGTGGCTACTGGGAGGTTGCTTATGCAATGTTATTCATGCTTGTATTGGACTCCTTATGTCGCCCTTTGCATTGGTTTAATGCTAGAGGACATGGGCAAACTCCTTTGATCAAGGAAGTCATTGTTTCAGCTTGGAGTGCTAATATGTGTGTGTGTGTGTGTTCTTTCACTTATGAGACAATACATGTGGGACAAGGAGTTGGTGTGTCCCGATGCAATTCACCACCAGCTTCAATTCTCTTCAATCTATCCAGAGAGTTATGATGGAGTTACAAAGCATTTTTATTTCTGATGAGTGGGCTACTTGTGTCTATAACACCATACCTAATGGGCAAGCCATAGCCCAATTGGTGCAATTTGATCAGCTTTTTTGAGCTGGAGTGTTGAAGGTATGTGCCATCAGTGAACCTCTGGTAAAGGCGTTTGGTTGATCGTAACAAGCCCACAATGGGCTACTACTTGTATGAGGCCATGGATAGGGCCAAAGAGGCTATCCATTGGTACTATGACGACAAGGGGATGAGGGATTCACTAGACGAGTCGAGCTATGGGGTGTAATTGATGAATGATGGAATAATAATCTCCATCATCTCAATCATGCAGTAGGGCTCTACCTCAACCCCGCATTCTCTTATGCATGTGCATTCTAGTTTGGTGTTGAGATCATGGATGGATTTCTCCAGTGTGGCCAGAGGATGGTGTTAACTCCCTTTGAATGATCAGATATTTCCAAACAGATAAAGATCTATAGGTTGGCAGCTGACACTTTCGGTTATGACATGGCTGTCCAAAATAGAACCATGAGGATGCCAGGTAAGCTTCAAAGTTCAACCTACAAGTACAATTTGTTTAAAGCTTTAAAATTTCAATGTCTTTAGTATTTACTCTTTCCTTTTTATCTATTTGTTACTTGGTGGAAATTTAATTTGTCTTTCCTTTCTTTATATTCATTGTAGATGTGTGGTGTGTTATGAACAACGCAATTGTAGACTGAATGCTAGTGATTGGTAAGCATGTGGGAGAAGTCTAGGCCCAAATGTCACCATAGCCTAGCCTCTCAATTTCTTTGGGTAACTCCTAAACCCAGGGGAGAGCCCTTGAAAATACCTACAAACAACCAAATACATGCAAATACCTATCTACAACCTTGTAACTAGATCAGTGCCTTATATGGAGTCAAACAATGAATAATATAGACACATAAATCAGAATAAAGAAGTTAATTCAGATCTGTGGATAAATCCAATAGGGCGAATTTGTAGGGTGGACCAAAATTTCTAACTTCCAAGTATTTTTGTATTTTTTGGAATTTTTCATATTTTTAGGGTTTTTTATGAATAAAATTGCAATAAAATAAAGTACAAGTAAATTGATAAAAAAGGTAATTAAATGACAAGCAAGGGGATATGATTTTGTCTCAAACACTAGGGCATTTAGAGATTAATGATCAATATCCTTCTCTTGAAATGTTCTTTAACACTTACAAGCTAAGGCATCACTTATCAACCTCTAGGGTTCGATAGGAGAGCCTAACTAGGACAAATGAAGAAGTCCAAGGCCCCAAATAGCAATAGAGAACTCCTATGGAGGATGTTCCCCTTCATACAAAAGTTGACAAACTGTCGACAAAAAGACCTAACAAATCAACAAAAAGCACCATAAAAGCACCATTCAACTAAACTAGGAGCATAACTTGCCAACATTTAACAAGAATGAGCAAGGAAAGAGATCTTAGGTCAAACTTGTGCATGAGTTTTTCCATCTAGTCTAGCATCAACCATTTGCATGTGTAAAAAGAATCCCTAAGACATCATTCATTCACTTTCAAGCCAAAGAATTCATCCCAAGAGAAGTGCACATCACATTAATGACTCATAGAGTAGGAGAAAGAGAGTAAAAAAATATTTGAACCCTTCTCTTATGATTTTACAATGATGTGAGGATGTCTATTTATACTTTTCATCCTCTACTTTTTAATTGTTGAGCCTACAAGTCTAAAATAAAGTTAAATTAAAAATATAGGGTGAATTCCCCACAAGCTGGGAAATAAGCCCTAAAATGGACAAAATATAGAAAAATAGACTAAACTAAGGCTTCACTTAGTGGAATAGTGAGTCAAATGGGGACGTCATGCCCCAACTAACCCCAAAATGATGCCTATCCCTCAATGCCCCCCTTTCCAAGCTTGTAGGCTCAATGGTGGAAGGATGATGTCATAGGGAAAAACACTAGAGGAGGGGTTTCTGAGTACTAGAATTAGGTCCAAGTGGGTGAAGGAGGTGTGCTAGATAGGGGACAACAACCCTTTACAAGATGCAATCACACCTGTGCATAACAAAACCAAGGCAGTCATGTGCCCTAGTGGGTCATCCCCAGAAGCCACGGACACCAACCCATAGGCTTGAAGCCCTGCATGGTGGGGACATCCACACATCGAAGGGGAAGTCAGTTCTGCCACAAAGTCAAAGTGCTTCTGAGAGTGAAATCAAGGAGGTCGGCCATGACCAATCCATGGGGGCAACAACCCCTAATCCGAATATCCATACAATATAACCCACTTTGGCCTTTACAATAAATTGTTTAGACCCCTTTCTCTAGGCTTGGCCCTACTGGAATGCTACAGTAGATCTGAGGTGTAACAACTAGCCCCAACTGTGTGACATACACTCTTCCTAGGAGTGTATGAGATCCCCTAGGATCTTCAGGGTACCTGTAGACCTGCACACACATCTAGCAACAAAGACATCAAATGCATCAGAGGCATACACTCCGTCTTGCCTTGTTCAACATGAAAAATGCAAATAACTCAAGATGAAATAGCAACAAGTGCAATGCATGGGTAACAATAAACGCTGAACTCAAATGAAACTATACCTATCTACCCTAATTATGATAACAAAGAAGGTTCAAGTGAAATCATACCACCAATGTAGCCACCTGATCATATGATTCATGCCAATTTTTCTTCCTTTGTCTTTGGAAATAATCCAAGACAGAATCACATCAATGATAAGTTGTGTACATACCAGTATCTTTGTTGGAGGGAAGCTGAAATGACGAACAAGCTTAGCAACCTGGAAGCCTTCAAATTTTTGCCACAAAGGATGGTCACTCTCACAAGCTTTATCTATCCATTCCTGCACCAAGCTCAAGTATACACTATCCCCATCATATATCTGTTCGGAGAAATTTGTTTTCATGGGGTGGGTTATCTGGTTATGAACTTGTGAGATCACTTGCAAAGATGAGCCTTGGAAAATTTCTGGAGAATCTTTATAGGCCAAATGTAATGTGTCCTTGTACTTGTTCAAGCATTCTTTTGGACATGCAAACATGTTGTTCATCTTTGTAATAGTCATGTAAGTATCACCAATAATCTTTAAGAATTTGAAATTGTCAGCCACAAAATTCGTACCTTCAATTTTAAGTATAAAGATAAATAACAAATATCATGGTAAGGAGACATAGATAATACACCTTCCCACATACCTGTCTTAGTTTCATTGCAATGCATTATTGAAAACTTACCAGTACCATATCGAAAGGGCTGCTCAACCTCTATAGTGCTTGCGACACATCACTGGGAAACATAACCGTGGCCTACCTTAGGAAAGGGTAAACCCATCAGCTCAATACCTGTAAAGGAACTCTCTATATGAGACCTTATACTGTCCTTGATGCTGGGTAGGCACAATTGAACTGAGCCCAAAAGAAATCTCTTCAGAGATGTGGCTTCCAAAATCTTCAAACCCTTTATCATAATGGAACAACTGTATATGGTGATCACCTGTAATAGCAACAGGATCCGCATCCTGAGGTGCTTCATCGTCAAAATGTAAATGCAAAATTTTTGATCCAATCTTCATCACCAAAGCAACGACAACGAGGGGAAGGAACAATCATATCTTCTTCAACCGGGCTTTCATTGATTATGTCCTCAATATCCTTCCTTGAAGGGATTAAGACTTCTTCATATTGCTTCAAATCTGCATAAAAGTTTCATTCGAACTGATCCATACTAACTTCTTTTTTTTCTATGAAGGGCATGAAAGGCTCATAGATGACTTCTTCGAAATATGTGCAACTAGAGGATCCTGAAACAATGCTGCTAGGTCTTGAAGAATCATAGATTGGTGAACCCATGAAATTCCAATAATCATCATCTTCAAGGATCCCGTTTTACCTCCAAGAGGTCCAAGATATCATGAGAAACTATGACATGATGGTAAGGAGAACTCACAGTTTCCTTTTGTTCTTTAATTTCTTCAACTAGGGCTTCTTGTTCTTCATTTCTTGCATCGCAATCATATTCATTTTCAGAAGAACCTTCCCCTTCAGCTATAAGGCCTAGGATATTATCGACTAGATCTTGGACTATAGTTTCTTCAAGCAAGCCTTCAGAGACTTGATCCTCATCATGGATTTCTTTGGGAAGGACTGCTTCATGCTCTTTTGGGGCTTGGTCAACAGAATCTACATGTTCTTCCCTCTTGAATAAACCTTTTGCGTACTCGACATAAGATACCCATTTGCTACGTTTTTCTAGACACGAGTAACTACAAAATATCTCTATCAATTCTGCGAAAGAGGATACTGTACCTTTTCCCAAGCCTTTAAACCAAACAAAGGACTCTTCATCTAAGTGCACCACAAATGACTTCATGTAGGTGTCTTCAACTTTCCGAATTCCGAAATCTAGAGTATTTTCCAGAAAT
The DNA here is from genome assembly GCA_027924585.1 of Larix kaempferi. Taxonomy (NCBI): domain Eukaryota; kingdom Viridiplantae; phylum Streptophyta; class Pinopsida; order Pinales; family Pinaceae; genus Larix; species Larix kaempferi. The sequence goes on from BSBM01000910.1 coordinate 22,764,977, forward strand.
TGTTTGACGTGCTCTATGGGACAATCACCACAATCACAAAACAAAAACGCGAATGGATTTGGTAACTCATCTAAAATGCTTGACAGTTGAAGAGGAGAAAATAGATCGACCGGATTGGAAATTTCTTGGACATCCTCCTTAGGAAGGGAAATTATGGTTCCAAAATTTCTTCATCAACATTGGGATCCCACTCATTACAGAATGCCTCAACTAGTTGCAAGAATTATGATATCCCCTTAGGAAGAAGTTTATCATTCATAGCATAATAATTCAAATGCATAAACAAGATCACTAGAAGAAAGACAAAGCACAAAACAATAACAACAGAGTTTATCCTGGGCAACCCAAACGGGAGAAAACTTAACAACCTTCGTATGGAGATGATAATTATGAGATTAAAGTATAATCATAAAGGAGAAAAGATGGAAATGCTTTCCAAAAGATAGAAACCCCAAAATAGTATTCTCCTACCGTAGTGCGAACTTCTCTCTCTAGATGATTCGAACTTGTCTTGAGTGGATGTGTGAATAATGAGGTGAACTCACCTCTTATTTATACAAGTGCAAAACTGGAAAATTCCCTAACTGGGCCGTCTTCTCTTGGGGAGCAATAAATAATTTTATTTTTAATTTTCTTTTGCTTGCTTTTCATCCCAAGATTTACATTGATTTTGTCAAGGGTTTAACATAATTAAATACATCAAGTTCATCTCCCTTAGGAGGTACAATCAAGTACAATAAAATACAATAAATAATATCTTTCGAAGTTGCACAAAATCCAACACTCCCTCTCAACGAGGAAGGTATTCTTTGGTCTTCATCAGCATCATGGTCATCTGGGTTTCATCTGTGCATCTATATTGTCTCCATCATCTCTATACATACTGAAGGTTGTCCACATAGTCTCAGTCCTTCAAGAAGTGTCATCATGCATCATGCTACCTGTTTGTATTATCTGTCGATGGGATTTCTCCCATACCTGGCTGAGATCCCAGACGAGCAAATGGGCACGACCATCTACTACCTGTTCGTCTCATCTGCCGATGGGGTCCTCCCATACCTGGCTGAGAACCTGAACGAGTAGAGTTACCTGTGCAATCACACAACCATCTACTACTAGTTCGTCTCATCTGCTGATGGGATTTATCCCATACCTAGCTGAGAACCTGGACGAGCAGAGGCACCTGTGTGAACCCGACCATCCACTACTTGTTCGACTAATCTGCCGATGGGATTTCTCCCATGCCTGGCTAAGCACCTGGACGAGCGAAGGTACTTGGGTGAACCCGACCATCCACTACCTGTCCGACTCATCTGCCGATGGGATTTCTACCATACCTGGTTGAGCACCTGGACGAGTGGAGGTACCTGGGTGAAAGCAAGGCAAGCATCTCAATATCATCTTTCCCTCTCAAGGAGGAAAAAGTTCTCTTCTACTCCAAGTATTTCGCGAAAGTATTTGAACTTCACCCTTGGAAGAGCCTTGGTGAGAACATCTACAGACTGGTCGTCTGTCAGCACGTACTGTAACTCGATCGCACCTTTCTGCACCATATCATGTATGAAGTGATATCGAATCTCTATATGCTACGACCTGTTGTGAAATACATGATTCACTGACATTTGCACATAGCTCTAGTTATCACAGTGAATCACGGTCGGCTCTGGAATCTGGCCAAACAATCTTGCCAAGAGTTTACGAATCCAAACTGCTTCTCGAGCTATTGTACCAGCAACCATGTACTCGGCCTTTGCAGTACTGAGTGCTACCGAATTTTGCTTCCTGCTGCACCAGGAAATAACTGCAGAACCCAAACTGAAGCAACATCCGAAAGTAGTCTTCCTATCTGCACCGCATTCGGCCCAATCTGAGTCTGTAAACCCATGCAATCTCAGGTCACAATCTGAAGCATACTTCAAACTATATCCCACAGTGCCGCGCAAGTATCTGAGAACATGTTTTGCAGCAATCCAGTGAATCTGCCTCGGTTCGCACATGAACTGACTGAGAGCATTCACATCAAAACATATATTTGGTCTGGTGTTTGTCAGATACATTAATGACCCAATCAGCTGGCTATACATGGTGGGATCAATTAAATCTGAGTCTGAAGCAGAATCTCTCAGCTTCTTCCAATTCGCATCCATCGGAGTGGCCATGGACTTGCAGTCCAACATTTTGAATCTCTTCAATATATCTATGGTGTACTTTCCTTGTCCTAGGAAAATCTGTTTTTGCCTCTGCCATACTTCTAATCCCAAGAAGTAGTGCATCAATCCAAGATCCTTCATTTCATACTCAAAGGCGAGATTCTTCTTACACCATATGATAAGTTTCTCATTTCCTGTGAGGAACAAGTCATCAACATATAGCACCAAAATAAGTGGTTCATCATCTACAACCTTGTAGTAAAGGGTGGGGTCTGCATCACTCTTTATAAATCCCAAGCTCACCAGGAATTCCTCTATCCGTCCATACCAAGCACGAGGTGCTTGCTTGAGTCCATATAGTGCCTTTTTCAATCTGCATACATGAGACTCCTTTCCGTGGACAATGAACCCATATGTCTGCTCGATGTAAACTTCTTCCTCAATAACACCATTGAGAAAGGCTGTCTTCACATCCATCTGATGCAACTTCCATCCCATAGCTGAAGCAATAGCAATGATCGATCTAATGGAAGTATATCAAGCCACGGGAGCAAATGTCTCGTCATAATTGACTCCCTCTTTTTGAGAGAATCCTCTGGCAACAAATCTGACCTTGTATTTTTCAACACTTCCATCTGCTCCATGCTTGATCTTGTATAACCATTTAGAAATCACTACTGACTTCTCCTCAGGTCTCGACACAACCTCCCACACATCATTCTTCATGATGGATTGATATTCTTCCATCATGGCATCCTTGCAAACTTGATGTTCGGATGCTTCTTCGTAAGTGGTTGGTTCTGAATCAATAACGTTGCTCATCAGTGCCATATAACTAGAGAACCTCTGAGGTCTTTTGCTTTCTCTGGAAGCACCATGTGGAGCTTCATGCCCCTCTGCATCCTACAGTGTCTGTTGTACCCATCTAGGTCTTTTCCAACCTGCAACATCTCTGGGGATATCAACTGGATCAATGGAGTCGATAGGTTCGTCCTTTTCAGCTAACTCCCTCTTAATTGGAGGGGGAGATGATTTCATCTTCTTTGGTTCTAACATTTCTTCATCATTGATCTCCATGTATGATCCTCTGCCTTTCCTGACAGCCATTTCTTCTTCAAAGGTCACATCCCTACTGACTTCAATCTATCTAGATCCTGGAATGTAAATTCTATAAGCCTTTGAAGACTGACTGTATCCCACAAAGGTTCCCTTCTTGCCTGAAGGTTCTAACTTTGATCTTTTCTCCTTGGGTACATGTATATAGACTGGACAGCCAAATATTCAGAGGTGGCCCACTTTTGGTTTCACTCCTATGAAAGCTTCTTCCGGAGTCATATTCTTCAATATCTTATGTGGGCATCTATTTTGTACATATACAGTTGTTCTGGATGCTTCTGCCCACAAGAACATTTGAAGACTTTGGTGATGTATCATAGCTTTGGCTGCCTCCACAATTGTTCTATTCTTTCTTTCCGCAACCCAATTTTGTTGAGGGTTGTAAGGAACTGTGAGCTCCCTCTTAATTCTTGCTTCCTTGCAAAAATCATTAAATTCTGTAGAGGTGTATTCTCCACCATTATCGGATCTCAAAATCTTGATCCTCTTTCCTGACAGATTCTCGACTTGTGCTTTAAATTATTTGAACTTGTTGAATACTTCCTCGGATTCCTTAGACTTGAGGAAGTATATCTAGTCTTTCATGAGTAATCATCAATGAATGTTATATAGTAATGATATCCACCCAATGAAGCAATTGTCATGGGTCTGCACAAGTCAGAGTGTACTAGATCCAAAATCCCTTTGGATCTACTCTCACTATCTGGAAAAGATCTCTTGGCATTCTTGCCAAGTGCACATCCTCTACATGTTCCATCATGGTCTACCTGGAGCCCTAGTAAACCTATCATTATATTCTTCAGTGTTGGGAGAGCTTGATAGTTTAGATGAGCTAGTCTTCTGTGCCATAATTCGCCCATACTTGCAACATCATGTACTAGGGCTTGGACTGGTGGAGTGTTTAGTCGATACAAGCTCTCTTCTCTTATACCAATAACTTTGGCTGTGTTCATGCTTGAGTTCTTGTGCCAAGCAAGTAATTTCCCTTCGAAGAAATCTACTTTATATCCTTTGTCTTCCAAGGCTGAGATGGAGACAATGTTTCTTTTCATACCAGGCACATAGAGCACATCACTGAAGCGCAATGTATCATTTGATTCTAGTTGAAGGGAGGTGGCTCCAGATCCCTTCATAGTGTAGTTAGCATCATCTCCAAGTACAACACGGAGATGTGAATCTTTCTCAACTAATTCTGAAAGATTTTCTCTATAACCTGTCATGTGTCTAGAAGCACCACTATCTATGAGCCAAGTGTCACTAGTGGTGGGAATAGTACCTGATAAAGCTGATATGAATAGAAATTATGTATGATCTTCATTCCTTTGTTTCTTGTGATGATGATCTTCTTCTACATCAGCGATGGATGCTTCATGATTCCTTTTACTTGAACTTCGACAACTACTGGCGTAGTGTCCATATTTTCTGCACCTATAGCATTGAACTTGAGATATGTCCTTCTTTTGATCTGGGTGAGGACTTGATCTCCTATCTTGGTGCTTGTGTTTATGGAACTTCCTTCCTTTCCCCTTACCTTTCTTGGCATGGGATACAAATGCTTGATTCTCCTTAGGTTGAGTACCATGGAGCCTTTGTCGTGTTGCAATCCTTGTCTCCTCCTGAGTGCAATCTGCCCATAGCTTATCAAACTTGGGTAGTTTAGATCTACCACTTATGCTTTGAATAAAGGATTCCCAAGATGGTGGAAGACCATTCAGAGTGGTGATAGCAAGCTCCTTATCATCAATGGGATCTCCACTGGTGCTAAGCTTATCCCTTAGTTCTATGATCCTCATGAAGTATATGGATTCTAATTTGGACATCTTCATATTTGAAAGCTAGTTCCTCAATGTAATGGATACATTGATGCTAGTGTGTTCAAACAACTTCTGTATGGTCTTGAACATTTCCTAGCGGCCTTCTTCCCTGAGATTTGTGGAACCAAATGATCTCTTACTGAGTCCACCAGAATCCTTCTTGCTCTGGCATCATTCTTCCTCCATCGGGATTTGTCTTCTTCAGCTTTTGGTTCAGGGACTTTCTCATTTACATATTGTAATAGGTCATTTTCTTCTAGAAGTAGAAGAACCCTAGACTTCCAAGAGATAAAATTGGAAGCTCCTTCCAGACGACCTTTAACCTTCATTCCAATCATCTTGACGGCAGATCTGGTATAGAAACCCTAGCAGGAGCTAGGTCAAAATGAAAGTTGGAAGTTTGGAAAACTGATTCCACAGGTAGATGCGCCCTAGCAAGGCGAGTTGAGATGAGGTAGGGCTGATCCAAATCTGTGGAGAAAAATAGGTAAAACCTGAAACCCTAATTTTTGTTGCAGCTGCAGATTGAAAATTCTCGGAATTGAGTTTTGTCTTCACCAAAAGATGCGCACTCCTTAGTGCAAAATTCCCAAGGCTCTTTTTAATCCAAAAAGTTGAGTGAAGACTTCAAAAGCTGAAACTTTAGTTCAAGCAGGGTTCCAACAATGTTCCGGCAATGGATTCTTCTAGTACCGCTCTGATTCCATTTTAGTTTTTCATACATTCATAGAATAATAATTCAAATGCATAAACAAGATCACTAGAAGAAAGACAAAGCACAAAACAATAACAACAAAGTTTATCCTGGGAAACCCAAACGGGAGAAAACCCAACAACCTTCGTATAGAGATGATAATTCTGAGATCAGAGTACAATCATAAAAGAGAAAAGATGGAAATGCTTTCCAAAAGATAGAAACCCCAAAATAGTCTTCTCCTGTCGCAATGCGAACTTCTCTCTTTGGATAATGCGAAGTTGTCTTGAGTGGATGAGTGAATAATGAGGTGAACTCACCTCTTATTTATACAAGTGCAAAATTAGAAAATTCCCTAACTGATCTGACTTCTCTTGGGGAGCAATAAATAATTTTATTTTTAATTTTCTCTTGCTTTCTTTTCATCCCAAGGTTTACATTGATTCTTTCAAGGGTTTTACATAATTAAATACATCAAGTTCATCTCCCTTAGGAGGTACAATCAAGTACAATAAAATACAATAAATAATGTCTTCCGAAGTTGCACAAAATCCAACACTCCCTCTCAAAGAGGAAGGTATTCTTCAGTCTTCATCGGCATCACGGTCATCTGGGTTTCATCTGTACATCTATACTGTCTCCATCATCTTTATACATACTGAAGGTTGTCCACATAGTCTCAGTCCTTCGAGAAGTGTCATCATGCATCAACTTCACCAATCCTTTGGTGAGTCCAAGAGAATCACTCAATCCTGGATATCTGAGATATCAGCTATGCCATCTCTGTTATACCATTTGCTACATGTCTGTCTCATCTGTCGATGGGATTTCTCCCATACCTGGCTGAGATCCTAGACGAGCAAATGGGCACGACCATCTACTACCTGTTCGTCTCATCTGTCGATGGGGTCCTCCCATACCTGGCTGAGAACCTGAACGAGTAGAGTTACTTGTGCAATCACACGGCCATCTACTACCTATCTGTCTCATCTGTCGATGGGATTTCTCCCATACCTGGCTGAGAACTTGGACGAGCAGAGGCACCTGTGTGAACCCGACCATCCACTACCTATCTGACTCATCTGCCGATGGGATTTCTCCCATACCTGGCTGAGCACCTGGACCAGTGAAGGTACCTGGGTGAACCCGACCATCCACTACCTGTTCGACTCATCTGGCGATGGGATTTTTCCCATACCTGGCTGAGCACCTACACGAGTGGAGGTACCTCGGTGAAAGCAGGGCAAGCATCTCGATGTCATCTTTCCCTCTCGAGGAGGGACACCTTCTATTCTACTCCAAGTATTCCGCAAAAGTATTCGAACTTCACCCTGGGAAGAGCCTTGGTGAGAACATCTGCAGTCTGGTCATCTGTCGGCACATACTGTAACTCGACCGCACCTTTTGCACCATATCATGTATGAAGTGATATTGAATCTCTATATGCTTCAACCTGTCGTGAAATACATGATTCACTGACATTTGCACACAGCTCTGGTTTTCACAGTGAATCACGGTCGGCTCTAGAATCTGGCCAAACAATCCTGCTAGGAGTTTACGAAGCCAAACTGCTTCTCGAGCTGCTGTACTAGAAGCCATGTACTCGGCCTCTATAGTACTGAGCGCTATCGAGTTATGCTTCCTGCTGCACCAGGAAATAACTGCAGAACCCAAATTGAAGCAACATTCAAAAGTACACTTCCTATCTGCAACACATCCGGCCCAATTTGAGTCTGCAAACCCCTGCAATCTCAGTTCACAATCTGAAGCATACTTCAAACCATATCCCACAGTGCCACGCAAGTATCCGAGCAAATGTTTTGCAGCAATCCAATGAATCTGCCTTGGTTCGCACATGAGCTGATTGAGAGCATTCGCAGCAAAACATATATCTGGTTTGGTGTTTGTCAAATACATTAATGACCCAATCAGCTGGCTATACATGGTGGGATCATTTAAATCTAAGTCTGAAGCAGAATCTCTCAGCTTCTTCCAATTCACATCCATCGGAGTGGCCATGGACTTGCAGTCCAACATTCTGAATCTCTTCAATATATCTATGGTGTACTTTCCTTGTCCTTGGAAAAAAAAATTCTGCCTTTGCCATACTTCTAATCCTAAGAAGTAGTGCATCAATCCAAGATCCTTCATTTCAAACTCAGAGGCGAGATTCTTCTTACACCATACGATATGTTTCTCATTTCCTGTGAGAAACAAGTCATCAACATATAGTACCAAAATCAGTGGCTCATCATCTACAACCTTATAGGAAAGGTTGGGGTCTGCATCACTCTTGGTAAATCCCAAGCTCACCGGAAATACATCTATCCGTCCATACCAAGCACGAGGTGCTTGCTTGAGTCCATACAGTGCCTTTTTCAATCTGCATACATGAGACTCCTTTCTGTGGACAATGAACCCATCTGGCTGCTCGATGTAAACTTCTTCCTCAATAACACCATTGAGAAAGGCTGTCTTCACATCCATTTGATGCAACTTCCATCCCATAGCTGAAGTGATAGCAATGATTGATCTAATGGAAGTATAACGAGCCACAAGAGCAAATGTCCCATCATAATCGACTCTCTCTTTCTGAGAGAATCCTCTGGCAACAAATCTGGCCTTGTACTTTTCAACACTTCCATCTGCTCCATGCTTGATCTTGTATAACCATTTAGAAGTCAATACTGACTTCTCCTCAGGATTGATGTTCTTTCATCATGGCATCCTTCCAAACTTGATGTTTGGATGCTTCTTCGTAAGTGGTTGGTTCTGAATCAATGATGTTACCCATCAGTGCCACATAACTGGAGAGCCTCTGAGGTCTTTTTCTTTTTCTGGCAGCGCCATGTGGAGCTTCATGTCCCTCTGCATCCTGCAGAGTCTGTTGTGCCCATCAATGATCAACATCCCCATCTTGAAAAGTCCTTTGACACTTGCAAGCTAGGGCATCACCTAGCAACCTCTAGGGTTCGGTAGGAGAGCCTAACTAGGGAAAATGAAGAAACCCAAGGAGCCAAATAGAAATAGAGAACTCGTATGGAAAATGTTCCCCTTCATACAAAAGTTGACAAAATGTTTACAAAAAGCCCTAACAAATCAACAAAATGCACCATAAAAGCACCATTCAACTAAGCTAGGAGCATAACTTACCAACGTTTAACAAGAATGAGCAAGGAAAAAGACCTTAGGTCACACTTGTGCATGAGTTCTTCCAACTAGTCTAACATCAGCCATTTGCATGTGTAAAAAGAAGCCCTACAACATCATCCATCCAAGCCAAAGAATTCATCCGAAGAGAAGTGCACATCACATTAATGACACTCATAGAGTAGGAGAAAGAGAGTAAAAAACATATTTGAACCCTTCTCTTGTGATTTTACTATGATGTTAGGATGTCTATTTATACTTTTCATCTTCTACTTTTTAATTGTTGAGCCTACAAGTCTAAAATAAAGTTAAATTAAAAATATACTAATTTTTAGGGTAAATTCCCCACAAGTTGGGAAATAATTCCTAAAATGGACAAAATATAGCAAAATAGACTAAAATAAGGCTTCACTTAGTGGAATAGTGAGCCAAAGGGGGGGGTGTCATGCCCCAAGTAACTCCATAATGATGAGTTAGTGCACATCACATTAATCCCAAGAGAAGTGCACATCACATTAATGACACTCATAGAGTAGGAGAAAGAGAGTAAAAAACATATTTGAACCCTTCTCTTGTGATTTTACAATGATGTTAGGATGTCTATTTATACTTTTCATCCTCTACTTTTTAATTGTTGAGCCTACAAGTCTAAAATAAAGTTAAATTAAAAATTTACTAATTTTTAGGGTAAATTCCCCACAAGTTGGGAAATAAGCCCTAAAATGGACAAAATATAGCAAAATAGAGTCATAGACTAAAATAAGGCTTCACTTAGTGGAATAGCGAGCCAAAGGGGGGTGTCATGCCCCAACTAACTCCATAATGATGATTATCCCTCAACACCCCCCTTTCCAAACTTGTAGGCTGAATGGTGGAAAGATGATGACATAGGGAAAAACACTAGAGGAGGGGTTTATGAGTGCTAGAATTAGGTCCAAGTGGGTGAAGGAGGTGTGCTAGATAGGGGACAACGACCCTTTACAAGATGCAATCTCCTCTGCATAACAAAACCAAGGTGGTCATGTGCCCCAGTGGGTCACCATCAGAAACCTCGGACACCAACCCATGGGCTTAAAGCCCTGCATGGTGGCGACATCCACACACCAAAGGGGTAGTCAGATGTGCCACAAAGCCAAAGTGCTTCCGAGAGTGAAACCAAGGAGGTTTGGCCATGACCAATCCAAGGGGACAACAACCCCTAATCCGAATATCCAGACAATATAACCCAATTTGGCCTTTACAATAAAAATTTTAGTCCCCTTGCTCTAGGTTTGGCCCTGCTGGAACACTGTAGGAGCTCTGAGGGTGCTAGGTCAAACTTGCAGCTCTTTAGGGTGTGAGCGTAACTGGAGTGTCTTTGAAAAGATACACTCCAAGAAGTGCAACAGGTTAGAAATGTTCAAGAATGAAAATTTAAATTTAAATTGTTTATAATTTTATTAATTTTGAATTGGTTTGTTTGTTTGGTGAGTAGTATCTATGGCAATTAAACAATTCTTGATTGATGCAGGCGTGGAGTTTATATGAAAAGAAAGAAAGAATGAATGTAGCCTAGTTTATGTGCAAAGAATTTTAAATGAAATGCTGTTAGAATTACCTTGATTTTGAAGTGCTCTTGGAGCTAGACCACTTTGCTTTCTTTTCCTCTTTAGCTAGTGTCAGAAGGTGACCACACAGGTCTCTGCTCTACTGGCAATTTCTTCACTTTGTAAAAGTTGAATTTAAGGTCTCCGCTCTATTGGCAATTTCTCTGCTCTGTAAAAGTGAATTTGATATCAACTAAAAAACATACATATGGTAAATCCATTCATTTTTACTGATCACCCAGTCCATTGTTATAATTGAAAAAACAAAAAAAATTGTAAATATTTTAATTTTCAGTAAGTATTACCTTTAACTCTGTTTTCTTTGTCCTATTAACTCTGTTTTCCTTGTCCTGTTATGTTTGTTGAAGATGAATTTTGCATTGTTGTCACTCTTTTTCACATGCTTTCATTCTTCTTCGCGCATTCTTCTCAGCGTAGCAAGAGATTCATATAGTAGAACATACAAAATAACAGCAGTGCAAAACGTACAGAACACAGAACAACGATAAATTACGGAACAAAAAGATAAGAAAGAACCAAGCGATGAACTATACCCAAAGACGGATTGATGGAAATGATGGCAGAGATGGTCATGCTTGCTAGAGGTACCTGCATTGATGTGGAAAGCTCCACGATGAGATGAACATTGAATGCAAACTTGACTTGATAAGAACATTTTTTGTTTAAAACAACTTGCTAACAACATTAATTTGAATCATGTGTTGTGTTATTAATGGTTGATCAATCTGCAGATGAGAGCATTAAAGATTTAATGTAGTGGCAAGATGTGTTGGTTTGTTGTACTCGATGTTTCCAGATTTGTCATTTTAGCACATTTATTAAAAAACACGAGTGTTGGTTTGTTGTACTCGATGTTTCCAGACTTTATCATTTTAGCATATTTATTAAAAAAACCATGATTTATCGTCTCATACCTAACTTGTGAAGCTAATCTGCGATCTCAATCAAGTTCTGGTTAGCGGCATTTATTAGACGAGTTAAACATATAATGAATGTGGCTTATCAACGAGAGATATTCATTTCCCCCTTCAAAGTGCCCAAATGCCCAACAATGTTTCCCCCTTCAAAGTGCCCAAATGCCCAACAATGTATTTTAGTTGATTCCCTTAGAATTTTTTTCCATTGTAAGTTTTTTAGTTGATTCCCTTTGACTTTTTCTCCATTGTAATACATTTATTGTCACCATATTCCTCTTTTAACTTAGTGATGGTCCTCAAAGTTTCCTCTTTTGATGACATTGTTAACTATTACAAGAAATCCTGAAGTAATATTAGTACAACATACAAATATATTCAAAGAATTCAAAACTTGTTTACAAATTATTTATTAGAAAAGAACTTTGATAATGTAGAGAACCCAAAATTTGTAAAAAAAATGGATGTTCAAAGTAGATAGAAATAATTGTTGTAGTCATCGAAATTATGACAAAATCTGTTATGGCATTGAAAGTATCACATAATTATTGCCCTATATCTTGGAGTCTTAGCGAATTTTACAATGATTTTGGAATTCCAATGTCCATTTAGCAAAGTCAAATTATGTCCATTTAGCAAAGTCAAATTTGTTGACTTAGAGAATCCAAAATTTGTAAAAAAAATGGATGTTGAAAGTAGATAGAAATAATTGTTGTAGTCATCGAAATTATGACAAAATCTATTATGGACTCCTTATCGCCTGCCCCTTACTCCGCAAACCGACACTATTTGCCCTGCCACCTTACCTCCTCCCGACTCCCCACCGGCGCCACCTCCCTCCCCGCCCTTCACCAGCTCCCTCCCCGCCCTTCACCACCTACTGTCCACCAGCACCTCCCCACTCCCCACCTCCCTCCCCGCCCTTCGCCACCTCCCCACTCCCCAACGGCGCCCTTCGCCACCTCCCTCCCCGCCCTTCACCACCTCCCTCCCCGCCGGCACTACCCCCACCAGCACCACCTCACTGCCCACCAGCACCTCCCCACTCCCCACCGGCATCACCTCCCACCAGCACCACCTCACTCATCAACCACCTCCCTCCCCACCCGCACCACCTCACTCCCCAACCTTCACCACCTCCCCTCCAGCTCCCCACAGCTCCCCACCGGCACTTCCCACCCGGCACCATCTCACTGCCCCACCCTTCACCACCTCCCCTGCCACACCCTTCACCACCTCCACAAACCCCCCACTATGCCGTGCATCCCTGTTGGGAGATGCCAAGGAAACCCACTCCCCAATGCAATGGGAGGGACATCCTCGGGCAGTAGGGTTATTAAACACCCACATACCACGTCTAAGACATTTCCTCCCTATTCTCCTTATTTTATACTGCCGAGCTTCGCTGTCAAATCCATTTACTTTGCATGTGGGATAAACATTTAAACAGTGCAATTTGAGATATGCTTATAAACAGTTAAACTGGGGATGCGAATCAGTTTCTTGGACAGTGCAATTTATTTAGAGAGATTCGCATAGTTTCTTGGACATCTACCACGATGATGACGAAATACAGGATCATCAACAGCCACAGCAATAATCTTGTCATTATTTTCATCCTGCACTCAAAAATAAATTCTGTAAACTATAATCTAAAAAGTGAATTTAAGTAGACCAGCCCAAAAAGAAATAAAAGGAATAAAAACAGTACTGGCTTAATAAATAATTATAAAAATAAGTCCAATTTTACATTATGCACGTCTTGGACATCCTGTCTCTGCCCGCTGAATGTTTTCATGCCAATTGTGGAAAATGCATTAATTTTATGTTAATTGCTGGTTCTTGAAGGACACTTAATAACCTTTTTATTAATGAAACAATTTGGGGATAAACTGAAGGGTTGTGAAGCATAATCCATCCACCAGCAGGATGAGAAACAATTGCACAAAAGACACCAGCAATGTATCCTGCGGCAAAACTCACTCCCAGTTGTACAGGTTTGCTAAATTGGCCCTTTGGGATGGGGACTGCATGCTTGTAGATAAACTCTACTATGGTCTCAAAGGATGCAAACTCCATCATGGTGTCTGCAACAACACACGACTATTAGAGTCACGAAAATACAGTTGCTATATCTTAGAGACATAAAATGCAATTGCTAATGAAAATTAGAAAACATTAAAAAGAGCAAATCTCCGAATAAAACATTCAACGGAGCTACCATACCTGCAACAACTTCTCTTGTCGAACAAGTTGTATCGTGTTCCACAATCCCTTTCTTTGCATGTCTTTCTCTTCGGAAGAGGCTTTTAGCATTTTCTTTGGTGGCAAAAGAGAATATCTTCAGGTAACTGTTGCTGCCTGACAAAATTACGGTACTGGATCTATTTCTTTGATAAATTCACATGATGCAGAGGGTGAATATTTTTTTTGACTTGTGCTGATCAGTCCAATTGTTGTTCAATGCACAGAATTTTTCTGTCTCCCTTGGAGACAAAGAATCCTTGATTTCTACAGATGGATTATATAAACTAAATATGGATTATATAAACTAAATAGAAAACTTTTTCACCTTAAATTCAAGCATTATGCCCAACTTAGCCCAGCTTATTTTTAATTTCTTTAAGAATAAAATCAATCGAAACTGTTGTATAAATTGGAATATTATGTTGGAAGCTCACATAAATTCTCACATTATTTAAGCCACGCATACTTGCTGCCGGTAATTCAAATTATTATATTCACAGCCTTAAATTTTCTAGATATTTAAATGAAAAAGTAATGCTTGGATTATTATTTACTTGGGAGTTGGAGTTGAGAATCATTGTGCATGCAAAGAAGGCCATGTGGACTTCTCATCATTTCCAAACTTGGCCCACATACAATGCAATGAATAATAATACCTTGATGACAGATTACTTCACCTGATTTTGCTATGAAGCCACTCAGTTTCTCAAATTTTGAACACCTGCTATTTGGATAGAGTTGCATATTCTTTCCACTGGCAGCGTAGTGAATATATTGTATGGCCACTGGCAGCGTAGTGAATATATTGTATGGCCAGGCCTTTGAAGCAGGGATAGAGACACAATGGGAACATATTTGCAGAGGTCTTTCCTCAATTATTTACGTGCCTTAAATTTTTCAATGCATAAGTTCATTCAATTGAAGCGAAAGGTCATGGCCATGGTTGGCCTTGTTCATAAGCATTTTTTTTTATTTTGAAGTTCGGATGAGGTTTGTTGAGAAAAGTCATAATTCTCAACCTTTGATTGAGAACAATGGATGTGGCCATGGTTGGCCTTGTTCATAAGCTTTTTTTTTTTGAAGTTGGGATGAGGTTTGTTGAGAAAAGCCATAATTCTCAACCTTTGATTGAGAACAATGGATGTGGGGCAATTTATAAGAACATAAACATGAAAATACCCAGTTGGATATTTAAAATAGTAATGCTACAGAAACATTAATAGGGAAATGAAGGAGCAACGAGATATAGACAGTAATACACAACAAGGTTTAACCGCATAATGCCTTTTCAAGGAGAACGAAATGTTGCATCAATTAGAAGTGTAGGAATATGGGGAAACTTTTAAGAAACCAGGCTAAACTATAACAACTTAATGAATGGGAGAGAGCACAAATTTCCTCCACAGAAGGAGCATTGGCAACCATAAAGATATATCAGGAAAAGAAAAGATACTTGCGCACAATTAGAGAACCAATCGTTTACCAAACATCATCTCAAAGGAACCAAAAACGGAAATAAAGAGCTTTAACCCCTAAGGACCATAGAATATCATAATAAAGCTTCAATATATGCATCTATATATCATATGCCATTATGTATAATGAAGAGAGGAACTGCAAAGATTTGGTACCTACAAGGAATTTGGAGTCCCTAAAGTGGACCGATACCTTTGTACAGATTGCAATCATTGAGGGAACACAATAGAGTTTCATATGTTCTCCACGAGATTTTATTCATAGTTTATAAAAATAGGTAAGGGGACAAAACTCACCCAAGGACTCCTGATCTGACAAACTTTGGAAGCCCATCAGATAATTCTCTAGCAAAGACAGGTTGTGTTTGTACTCGAGTTTTACAGCATTAAAAGGACAAAGGGCAATACCAGCAATCTGCAGATGCAGATCCTGCCAAGTAAATCAATGTCTTGTATTTGGCAGCAAACCGGGGCCCTGCAATGTCTGAGCAGTACTTCTTGAAGAACTCATAAAAGCCAAACTTGAGAGCACCCTGAGCACTATATCCAAGAAGTGTTGGCACCCAGCGTCTGACTAAACCCTTTGCTCCTTGTTCTTTAAGCAAAACACCAAAGCCAGTTGAGATGATCTTGTACTTTACAAGGTCAATCTAAAAGTAACAACAAAACAACCAAAAGGGATGCAAAATTAAATTTTGCTGGAGAACATTAAAATTTATAATCAAGTTAAAGTCGGGGATGAAAATATGTTGAAAAATGGCTATCTTAGTTAGGAAAGAAAATACAAAAAAATGAAAACAAATCAATAGAAATCAACAGCCATGTTGATCCTGAAGACATAGAGAAATGAAAAACAAAGTACAAATATGAGCCATACGAATTACAGACATACATTTTCATTTCGCACTTTGTAATACAAGAAGCCAAAAGCTTTGCTTCATCACTTCATTTTCATGTATAGAATTAGAACGAGATGATCCTAGCAACTAACAAAGAATCATTTAGTTACTGATATATATCTTAACAAAATGTTACTACTCATCACTATCAAATAATGAAGGACGCTTCCCTGGAGTTTTAGGAGCAATGCAATCACTGGATAATCCAACTCATTAGTTGAAATCCCCCGCCCCGCCGGAAGGAAAGACCATTAACTTTCACCACCACATCCGGTCAACAGTGTGTCTCATTTTGCAAATGGTCTTCCAGAGGCATTTAAGAAAATGCAATAAAAATGGTGTAACAGTTTCTCACTATAAAGGCAGATGAACTTCAAAAGAGCTCAAATGCATGAATATAAAGGTAGATGAACTTCAAAAGAGCTCAAATGCATGAAAGGAAACATGAATATATTCAACGAATTGATTTGAAGTTTTGAACATATATTCCGCTCAATGTAGCCATCAATACGATAGTAGCAAATAAAAGGCCAATAGTTATCAGTGCTATAGTACATACTGCACATATCAACACTGATGCAGAATTAGTACAATAGAATCGATCAGATTTTGGTAATATGCATGGACAACTCCCAGATAAAACCAAGCATAACTTCGGTAGGAAATTCGAAAGATGGACAGTAAGAATGTGGAGGGCATGCAAACATTGGCTTGCTTGCGACTGTAATCGAAGACAGCTGTGAACTGAGTGTTAGACAAGTGTGAACCAATGTCCTAGGTTTGTAACTGTATTAGACAGGTGCGAATGATCCACAAGGCAGGTGTTTGTTTGTAATGAGAGTACTTTTACTTTTGCATTTAGTTATGCCAGGTGACATGTTGACTAAAAAAATTAAAATATTATTAAAGAAAAATACCAATAAAACTAAATGCAGTTGGTTCTTAAGCTGCCGGTGCTAATTAGTAAATTGCTTCGACATTATAAACCAAGAAATGAACTAATGCCTATAAGATTAGTTATGTAGCCCGGGTGGTTTCCCGCTAAGCACAAGGAAAGTGCAAATAGACAGGAACTGAATGAATTGACATAGGGAAAATGCAAATAGACAGGAACTGTATGAATTGATATAACCGAGCTGGGGGACATGTGACAGGTTCTGGTTCAACCCGGACTGTTTCTAGTTTGTGGAATCGGAGCGGTATCCCACTGCCAGTCTTTGGGTGGCCGCTCCCAGGCCTCTGCTTTTTTTCTGCTTGTACAAAGAAAGCAGAATTCTCAGTGAAGTTCTGAATTTCTTCCAAATGGGCAAGTCATTAGGGTTCTCAGCACACAGCTGTTTCTAACTTCACAATTGTTCACATCCTTGCAAATGCCAGAATGCTCGGTGAAGCACAGTCTTATGCAACACCTCACTGCAGGCAAGTTGTCAAATTCTCTCACTCAGTCCAGTTATTGACAATTTGGTAGATAACAACAAAAATTGCTAGTCCACCCAAGTGGTCTGTCACATAATTATTAATATCTATTCCCAAGCCAGAACGACCCGAGAGGCCCTTGTTGTTCTAGATAAGATGCAGAGCATGGTTTTGTTCCAACTGTAAACACTTGCAATGAGCTTCTCAACGCCTGGGTGAAATCTGACAAAATTGATGTGGCTTGGAGGATTTTTGAAGAAATTTTCATGTTATCATTGGGTCATTCGCTGGTACCACTTCCGGTACCACTTTTTTTATCCTTACTAGATCACTGGTGTATCTACGCTACCACCTTTTTTATCCAGTGAGTGTATCTACGCTACCACCTTTTTAATCCAGTGAGTGTATCTAGGCTACCATCCTTTTTATCCAGTGAGTGTATCTACGCAACCTGGTTGTCGATGGGTATGGCTGGTAGTCCTATCAATAGGCGGTAGTTTTTTATGGGATAGTAATAGAGTAGCTTGTTCTCTTTGGCGATATGTATGCCTTAGCACTTGTCAATCCCATTACTAAATCTATCTGCCCAATATAAGATGCACCCTTCGATTAATCTGGTTTTTTTGCCGAAGCTGAACTAGATTATAAAGGGTTAACGGAACAAAGACGGGTTAAGAGACGGGCTTCCTCTTCGGGTCACCAGGATGTGATAGTGCCCTGTACCTAAACATTATCACGAGATCCAATCTAGCCATCCGAACCCCACCATGCTTCGCCCAGCCGTTTTCTTCATTCATCCATCATGTCAGAAGCACCATGCATAGAGACACCATTCAGTCTATGCCCGCGGTAACCCTTAAAACGCCTACCCGAAAATGAACAATTCAATTCTCAAAGCATTACATTCAATTCAAATTAAGATTTATGTAATATAGTGTTGCTTTGATTTGTTTGAAAAAATAATTGAAAAGCGATGCTAGGTTTGTAGAACGTTTATATCCCACATGCAAACGAAAAGGAAACAAGGAGAAGCGACGGAGTATAAAACGGGAAGAGGAGAGTTGGGAGGGTTCCATATATCATTGGGAAGGGAAGCGCACGAAGAAAATTATTCGCTCCACATTGAGAGAGACAAAGGTAGTGGAGGACGAGCAAAGCGGAAAATCTCATAGAGGAGATTAATATTAGAACTGAATAGGCTGGCAGACAACTGAATTTCTTTTCTGTAACAACGAAACCATCTGCTCTTGCTGTATCAATTATGAATTCGATGAAAGAGCCACCTGGATCAAGGACAACGTTGAAAGAGCTACAGCTAGAGAAAACGTTGTTACTGTCAGTGTAACTTGAACACTTCGAAAATATTAACGAAAATGTTGTTACTGTCAATGTAACTTTAACACCTCGAAAATATTTACAGTTATTTGCCCAGGACACACAACAGCTGGTTTACATTTCATGGCAGAAGGTTAGTTTGGATAGATTTCGGGTTTCGAATGGAAAAACAAATGTAGATCGTTTAGATTGGATGGATTTCTTTATCTTTAAGGGTTCCTGGGATGGGATTTGGATAGATTTCGGGTTTCGAATGGAAAAACAAATGTAGATCGTTTAGATTGGATGGATTTCTTTATCTTTAAGGGTTCCTGGGATGGAAAACATTGTAATAGTTATTTGCATAGTGAAGAACAATGTAAGTGTTATTTGTAGTTGCATCGCATCGCAGATGGTTGGCTTGAATGGGTTTTTTTCATTTTCAGAGATCTCAAATGAAATAATGTTGTTGCTGCTGTTTATTACCGATGACACCGATGTGGTGCTCAAAAACAGAAGAGGATCGGGGTACTGAATACTAATGTACTGCCGAATTTTATCGTAGTTCATTAATTATTTATTTTCAGGGTTTACAGTTTCATCCTATCCTTCACTATTTTTTTCGTGCTTATCCCGCTCTCTCATATTTCTTTGCCATCATACTAACGCTAATTTAATGGTATAATAGTCGGCTAATTCTCCAATAATGCTACTAATGCTCCAATAACCCTAGATATAAAGTTTATCCGGTCTAATAACCCTAGTTATTGAATTTTCATTGCTCTAGAATTATGTTAGACGATCATGAGGTTTCTTGTACATTTTATTTCAATTAACTGTCTCTCTTCCCTGTATGGATGTCCAACCTTTCAACATCATTCTTTGTCAAATTGATTAATTTTATTCCCATTTTCATTTCATTCTTTTCTCAGCAATCTAAATATTTTCCTTGGTTTATTTTTAGGAAAAAGGAAACCTCACGGAGAATCCATTATAGGTCTGACCAATTTCCACATTCTAAACCTATCTGTGCAAGGTATACTCTACAGCCCTGATGGAAGCCATGTTGTCACATCATATGTTAATAAACTGAAATACAAAGACATCTAATATGAAAAAAAATACCAAGCAAAAATAATATACTAATGTAAATCCAGCGTAACCCCTGCATCTTTTAAACAACGAAATATCACATGTTTTTTCCCTTGATCATTCTGAGCGTTTAATAGCTCTGGAAGATGAAATCTACCCGTCTTCTCCCTGTAAGTTACCCATATCTATAATCCCATGTTAGAGCAAATTACTATGATTTATTTTTTAATTGTATGATGAGTGGAACTGGGATAAGGTTTTAGGGCTAGTTCAGATGGACTTCTATTTGTATTTCATTGGACTGCCAATGGATTTTAATCACCATCTAATCACCGACAGCTGCAATAAACAGAGTTGCCTGCTTTCTAAACAATTCTAGGCATGGACGGACAATTTGGTGGAACAGTTTAATATTTCTTAATAGAATTAACTATATAGGAATGCTCGAAAAAGGTGTTCATCCACCACCTATCCCTTCAGTACAAGACACTTGATGTTAAAACAGGGAATTACTTTGATTCTTCTTCTTCTTCCACTTGCAACAAAGGAAGGAAAATGGTATTGTTTTTGCCCATTAATGAAACAAGGCAGTGATGGGATTAGAGCCATCGATTTAGTGTTCTTGCCCATTGTGTCAAACTTGGGCACCACATGCTCATACAATTTTAATAATCATGAAAAGGGTGAAGGTCGCTATGCTAAAGAGAGTGAAATGATTTAACTAATTTTCCTCTGCCATGAAAATTATATTTGACTTTGGCCAATGCTTCTGTTGTGCAGGATGTAACCTTCTCCAGTTTTATCCAATCTTCTACGTGATTTCGCTCTCTGTGTCGCTTCGCACAAAAATAACAGCAAAAGGTTTTCATCATTTGTGGAATATGCCGTCTCTATGGAGCATTTTCTTCTACAAAAAATTGAATTGTACTAATTAAAATTTTCGATGAAAAGTTTATATATAAACCAACCACATTATTGTAAAAGAAACATGACAAATTTTATTGTAGGGAACAAATACAGACATGCTGCTGCCTAGATGGGAAAAAAGATAGAAATGGTGTTGCAGAGGTTATCGGGATCTTCATTCTTTCTTTGAAGTATTTCTGTAGTTGGTGTAGCTACCACACTGTTTGTTCCATTTTGGCAACTTTGACTTGTCACCTTGCTCTGTATCTATGTATTCTGTATGGTATAAGATGGTCCTTGGCATGTAGAAGTTGGAACTGCTTGGCATCAATATCAGCCTCTAAAGATTTTCTTACCTTTACTATACCTTTACCTTCACTGTTTGAACAGACCACCTCAAGGTCATTTGAGCAAGAGCCTTTTTCACAGTCCAAATGTAATAGACTATTCTCTTCCAATTTGGTGAATTTCTCTTCATACTTTCTATTCTTATCTTGCAATGTACCTGGTTTCCATACTTCGTGTGCAAACTCCTTGTTGTGGAATCTTTTGATCACTTCATCTCTCTCTTGGGTATCCTTTTTGAAGTGGGCAATTTCCAGTGAAACACTATATGACAGCGTCTGCTGCTTTCTTCTAATTGAGAGTAATATCACTCTCCTTTTACTGATTGAATCTCTCTAGGCCACTCATCTCAACTTTCATGTCTTAGATTGGTTACAATGTCTATAAAAGCAGCTTGGTGCCTTTGGAATTCAGCCTCACATTCCTCTGTTTCCTGGGAAAGTTTTTCTTTCGATTCCTCAATCATAGCATTTGCTCTACTAAGTATTGTAAAAAATTGTTGTTTATTTCTCCTGTGACGCTCTACTTCAGCTTCTGCCACTCCAGCCATCCTCGAGAATTCTCTCACCAATTTTTACTTGAAATTAGATATCCTCTGCTCCTTATATTCTGAACACATCTTGTTCTAGTCACCAAGTGCAACCATTTGTGTGTGGGCTTGGAGAGCCTGAAGGTCTTTCAGAAGAGATTCCATTTTGGACATGCCATGCCCTTTGAGTAAATATGGCGGTTATATATTCTGTACTCTATCAAATTGTTCTCTCCAATCTTCAATGTTGTATTAAATTAAAGTTAACTTGAAATTCAAATTTATTAAATTACTAATGATCTCCTAAGATGGAATTAACCATCCTAAATATGTAGCTCATTTAATTGAGAAAATAGTTGGTAAAAATATGTTGTATTATCTTTTTACAAGTTTTGTGCCTATTCTCCAGCGATATGGTTGTGTGTGAAAGGGAAAATATCAATACCACATGCGTTGGTGGAAACAAAACTGGAGAACTTGAGTAGTATTAAAAGAGAGAAATTTGAATAGTATCAAAAGAGAGAAATGCGAAGGAAAGCCAAGATAAGTGTAGTATCTGTTCTCGGCCTTTCGGCTAAGATTAAGTGTAGTATCTTCTACTATCAGTTTAATATCAAGTTTAGTATCTGCTCCAGAACTTGCTACTGGGGCTCTGGAGCGTTGCTTGGCGCACCCCAACAACACAATTTACTGCCTTCTGATAGAAGATTAGGCTTAGAGCACAAAGGCAGACGGAAAGGTGAAGCAACAGAAAACGTGGGTACTGTTTATTCATTTAACCCTAGAACAGCAATGCTATTTAATGTGGGTAGATATATTGAAGAACAGCAGTGTTATTCGCATAACACACCTGGCTGGTTGGTTTCTTCTTTTCAGATGGGCCTCGGATTTTACTGACGATGTCGATTTTGGTACTTTACAAGAGAAGAGGATATGAGTTATTGAATAATACACTGTAAAATCCCATCCCATACTGAAAATGTAATGATGTAGTTTGTTAATTATTTATTCTCAGGCTTCATCCTCTTCTTCCCTTGCCATTCTTATACTTCCTTCCATCATGCTAATTTTTATTGTTTATCTTGCTCTGCTAATACTCTAATAACCATTGATATTAAATATATCTTGTTCTGCTGATGCTCTAATAACTCTAGATATTGAATTCCAATTGCTCGTTTCTCATACATTTCCTTTGAGTTCAACGACAACTCTCTCCACTCTCTCCCCTCTATGTATGCCCAACCCCTGTCTCTTTTCCATCTACCATCAACAGCACTTTTTTGTCAACTTGATTAATTCAATATTCCCATTTTTCATTACATTTTCTTCTTTACCATCTCTGTTTTAAAAAATAAAAATTAAAATACTTTCCAAATACTTCATTGTGATCTATAAATAATAAATCAAGTAAACTGTATTATTCTGGTGCCTAACCTAAAGGAACTCGAGGTCACAGGTTTCTCACATGAGAGCCTAGTATTCTTTATGGTGCCTAACTCGAGGTCACAGGTTTCTCACATGAGAGCCTAGTATTCTTTATGGTGCCTAACCTGAAGGAACTCGAGGTCACAGGTTCCTCACATGAGAGCCTAGTATTCTAAAAAACTTCCAGAGTATAAACCTGTCTGTGCGAGCTGTACTCTACAGTCAAATAAGAATTGGAGAGGAGGAAGTGCAGAGCCCAAAGGCTTGCACACACACAGGAATGGTGTAAACCAATTCAATTAACTTATTGAAATAAGATTACAATATATAGGTGATTACCAAACCACAGATCCAAGAAGTGTGGATCTCAAACTTCTACATGCTAAATATATCAAAGACACATCAACCCAATCCCAAGCAATCTGCCTAGCATTTCTACATTATCTCTAACATCCTCCCTTAATGTAGAAATGGAACACAATACTAAATATGCCTATAGTTTCAGGCTTACAAATCAGCAAAGCAAATTAAGGATCTAAAGTTCCAAGCCTTGAACTCTACAGTCCTCCTTCTGCTTCATTTTGACCTTAGTTGCTGTAAGATAATATTTGTTTATGTTTTCCCGTTTCCTGCTCTTCCAGTTTGAGAGCTTGAAGTCTTCACACATTGATGTATAGTGCATTCTATTATTTGATTGGGCCTCTGTTGTCCTGGATCTCGCTTTAGCTTTTACGACTTCTGCACACTTAATAATTGTCATCCATGCTCGGTTACAATCAGCTATGTTATGTGCAGTGAAATTCTGCAACAATATCTCTTCAGTGTATGCAAACCTGGTACATTCTTCATCACAAACATATTCCACATTTTCACCATTCTTTGGCTTTTCAAGCCAGTCTGTAATAAACTTCAACTCTGCATCAAAATCGACTATTGTTTCTTTAGCTGCTCTAAATCCAACCAACAACTTATCAATTAAAACCATTTCCAGCGTAATTGAAATTTGTTCTTCTATTGTCAGATATTCTTCATCATATCTAGGCTCGGAATCAAGTTTTACTTCAGGCAGGCAGCTGGACAAGCCAACAGCGACAGCGGTCTTCATATTAATCCTGCCACAAGATCTTCTACGCGATTATTGGCAGTGTCTCCTTCCAAATGTCGTGAAAGGGAGTTCCTTGGTGGCAGCAGGATATACTTCTGCAATCAACAAGCTGACAACCCTCTTTCGTTGGGCGTCTCTTAGCAATCCTTCAAAAGTGCGATATCTCTAGCACTAGCAATAGTCTTTGACAACTTCTCAAAAGGAGTCAATGTTTGGCTCTCTCATTTGGACGTCACAACAATCCTGCAAGCAATATGATCTTGCAAGCAACTAACAATGGTAGTGGTAGCAACACCGACAGGTGTGCTCCTTCCTTCTACCCAGCGATCTCAGGGATACAACGATGGATGGATTCTTAGATCGATGAGAGGCTCCAGAAATCAGACCGCTGCAGCGATGTCAATTGTGACAGCAGCGATCGCGAAACAACAGAGATGATCTTTTCAGCTCCTTCACGGGTTCAGTCTCGTTTCTCTCCTTCGAGACTGGCAATGCTCCAAATTGGGAGCGATCTTCTATTTGATCTCTGTTCTCTCCGCACCACGGGCGATCCTTCACCAGCAAGCAAGCAATCAATTAATGATTGGGTAGAGTTCAGTTTCACAAGGCTGCGTTCCTTCTTTACTCGACGGCTTCGGCTATGCGGCGACTTGACAGCCGCAGAATTCTTTGACCGTGGCAGTGGCTTTCTCCTTCACGTCCTCACAGCAGCATCAAATGCCGACCTGGTGAGTAGCCGACGGGTGATCTCCTCTACAGCCAGCTGCGATCTTCTCACACGAACTGAGGTGCAGCGATCTTCTCCAGATTAGATGAGCAGCTTCCTCCACGAAATATGGGCCGCGATCTCTCCTTCACGTCCAGCCAACTCCTTTAGCAACAATCTTCACGGCAGATAGGCAGCGGTCAGGTATGGGGCAGCGTGCTTTCATTTCACACTCACGCCCAGCACTATGGCGGCCTCCACTCTAGCGACTTCACACAATCAGCGTGCCTCAATGGGCTTTCACAGCAGGCCACGATGGGCACATCTCAACAGGCCACGAAGGTCTTCTTAACAACAGTAGGCCAATCAGGCACTCACACAGCCTCAATGGGCTTTCATAGCAGCAGGCCACGAAGGGCTTTCACACAGCAGGCCAATCAATCTCTCTCACACCAGCAGGCCACAGTGAGCTCTTCACAACAGGCCACAATGGGCTCCCACAACAGGCCACAATGGCTCTGATACCAAAATAAGAATTGGAGAGGAGGAAGTGCAGAGCCCAAAGGCTCGCACACACACAGGAATGGTGTAAACCAATTCAATTAACTTATTGAAATAAGATTACAAGATATAGGTGATTACCAACCCACAGATCCAAGAAGTGTGGATCTCAAACTTCTACATGCTAAATATATCAAAGATACATCAACCCAATCCCAAGCAATCTGCCTAGCATTTCTACATTATCTCTAACACAGTCTTTATGGAAGCCATGTTGTGAAATCCATTGCTAATAAACGAAAATGGAAAGATGTTTAATGTGGAAAAAATGGTTGGCAAAAAATAATAAACTAGCATATTTATCCATCATAACCCTGCATCTGCAAAAGGTCACATGTTTTTGTTTCTTTATCCTTTTGGGTGTTTAGCAAATCTTCCATTAAGAATGAATCTATCCCTTTCTTCCCTATAATTTACCGATATCTATAATCCCATGATAGAGCAAATTGCCTGATTTTGGCAGTGGCTTCTCATGCCTTCATTTTGTGAATGAAATCTGTTTGGTAGGGGGCTACTCATACATTCATTTTGTAAATGAAATCTGTTTACTATAATTCATTTTTAACATGTATGATGAGCGGAAGTGGAATGAGATTTTATACTTGTATTACAAGTTGAATTAGGATAATATTTTCAATTTGTAAATGAAATCTGTTTACTATAATTCATTTTTAACTTGTATGATGAGTGGAAGTGGAATAAGATTTTATACTTGTATTACAAGTTGAATTAGGATAATATTTTAGGGCTTGCTGGGATGGGCTTCTGGAATTCTGTTTGTATTTAATTGGTGAGCCAGCGGGCTTTAAATCACCCAACCAATGGCTAACAACTGCAGTGGGCTTTAATCACCCAACCAATCGCTAACAACTGCAATAAACAGAGTTGCTTTTGAACAATTCAAAGCATAGGCGGACAATTAGACGGAACAGTTTCATGTTTCATTATGAAATTACCAATATTTTAATGCGAAAAAGTTGTTGATCCACCACGTAGACCTTCAAAACAAGTCACTTCTGATGTTAAAACAGCCATTTGGTTTGATGCTCCTTTCACCTGCAACAAAAGTTGATGGGAAATGGTATAGACCTTCAAAACAAGTCACTTCTGATGTTAAAACAGCCATTTGGTTTGATGCTCCTTCCACCTGCAACAAAAGTTGATGGGAAATGGTATTTTTTTTGCCCATTTAAGGAAGCCAAAAAGTGATGGGATTAGAGCCATGGAGGTTAGTGTTCTTGCTCATCATCTAAAACACTTGAGCATCGCATGCCCACACGAATTCAATCATGATAGCGGTGAAGGTCCGTCTATCTAACGAAAGATTAAAAATCATTTGGCAGATAGGAGTCCTATTGCTTTGCTAAAGAAAATAGAATGCTAATAGATTTGGAATGCTTTAACTAACTTATATCTATCTTGAAAATGCATTTAAAACTTTGAATTAGGCTAATTAAATTAGAATGAATTAGACATTAAAGTAGAATGTTATTATGAAAAAATCTCTATATAAAGTAACTAGTAATCACAATATTGTCAAAGAAACATGATAGGTTTTATTATACATAACAATTACAGACATGCTGCCATAGATGGAAGAAAGATAGAGCTGATGTTGCAGGTTTACCGGTATCTTCATTCTTTGAATTTCTGTAGTTGGCTTAGCTACCACAGAGTTTGTTCCATTTTGGCAACTTCACTTGTCACCTTGCTCTTGCTCTCTATATGTGCTGGTATGTGCTGGAAGTTGGAAGCTTCAATATCAGTTTCTAGAGAATGGAAGTTGGAAGCTTCAATATCAGTTTCTAGAGAATCTCTGACTTATAGTAGATTTTTATCTTCACTGTTTGAACAACCAACCTCAAGGTCTTATGAAAAAGAGCTTCTTTCATTGTGGTCCAAATGCAATAGAATACTGTCTTCCAATTTCGTTAATTTATCTTTATACTTTCTCTAAGGATTGCACCTAGTTGCATACATCCTGTGAAAACTCTTTAGTGTGGCCAATCTTTTCATGACTTCATATTTCTCTTTGATATCCTCAGAGTGGGCAATTTGCGATGAAATATTAAATGATAGCATCTGCTGCTTTATTCTCAATTGAATGGTTTCACATTCCGTTGTAGTTGATTCAAACTCTCTCTAGGCCTGACTCATCGCATTTAATCCGTCTTTGGTTGGATGCAGCCCAGGTTGGGATCGACTACGCAAATTCAATCTACAATTGGAGGAATGTACACGGAATTTTAAATAACACAGAAAATTAGGCATGCATAACCAGCAAAGGCCTCAGTGATTTCGTCTGCTACTGAAATGACTGTTGGACTAACTTTTAATAACACAGAAAATTAAGCATGCATAACCAGCAATGGCCTCAGTGATTTCGTTTGCTACTGAAATGACTGTTGGACTAACTTTTAAATCGTGCAAAAATACTCAATGGACTCCTTGCTAGTTTGAAACAATATTAATGGAAATCGAAATAAATAAATGAAACGACCTGGTTTTCTCCTGCTCGGCTGCTTTTACCAGGTTCTCTTCCTTGACGTTCTTTCTCTCATCCTTTCTACTCCCCTCTCCGTTTCTTCTTCGTCTCCTTCCTCCTCTTCTGTTTCTTTTTCTCCTCTTCTGCTTCTTCTTCTCCTCGGTTCCCATCTCTTTGTTATTCTTCTCCGGCCAAAAACGTCACCTCTTTTGACGTGAGGGAATGAACATAGTACTTCCCTCCATATTAAATGTCATTCTCCCCGCCTATAATTCACAACCGCCTCTCTTAGTTAATATGTTGCCTAAGTGTCATTCTACACCTACCACCATCAATAAATCTAAATCTAATAAAAATAATTGTTACATTAATTTAAGTTGTAATCACAGTTGATGTTGGAATTAACAACTCCGTTATGCGATGGTTGACCTAGAAGTAACGTGGACCGTTGAATCATAAGGAATAGATTGAACAGTGGTGTTTTTGTCGACATCTAGTGATAAGTGACCCCTATAGAATTTGAGCTAGTACATGTAAGCAGTAATCAATGGTAGTGAAGGATTTTGGGATTTTTGGGTGAGTTATGTATCATGAGGGGTATGAGGTTTAGTCATCTATGGACACTTCTTTGGTTGCTATTAGTTCTATGACTCTTTATGAGTTATAAGGTATAGGTATTTATGGATACCTCTTTAGTTGTTAATAGTTTTGATGATGAAACCTTGATGTCCAATCAAAGATGTTGGAAATCTCCCCACCACATCATCTTTAGCTATCACGCTTGTCATCACATTGTATCCTCCTTAATGTACCCTTGCCAACCCTCCTCATTGTTCAACGCAATTGATTTAGTCCATCTTTTTATATAAGTTCTTGATCAATTCTTGATGGAGAGATTTATTTTGGTGGCTATTTTGTGCTCACATGTTATGGTAGCATTCAAACCTCAAATGGTGGAATATGTCAAGACGAAGGGTGATGCTAAGATTCATGAAATCCGAGATATGCCTTTGTCACTTATGTTGCACAGTGCATCTCTCACATAAGAGTACAGGCTATATTGGCATTTAACCTCCATAAATAGGAAATGGGTGTTTGTAGTTGGATGCCCCAAAAACAATGACTATTTTTCCGTTGAGAGCAACGACTATGCACACTCTGAACCCACCACTTACATCAATGCTTTGATGGTTGGCTCCCTTGCTTGTTTGGCACAATACGGTTCCTCATTTTAGTAGTGGCATATAACCTTTCTAGCTTATCCTTGAGTGGATGTAGGGGAGCACATATCTATATTTGCTTTTCTATCCATTACAAAATTGGATGTTGATGGGATTGTGGTGGACCACAAATAGTTTTGTGAACAACTTTTATTGTAATAGTATCGATGCCTACGGAATTAGATTACTTTTATGTTTAGCAATCTCATATGCCATGTTGGATTTTTGGTTGAGAGGTAAAGTGATTTTGAATTTGAAAATTTGAAGGTGCATGATGTATGGCTAAAACTGTTATAAACCAAGTTAGACATGTGAATATCTTATCTTTTAACAATTTGACCATGTGCTTGGGTTAGGGTAGGGTTAATTATATTTTATGTTGTTAGTCACATATAGCATTTATAAAAAATGCAAAAGAAATGTAATGGCATGGCATTTATAAAAAATGCAAAAGAAATTTAATGACATGGATGTACAAGGAACAATCTTCTTAGAGATTTTATTATGCTAACACTACTTTTACCTACTTTTCGTGTTGGATTGGATTGGTTTCTCTAACATTTTGTTCATTGTAATCAAGTCAAGTTAGATTTGTTTTGTGTATTGACACAACCTTTCCTGGTTAGATTTGTTTTATGTATTGACACAACCTTTCTTGGTTGGATGGGTTATTTGGTATTATCGTCACCAAGAGATTTTTGTATAGTAATACTATTTTCTAGGTGAGTTATTTTAATTCCAACTTAAAATGGATATATGTTGATGTGTTCATGTTAGTAATCATCATAATTTTAACTAATTTTATATTCAAAAACTAAATTAAAAATATATTTTATAAAAAAAATATTATTATTTTAATTTTTAAAAATTTGTTAATTAACTAATTATTATAATAATTTTAAAATATTAAAAATTCACATATCATAACTAAAAACACATTTATATTTTTCTAATTCCGGTGTAACTTTTTTAAAACACATTTATATTTTTCTAATTCTGGTGTAACTTTTTTAAACTTCATAGAAACATCTATATTAAGTGATATATTAAGTGATATTATGAATAGCACAAAATATTTATGAATCATAAACTATTTGTAAATTTTCAATTAAAGTATATATAATTAAATATAATAAAATAAAAATATTTGAAAGAAATTTCAAATTATAAATATAATATGAATTAATATAATATTTGTATTAAATAAATATGAATTAAGATAATATTTATAATTATTTGGCCATATTGTTTAAATTTATAAAGTTGTTTTTAATTTTAAATTAAAATGTATATATCCATCAAATTCTACCTTTTAATAATGAAAAATTACAAAAATAAGTATATTTCAATTGATAAATGTAAATTAAATATACACTTCATAAAATTAATATTCTAAAAATATATTACCTTTTCAAAATTTTCCAACTTTAAAAGTAATTAATTATCTTGGAAAATTTTAAGGATTTATAATTTTCTTAAAGTGTAGAAACCTTGGCAAATCCTACTAATTCCTAAATTTGCAACCATAAAATGTTTGGTGGTTTTTTAAAAAATATTCAATTTTCTAAGGACTTCATTTAGCTGTTGGATAATTTTAGCGATTTTTAGAGTAAAAAAAATTAACCCATATAAATTGGGCAAATTGGGTTTGAAAAAAAAGGGAAAATGGTGAATATTTTGGAAAAGAAGTCCAAAAAATAGTCCATGGGCTAAATTTCACCCTTAAAATTTTCCTTGCTAATCATCTAATAAATAAATAAATTGTAATTTCAATTAATAATAAGCCTATAACCTTGTATTTTCTAATAGAACCTTGTGTGGGGGGGGGGGGGAGGCGGGGGTGTCATCTCTTATTTGGGTGTCCACAAAGATGCTAGAGTTTAACACTTGGAAATTTTTGAAGAAAATGATTTTGAGTCCACTCTTCAAAATCATTAAAGAGTAGACTCAAAATCAATTTCTTCCAAAATTTTGAAGAAAATTATTAAATAGTGGACTCAAAATCATTTATTTCAAAAACAATTTAGTGTTAAACATAAACATCTTTGTGGACACCAACATTTATAGATTGAATTGTAAAAAGTGGACTCGAAATCATTTTCTTCAAAAAAATCCAAGTGTTAAACTCAAACCTTTGTGGACACCAACATAAGAGATGATTTGTTTTGTTTATCCATATGATGTTTGAGGACTGCATATTGTAGCGATATCTTAAGCATATCACAATCATGTTTAACCATGAGAGTCAATGCCCTTTAAACTTCCAACCACTTTTGGTATGTTATTGTAAGTATAATTAGAAAATAAAACTTGTATAAACCTTGAAGCCTTTGTTGAAGTGTTATAATTTTATCAAAACACTATAAGAGCCTTGAAAAGAGCCTACTCAATTTATAGACCTTTAGGAGCATGCAAAACTAGCATGATTGCATCCACTGCTTAACAGTTAGGCTAAGAGTTCTATGATTTGGAGTTTTCCAAGATTAATACAAGCACAGGGCTAAGGACATTATTCACGAAGACCACCAATTATGTTGAGTATTATTCAAGTCGGAGTAGATGTTAGAGTATAATCCCTAGTGCTATGATGATAACAACAATTATGTTACATCCTCCATAATCTGCTTAAAATTTACCACCTAATAATATAAAAATTTGCTACAAGCATTGATTCTACAAACGATACATCTCATAAATGAATGAATATAATCACAATTATCATTGTTTTAATCAAAATTTTAGGTTTTGTGATGTTGACAAGGTTCATTTTGTGTAGGTTCATATCTAAACTTAATTAATAAGAGCCACTAGGAGGTAATGTCCTTAGACATTTGCTAACAACGTACTTTTTAATCAAGTAAGCAAAGAGTAAAAAAATCAAGTACCATGTGGTTGATCTTGATGAGATGAAACATATAAGATAAAATATAAAAATTGCATTTCATAACCATCAAAAGAATCATATTATTAAGTACTAAATCATTTCAGAAGATTTCTTTTTCCAATTTATTCAAAGCCGGATTGACAAACCCGCTTAATATAGTACCAGACTTTTATGCCAATACTGAAAAATAAATTAGCACATTCATATAACATTTAATGCCTTTGGGACGATGTAAAATCACCTAAACATTTAAATTTTTAATGGTCATGGAACTTGAAACTAATCCCTATACCATTCTCAAATCTATACTAAACATGACAGAGATTTCAAATTCCATTGTAAGATGTATATTGGCTTTGGCATCTCAAACATTGGATTGAGTGATTGGAATCTATTTCAGAATAAGATGTAATCAAGTTCAATTTGCACTACAATTTGAGTTGCAAGGCATGAAGAACATTTCATACTAATGTTATATGTAAGACCATAAAAAGCTCACATGCATTGTGAGGGAATGTTATTCAATTGTTTAGAAGTTTTAATATTTGATAATTTTTTGAAATTGTGAAGATATAATGACTATGAGAGGAACCACATACATATGTGACCATTTCAATAAGGGAAACCTTGCAAACCAAGATAAATAAGATATAGATAGAGATCATCTACTTGTGGGGGGAAATAATAAAATCAATGTTGGAAAGGAGGTAATGGATAGACAAAAGGGATATAATATTACTGTTATAACAAGAAATGAATGGTTGGCATACCAAGGTCCTCGCTTCGAAGTTTGTACTCAATCCTTAAAGAGTGGATATGACTAAAATTTCACAGAGCGGCCAAAAGTAAGCTATCTAGGCAAGGATAGAGGAGTTCTTGAGGATGACAAGGGAATTTGGACTCATCTATGCTTTAGGAATAGGTCAAGCTACTACACAGAATCTTAAACAATTGTACAGTGGAGCTATTTATCTAGATGGTTTGAATCATGGTAAATATTTTATGGATGGTGGGGGTTTCATATTTCTATTATGGACCAATTTGGGGATGGTAGTTTATGAAATCATAGTTTACGTGTTTCCCTAAAATTGCAGGTTTTTAGACCCACTATTCTAATAACTTGTTTTATAAAAAATAAAAATAAAAAATAAAAAACTTATTTTTAATTTTTTCTTAAAAGAATAGCATAGGTTCTAGAGAAGACATTAGCTCTGAATTTTTTTAATATGCAAGAATATTCAACACACTATAAAACCAACATAAAAAATTATTGCATACTGGAACAAACTTGGTTGCCCAACTACCAACTTCCAGGGACCAACCACTGTTTTTGCTACATTGCACTTGTGTTTATTGGGATACAACTTCTAAGGACCTTATTTATTGAATGTGGTAAAGTTTTGGGCAACGGTTGTATACAAGGTCTGTTTCTTTTAACTCTTGTATCTCTTTCCTTTGAGAACGATAGATAACTGTCAATTTTTCATACTTGGATGTGATTTCTTCGTTGTTCCTTTTTTACCAATCAATCAAAAGCTTCCTTGTTCCTTTTTGACCTTCAAGGAGCAATTATATAAATTTTGTTTCTAGTTTTCTTAGAATAACATAAGCATGATTGCATATTTGTTGTAGATGTAGCAAAACGACTAAGTTTATACCATGTGCTACATTGATGTTAAAACAAGCTAATTTACAGAGCAATGTTTAGTTGTTAATGGAGCAAATTTTGTGGGAGTGATCTCCTCCAAAGGCGAAGCAAAACAAAGAACACAATGTCAAAGCCTTCTCTCGAACATGTCGGAATTGCTAGCATCCAACATATAGATACACTTTCCATTCAAAGAACTTTGGGAAGCCACTTATAAAATCCTGGGTCAGCAGAAAGTATTGGACTCCATTTTCAAACTCTTGCTCATATTGCCTTTCTAGTTTCCAATGCTTTTTCCCACAAAAATGGGGTGTTTTTGCGCAAAGGAGGATCTGTTTGTACTAGGCTACAAAGAACCCGGATGCAACTATGGATGTAAAAGGTTTTTAAGTTCCATTCATTCATTACAATTCTGAGAAAGAGAAAGTTCTCCTGGTTAATGCATCAACAACTTTATTTTCCTTGATTTACTCTTCAAAACAAATGCTTTTTAACTTAACAAAAATTTAACCCATCTCACATGTCTCTAGTTCAATTTTGCTTGGTTGTTTATGAACTTCAAGGATTCATGATCAATATATAAAAAAACATTTGGAAATAATACATCAAATACTTATTTCTCACATAATTCAACTTCTAAATGAAAATATCATTGACCTTTCTCCATAGCTCAAAACTTCTCTACTCCACTTGCATCACATTCAACTTATGAAACTTTATCAATATATACAAATATGTTTAAAGTCCACCTACTTTAGCTTTTATGGTAACATTTATGAACAAATGGATGGAGTCGCAACGGGATGTCTGCTTTTCTCGATCATAGTTAATATTCCCATGACATCTACGTACTCGAACAAAAAACTGAAAAATTTTGTGGATAACACAAATGTAACTTAACATCACAACAAAGTTAAAGTAGCTTGACTTCTAAAAGAAAAAAAGAAAACTGATAGTTTTTATGAAGACAAAAATTGAGAGTAAATTTATTTAACATCTTAATAACCAAATAAATTTATTTTATTTTAAAAGAATCACTATAAAGAAAATAAATCAACAAAAATGACAAGAAAATGGTGAATGAAAAAACATCTAAATGTAACACCCTAATTTAAATAAAAATAATTAGATTAAAATCAGCATAATTATTAATTAAATAAATAAATTGGATAAAAACAAAAAGGGAGAGAGATTGCATTAAGATTAATTATAGGAAATACATCCAAAAGGGATTAATTAACTTAAGTAAGATTAAGTGCATGGAGCCCCGGATCCAGGTGATGTGGAGACAAGCACATGTCGCCAACCCACTCGAACCAAGCACATGGATCCAAGCACACGTCGGCAAGGCGCCCCATACCAGCATATAGACCAAGGTGGCAGCGATATTTTAATGCAGGGAGGAAAGCTGGTGCATTTACTCCTCGCACTGCAGAAGTCGCGTCATTGATGGAGTTTGAGCCAAGAGGTACCTACCTCATTAACTCGTCATCACCACCAAGGTGACCGCCATGCACATTAACTCGTTATCACCGCCATGCACATTAACTCCAACAACTGGGATAAGACGGGAACGATGGCCTGAAACGACTTTTGCATTTGCACCGACAATCTACATGCTTCACGTCCAAGCATTGAATCTCCTGCTCTTGCTCTAGTTATCGTCACTCTCCGTTGGCATTTCTCCATGACAAGACCATGAGGAACTCCGAGAAGGGGTGGTAATAGGCATGGTGCTGGAAGAAGCACCTAAAACGCCTCCAACTGGGTTGCCATGGATGGTTATGCTGAAAGCGTCTCTGCTTCAACCCACAGCCTAATTGATAGCTGGGAAGCGCGTAGAGTTTCGACCATTTTGGTCCCGGGGCGGCATGGAGGCAGAATTAACTATTACTAATTGATAAAGAACATGATTAGAACCCTCATGGAGGAAATGATGACCAACTGAAATTCCAACAAAGCCACGCTTAGGGACATCAAGATCAACCTTTCCAAAATAGGGGAGCGGCTCGAGGGTTTGGACTCCAGTTTTTCTTGGGAGAACTATTCCCTGGGTCGCAGTATTGAATTCGAGGGTCTGCAACAGGAAGCTGGTATTGGCGGTAACACTGAGCACGTTGGGGTTCGTCGGTTAGTGGTGCTCCTGTTGCCACTGATGGTGGCCTCCCTAGGACCGGAGTCTCCCTACAGCCTCCCCCCTTCTCGGTGTCGTCCACCGTGATCCCTTTGCAGCACAAAAGAACTAGGGAGCAGGAGGAAGGCAACACTTCCCCAGGGCGCAACGCTTTGCCACAGTCTCCAAAACTCCCCTCTCAGATCTTGGATGACGACTTTTATGGTGGATGCCCTATCGTGGAGGAAACGCCTGACCTTCCCTATGCTGAAGCAAGTTCCTAGGAGGATTGCGGTGGCTTCGGGTTACCTTTGTGACACTCAACTTATTTTTTTCAATTTACTTTATTATTCGTTTTTTACTCATATAATTACGAATGTTATGTATGAATTGAATCTAACCCATAACTACAGTCATGCAGGGCCGCCCCATAGGGTTTTTTTTGTCATTTTAATAGTTTTTTCAACATTTTTGAGCACCTGGGATGGTGGCTTCACCACCTTAGTCCACCCCAGCATACTGATAGACATGTAATTTTTTATGTAATTTTTTATTCTCGGATTTAATATACTCATGCAGCTTTACAAACAAAAAAAAATATTAAGTGCATGGAGACCACTTGTCACCCATGCAAAACTCAACAAATTAGTTATAAAAAAATAATATTAATTGTATAAAAGCGAGTTCATATGGGGTTTTGGGGGCTTGTTGTTCATGTGTTTTGTTGGTTTATTTGTGGGGAGTGGTCTATTAGTTGGTGGAGTTGCTATTTTTTTTTTGTATTGGTTGTTGGGAGTGTGAGTTATTATAGTTTTTATGAACAATCTAATTGTGTGTTGGGAGAGGAGTGGTATGGAGGCTTGGAGAGCTATGTGAGTTTGAGGAAGTCACAGTTTGGAATAGACTTATTTTTTGGGAGCTAGGGGGCCTCATCATTTTGTTGGGGGACTAGGTTGGGAGGAGAGTAGTCCCCCCAGAAACTATTGCAGTTTGTGTTGTTGGTGGTGTTGGTCAACCTACTAGCTTCTACAGTTCAATTGTAAGTCTAAACTCAGGGGTTCATGTATGTCTTTCTCTTTAATCTGTTTATAAATTTTTGCGAGTACTCTAATTGTGAAAATTAGTTATGTTGTGATTATTTCCCTATTTGTTATTGTTGTTGTAAATCATTCAATAGAGAAAATTATAGTGGGGCCTTACATTAAATATACAAAATCTTTAAACGAACAAACATTTAACTAGCAATTTCCCCCAAAGGTTAAAAATTACACCTGTAAAAACGATGAATAAAAATATATAAATATGAATAATTAATAAGCAAATATATGCGTAGAATTCACACAAACACAAATATGTAAAATTAATTCTCCTATATTTTTTTTTGAAAATTATATGTTGAGCAATGAATTATTTGACAAGAACAAAACTCACTTGTTAGCTTTTTCATAAATTTGCAAGGACAAAGATTTAATTAAATGAAAATTTGGAGTTGGATCTGCAAACCATAGGCAAAATCACTACACTGATTTTCCTTGTGCTCTTCCATGGCACCGTCGTCAGGAGGGGGCAGTGCTCCCTCCTTTCGAAGTGTCGTCCTCAATCCCTTAGCTTCTTCTAAGTAGTCGCCTTCCCAAGTTTCCTCTTCAAATTCAATGGATGAGGGATTCATTTCTCCTCGGGCGTAGCCGGAGAAAACCCGCACCCTTTCTGCAACCGTTGATGCGCCTAGTTCTTCGAAGAAAGCAGCCATGTTGATCTCCACAGGATGCCTTCTGAAAGATACTAACATATCTTGTTTGGAGGTCACATAAAGTAAACCGAGATCCTATAGACAACACAAGAAAGACCATGCTTTGATCTGCAAGTTCATGGGGTTTGACCTAATGAACGCACTATGGAGGGATGGATCGCCCACAAATGGAAACCACGAGGTGAGATAGAACTCAAGTTGGGATCAAAAGGGTTTTTCACTACCATTTTCTCAAACCTGGAGGATCAAGAGCAAGTGGTGGAGTAAGGCCCTTATTTATTCAACAATGTTGGTTTTTTCATGAGGTATTGGAAGGACAACTTCATCTCAGATCAAAAGGATTTCTCAGAAGTCCCCATGTGGGTTTGTCTCTATTTTGTTTCGTAGGAGTTTTGGGAAGAAGAAATCCTAATGGGTATTGGTAATATGCTAGGAAATTTTATAAAATTCTCATAGGCCACTAAGAGAGGCATATATACTTCCTTTTCCAAAATATGTGTTAATATGAATGTCTCAAATCCTTTACCTTAAGCTATATGCCTAAGCTTTCAAAATTAGGAATGGATTCAGACCTTGGACTATGAGCATATACCATTCAAATGTAGGAAATTCCATGAATATGGACATATCTACAGAGACTGCCCTCTTGTTATGGCCTCCAAACTCTCAGCCCAACAACCCAGGAATTCTCAAAACGGCTTCATTGTTATCAACAGAATATCTCAAGGACCCTCAAAGCTAACCATGGAAATCCAAGCTAAGCCAACATGGGTCTCTAATAAATTTGTATCTTTGGAAGATATGGATATGGAGCAAAATGATAATAAAAATTCAAGTCAAGGAAATCTTGATTTGAACAAGATGACCTAGGATACAGATCAATCCAAACACAAGAAACTACATGCAACTGAAGACAGGATCATGGAGGATGGAGAAACCCCAAAGGTAGACGAGGAATAAGGAGAAATAAAAATTGATGACCAAGAGCTCCAAAATATTATAGAAGCCAGTAGAAAGGGTGATCTTAATGCCATTTCTTCTTCCCACATCACCATCATCAAAAAGGCCCTCCAAGAAGCAACATCTAGAACCTCCTGCTCAATGGAAGGCAAAGATCAAAAAATGAATCATCTATGAATTCAAACATCCCAACTGCCACCTAGCTCAGCAGGAAGCATAAAAGAAACAAAAAGAGGAAGGAATACCAATTAGCAGAAGCTTGTTGAGCTTGGAGAACTTCTGATAGATTTAGGTAATCATAGATCTCTTTCTGACTGGATTCAATCACTCCCCTTCCCTCAATAGTTACCCCATGAAAAATTTATCTTGGAATATTTGAGGTTTGTGTGGTAAGAGTAAAAGGCGTACTCTTCAATCTAAGATCCATCAAGAATCACCTTATATTGTCTTGTTGCAAGAAACCAATGTTCGGTTCACTCCCTCGGTTCTTTTGATAACTTTTGTTGGAAAGGTTGTAGGATGATGGCTAGAGATGCCAACGGCTCTTCCAGAGGGATTGACATCCTCTGGAACCCTGCTCTCATCCAAATCTCCAACTTCTTATCCACTCCTTGCGCTTTGTCTATTTCCTTCTTTCTTCCCGACCCTAAGTCCTCGGGAACCATTACGAATGTTTATGGCCATTCCTCCCTAGTCGCCAATACAAGCTTCTTAGCCTCACTTTCTCACATTCAAGAACTCACTCACAATGAGTCATGGACCCTTGGAAGTGACTTCAATGTGATCTCTTCCTCCCTAGAAAAACGCGGAGGAATCTCCAGTCTTGATGCGGAAAGCAAAGCTTTTGCCCCCCTTACAGCCTCCCTTGATCTAGTTGATATCAAACCCTTCAATAGACATCCTAAACAACATGTGTTCTTGTCATCAAGTGCAACCATTTCTATGTGGGATTGGAGACATAGAAGCTCTTTTCGAAAAGCTTACATTTTGGGTTTGTCATGCTCTAAGAGAAAATATGGAGATTATATATTTTGTACCCTATCATTTCATTTTCTCCAATCTTCAATGTTGTCTCATGTTGGTATGTTTTTGGGAGCTCAGCAAGGCAATTCCTTATTATGTTTTTGACTTTGTTGTACATCAATATAATATTTGTGAATTCATGGTAGCTATTCCGAGAACCAATAATCAAGAAACCTAGATAGGGTTACATCACATAACACTAGCTATTTTTTCATACATCTTTACATATGGTTCTACTTGTGTCACCAACATCATTTCAACAAGCAATCAATTCTCATGTTGATCCAAGTCCTCCAATTTAACTGGTTGCATCTCCTCTTCTTTCTCCCCTACTACTCTTTCAATGGAATATGAAATAAAAAGAACATGATCTTCATTAAGATCAATGATTCCATTAAAATCTTCTAGATTAGAATCACATATATAATTTTAAGAATGAACCATATATTCCTTAGGATTGAGGTCCTTAACAACATTGTCAACTATATCTTTTGATTCCTCATTACATGTAATAAACAAAGGAGTGGCAAAAGGAATACTAGAAACATCATCACATCCCCTTGCAGACAAAATCACCAAGGGTAGTTTCTAATGATAACAATCCTCACGAAAGTTTCTAATAAGGATGTTAGTAGGGATAATTTTAAGAACCCCCCTCAAATTTATATGTATAATAAATGGGTGAATCTCCCTGATATATAGGCATAAGTCCCCAACTTTGATCACTCCAAGAGTCAAGATTCCAAATATGCCCGAATGTTAGAGTTGTATCAGCAAGTTAAGGGGTTAGTAGCCTTTGCAATTAAAAGAAAAGGAAATTCAATTTTTAAAATTCTACAAAGAATGGATGATCTTGACAAAAAATATGATGTAATTTAATATAGCTTAGTTGTTCTCTATATTCTAAGTTCTTGGAAAGATTCTTAGCAACATAGCTTCATCTGTTTAGGAAAATGCATTTAAAGCTAGCAAAATTCAATGGAAGACCTTGCCTCCATGAGTTCCTTGCCCTTATTCCCTCGAGCCTAAAAAATAACTAGAAAAAAAAACAAATTTCTATTTGAGGAATGGCCACAACCAAATGAAAATTCAATTCAATTCAAAAAATGAAAACTGAGTATAGGATATCCAAATGCATATCAATCCTATCATTCATTTATCTACCGTGATGTCATGGAATTCATTTTCTACTTTCCATACCGACTTACAAGAGACCAACATCTATAGGTAGGAACTAGCAATTATCTATTGTAGCACTGAATAACTGAGGAGTTTATACATATTCTAAGATAAACCCTACGCTAGGGGTCATGAAGCATTTATATATCCATGGTAAAGAATGTCGTATGCAAGTGATATTTCCTATATGACCTTTCTCTCATTAACTTGTTTAGCAACTTGAAAAAAAATATTTATGTATGTATTTTCCTTTCTTTTTATTAAATATGATTGACCATATAATTTAAGTAGCATAAATTTTTTATCATATAATTTTTTACCATATATCATATATGATTGACCTAGTCACCCTGAGTTTATGACACTCGCTAACTGTTTCTCTCACTCGATGGAGTGTTATAAGACATACAACCAAACAGATACTTGTTAGATCTATCCTCATCGAGCGAGGGAAGTTTAGGTAGAATAGAGGAAAGTGGGACATCTAGTACGTCTAATGAGCGGAGATCAACTAGAGCTGAAAAGATCAGAAGAAAATTCAATAGACGATTCAGATTTTTTTCTTAATAAAGGGGGGTCATGTTCTTATGGTGATGAGAGCATAGGCAACATTGAGGTTCCCTTGAGGTACAAACATCTAGTTAAACGGGGTACAGAAGGATCTTCCCCAAATCAACACTAATTTTTGTGTCGATGGAAGGATATACCGCATTGCTCCATCGTCATTGCATGGTTTGGGGGTATTTTCCATGGTTGGAATAAAGGTCCATGACGGTGGATTAATTGAATTGATGGAGTATGTCAAACCCTGTTACAACTACATAGATTGGATACGCCTAGTCCAATATACAAAAAATATACGAAGATATAGCGTAGCTGCAAATTATTTACAACTAAAAGACAATGATCAAAACAGAGAATCAATGTATATTGACGAAAGGCCGAAAGCAACAAGGAATATTGCAGGGTTTATAAACAGTAGACGACCCAGGACAACAAATAAGCAAACCAATTGCATATTTGAGGGGCGTGAAGGAAACCAGGTATTCGTATGTGTAATAAAATCAATAGTTGCAGGGAAAGAGTTGTTGATTGACTACAATTTGAATCGAATATATACGACAGTACATATACTATTTTACCCAACCTATAAGCAATGACTCTTGTATTTTATATTTAACATTTACTGTAAAATGTTGCCATGCGTTATGTTAGTGAACTCAACATCTAAATAATTAATGGTTCTTGAAAAACACTAGTTTTGTTATAGTTGAGTAATATTACTTCTATTTATTATAGATACAAAGTTGTTTGTATTTGGACTTAATATGAATAATTTGTTTTTGTTTGATTTTTTATACAAATATAAGGAGAAAAAGTAATAATTGACAAAATGCATAGATTCTTGTTCATTTCAAATTGTCATAACCAATTTGTGTGAAATGGTGGATGCACTATGTGCATTATGATGTATGCTTCTGCGTTGATCAACATGGCAACGGGGGCAAGGCAGTAGCATCAGAGAAGTCCACAGATGCTACTGAGGAAGTGCCAAGTGAAGAAGAAATTTTTTTGTCAATTGACCTTGTGCTCATAGTAAAGAATCTTTTAATATAAAAAAAAACAGGGAATTCACTTCTTTATTATTGACTATGCCAAAGACACAAGAGATAAGAGATAGAATGGATACTTGATGCATGAGATTCGTGAGCTTGGGGTAGGAAACATCTTCAATTATCCCATTTATTTTCTTAATTATTCATGATTATAATTATACTATCACTTTATAACAAAACCCTTTGTTTTATAGGTGCTTTTGGAGGTGCATGGTTATCCTTATGGTGCGAGGACTAGTGGGGTCGGCATAGGTAGCAGCGTCATTGCTTTGCCTACGTCTGGAATGCCAGTCACTCCAACCGCTACACTCCCTAGCCTTGATGCCACTAGAAGTACACCCCGGCCTAAACAACTGTTTCTAGAGACTTTGTCTATGCAGACAAGGACAAAGCTCTCTAGTCTAAATGTGATAGATCTAGAACAAAACACCACAGAACATACAATATTTCCTAGATTAAAAAAATTACAAAGAGTGTAGATGGATTACTCACCTTGCAAACATAGTGATATCTCCTTGCTTGATGTAGCCCTCGATCTCCAGCTGCAAAACAAGAGATAACAAACAAGTGGAAACACACAAACGATAATACTATGCAATATTGATTAATCTAAACTAGTGGTAATGG
Source organism: Larix kaempferi (assembly GCA_027924585.1). Classification (NCBI taxonomy): domain Eukaryota; kingdom Viridiplantae; phylum Streptophyta; class Pinopsida; order Pinales; family Pinaceae; genus Larix; species Larix kaempferi. The sequence goes on from BSBM01000910.1 coordinate 22,807,947, forward strand.
AAACTAATTCTAAAGATCTATAATAAACAGTAAAACTTTATGGAAAGAGTATATATTACTGTATTAATGAAAATAAAAGAAGAGGATATTACAACCAAGCCTTGACATTGCAATTTCTTCCAAATGACCTTTGCCTCAAAGAACCAATCTTGCCTTCAGTGGATGAAAGGGTTCCCACTCTAGCAGAATTTCACCAGCATTTAGATGCTCTAATCCTTCCTCCCTTAACCATGAAGAGGAGGCTTGAATATATAGGCCAAATAGGATAGAAGGGGTTGAGTCTTTGATGGAGAAGGTTAAGGGATCATCCCAAGAAGTTAGGGGATCAAATGCCACCTTTGTTGATTTCTTGGGATAAGCCTCCATGAAGATATTTGTTCTAGAAGGCTCTCAAAGCTTCTCTTTTTCCTTTCTAGTTGACAGTGATGCACTTTGTCAACAGGAAACATGCGCCATTGAAGGGTGACACACTCTGTCCAAAGGCAGACAGCGTCAGTGACACGCTTTGTCAATATGCAAAGTGCGTCACCGAGGCTCTAACGAAACTTGTCAACAAGCAAGGTGCATCAGTGTGACAACAAAGGAAAAAACCATGCTAACTCCCTTCCTTCAATCAATTTGGAATCAATGCTTTAGGAATTAGGACAATTCAAGGACACATAACTCATGATGACGATATTTTGGTGTAACACAATGCCCCCCAAAGCATGAAGATATAGAAATAGGATAGGTGAAGTGATTTGATGTATGGAAGTTTAAGGCAAAGACCATCGGTTGAAATGATGAACAAGGACTTCTGTAGTACAATAGACTCTGAGATACATGTCCCAAACGACTCAAAACATGGTTTCCGAGCAATACATTGCAGATCCATGTTAGTGTTGACTGACTAAACACAATCATGGCTACTAAAATATAAGCACATGTCCATGATGAGATAATTTCACAGCCACGACCAATACAAGAGTGGATCTGTGTGATATGACTCAAAAAATCTCCATTGCAGCCTGGGTACTATACATAAGTTGTCACAGGGTCTTCAACCCGAACCTGCAAAAGTACAATTCTAACCATGCGAATAGATGTCTTGACGTCGAACATGGTAGAAATCACTTGCGGTTATTGATGTATACCGCTAACAAGTGCGAGGTAAATCATCACTAATGCCAATGAATCCCAAGGTACTCTAGTACACCCCCATGAATATGAATCAATGAGCTGGAGTCGAACATTCGGTGGAATATCCTAGTTAGAGGTCAATGGTGTGAACCTAATGCTGAAACACTTCCCAATCCCTGTCTATTATTATGCCAAGTAGGTTTTAGGGAGCTTGGTTCCAGAACTACCAAATGTTGTAGAATTCAATTTGATAAAGAAAATTGTCCCCCATTCGATCCCTACAAGCATTGTTCCCCCATATTTCCTCTCTAATAACTGTGAATCTCAAATCTCCTCTGACAATAAGGAAGTTCTCGGACACCACCTGCAAAGAAAAAAACATGTTCCAAAACTAATGCCTATCATGATAAGGCCCATAGACATTCAATACAGAAAAAGAATGGACAAGCCAATTATTGTAAAGTTCAATGCAAAGACCTAAAGAGACAACAAAAGAGTTCAATCACAAAAACTGAGAACAACCAGTATTTAGCCCCCTCAAAATGCCAAATGAATCCACTAAAGAGAAATTCCAACTTGCAAAAAATTTTTTGAGATTATTAATGGAAGAGTCCCTGACACCCATAGTTTTATGGAGCAAAATAATCACTAGATTTTTCTTTTCAACTATACTTTTAAGGGCTATCCTTTTGTTGATGCGACCCACCCCCTGATATAAGAAGAGTTGATAATAATTTGGAAACTTCGGACATGGGGCCATGTGCTTTAAGAGACCAGGTAATCAACTTCTACTTACCCTTATATACCTCAAGGCGAGTCTTCTCTTGTGCTAATTATATATATCATAATTGCAGCTTACGTGACTAGGAACCCTTTCAGGAATATTATTTTGACCCAATCCCACCGATAGGATATTATGGTTGCTTCCAATATTTCTCAGGTCATGAAGATGATAATGACCTCCCCCTCTACTCAAGGTGATTTCAATGGGAGAGTCTCCCCCCTTCAGTGAGGGTGAAGGATTTTCTTAGGGAGTCCAGATCGGACCACTGTCAGATGAGCGGTTGCTGGAAAAAGAAATACCCTTGGGGTGAGGAAGAAAGATACCCTCTAACCGCATATTTGTTCCTTCCCTCAAGTCAAATTTGTCTTCATATGGAGAGGGTCAATCCTTAGGGGAAGTACTTGGAAGAAAGTTAGAGGGAGTAGAGTAGGAGGAACTCAACTTACCCGGAGAAGCTACCAATAGCTTAGAGCATGTAGACTTCTTGAGAGGGACCACTGTTGTAGAAGTGTGTGTCAGAACATCCAATGAGGTAATCTACATGAATCCATGTAGTAGCCTACATGAATTTTGGAACCAAAGAGCCATGGGGATACTGATCACAAACCTCCTGATCCTTTATGGCCCCGACAAAATTCATAATCTAATTTGAACGATCCTTTATTTGAGTAGCCTCCTTGTGGAAATTTTCTCCTTCCATGCGCTTATTGGAAGAAGGAATGATAGAGCCTGAAGACCTTTCCATGTTCGATTTATATCTTTTTCCATTAGATACAAAATCGGGCACCTATTTCTTCTTCCAAGCAGTGAGGATCAATGGAAAGGGACATTTCATAGAAACATGACCGAGAGCATGACCTCCGAAACATATAAATGGAACATTTTGGTAGTCCAATAATTGCGAATAGGAGAACCCTTGCATTACTATGTCAATTGAGTTGAGGAGTCCTCCTTGTAAGTCGATTTCCACTAAAACCCTAACCACAGTTCTTTGAGGAGAGGAGATACAAGAATCATCCACTTCAATGGAATTTCCAAGCTTGTTGCCTAGGGTCATTAGAAACTTTGTCATCCAAAATTCCAATGGGATCTAGATTAGGTACCTTGACCCAAATTTGAACGCAATGTGTTTGCTCAACTCAGGAGTGGAAAAGGGGCTTCCGGGATTTAAGAATAATATATGACTAGCCCGAGAACCAAACCCCCTACAAAATAGAGGCAACATCCCTTTCTAAGTGGAATTATAAGTTGATCCATCTCTTTGAGAGGAAATTGAATTTTGTCCCATAGTCGATGACGAACTTTCAAAACTTCTGCAACCAAGAGTTGAGGTTCTCTTATGAAATCGTGTTCCCATAGAATCTACCCACTAAGGTTTTATTGAGGACATCGAGGATTTGGGAGACCCGAATATCAACTCCTACCACCATTGAGTCTTCTTGAGATTTCCATCGAATAGATATCGATATTCTTCTTTGTTTCCCCACCTTGCTTAATCCCAACGGATTACCCTCGCCAAGTGCCAAGCCAAAAAAACACAGCAAGTCAAGTTTTTTACCCACAAAACTAGGGGTTTTTTCTTCTACAATGTGAGCTCTAGTAGGTGAAACAAGGAGGAACAAGAGTTGAGGTGATGATCACCAAATCGAGAGGAAGAATGAGTATTGGTTAGTGGTAGAGCCAGGGAAGGGCTCAAAGGACTACCAACTCAGCCATCGCTAATAAGACTGGAGATACCTTCATTCACTATATTACTTATAGAAGCATTAAAAATGGGTACTGCACATAACTCTTGATGGTAGTTTGAAAATATTTGATTGTCAGATGATTGCAGATCGCTAGAAAGGAGTGATGACTTGTCATCCACAGAGCAAGCCACCTCATTGGAGTAGGGTCCTTCCAGATTAGGGTTTTTAGATCTAGGTGTGTCGTCTTCTGCATAAGCTCTAGATGCTACGAATTCCACATTAAATATTTCATAACCCTCTAGTGGGTCCAGACTATAGTCTAGGAGTTGAACTTCGTCATCCACGTCCATGACTATTGGATGATTCGATCGATCCACCATACTACCTTCGGGATTCATCCCTCCATACTTCCTTTTACTTATAAAAGGATATCTCTATGTTTAGGGTTATCTCGTAAATCTATATTTTTGAAGTTAATTTGTTTCTTAGCTCAGTTACAATATAGTTATACTTTAGTTTATATTTTTAATACTAAATTTAATATAGAACAATGAATATGTCGTACCGTAAGTTTAATTCTAGTCACACCCAAGTTACTTTAAGCATATGGTATGAATACAAAGAAAACAAGAAAACCAATTCAAATTAATATCATTACTTATATTGATTAATACAAAGCTTGTTAGAGGAAATAGGCAGAAATCATGACATGATTTTTTGAAATTATAATGGTTATGTTAGTACCACTTTATTAATGTTTAATTTATAATTTTTTTTAGCATGGAGGTTTTCACACTGAAATATCATTATGTTGGATTTTTTGGAATAACATTATGGAGGAGTTTGGAAACGCCCAATGTTTCAAGTGGGCACTCCACCCATCCTTAGGAGAACAAAGTTAAGGAATATTATAAAATATGAGTAGAGTAAATAGAGAAAATGAGAAAATTAGTTGTTAATAATTAGGTAAATTGAATGGTCAAAGAGAAGAGGAATAGGTCAAATAGGTAATTCAATTGCCTTTAACTCTAAGGGTTAATTAGTTAAAATTAAATTTAAAAAAAGAAGAAGAAAATTTCCCAAAGTTGGTAAAGGTAAATAGAAATGAATTAAAAATAAAATAAAATAAAAGTTAGGGTTGGATGTGTGGTGATAAAATAACAAAAAATTAAAAAGGAGGTGGAGGTGTTTGATGAGAGACATTGGATCAGGATAAAGGATAATAATAATAATAAGGCTTAGAAGAGTTAGTATATTATCTAAGATTACACAGGGATGGCATTGGTTGCAACACAAAGATAAGGGTTGGAAGGTGAAGAAAGAAGGATTGTGAGAATAAAAGGGGGAGGGGGAGGGGGTTGGGATTAGGAGAATAAAACAAGAGGAGAGAAAGGGAATAAGTACCAAGCTAGAGATTAGTATGAGGAGGAGACAAAACAAGTAAAGAAAAACAATACGGGGATAAGAAATAAATGAAAAAAGGTTAAAAAGGAGGATAATGAATCAAATCAATGACCAAGATGGTGGATTAGAGGCTTCCACTACGTCTATAACTGTCTTCGTGGTTGAAATTGTTTGGGTGTTTTTCAATTTTGAGAGCTTCCTTGATGAGGTGAGATGAGTAATGGGGGAAGATGCTAGAATTTTTGGTTGATCAAAATAATTGTGTTGTTTAGTGTCAAAGGAGTGCTTCGTAATAGCATAATTTTTAAGGTGGTTGTGATTTGTATCAATGATATGTTCTTTGATGTGAGCTTGAACGGAACATCCAGTTTGTTTGATGTAGGATTTCTCTTAGGAACAAGAAATCAAGTAGACACCTTGAGAGACAAATGGGTTGGACTTGTCTTTGACACTCTAAAATAAATTCTTGATGGTTTTATGAGGTTTAAATAAGGTTCTGATATTCTTTTTTAAAAGGACCTTGGAGATACGATTAGTGATCCCTTGAATATAAGGGAGGGATATTAAGGTCCAAGGACGAGAGATAGGAGAGGGTTGTACTGATTTAGGATGAAGGGCGACACATAAAGCTTTGTTTATGAGGGAACGAGGGTATCCATTGACCATAAGGGCTTTGGTGAGATGGGATCTTTCAGCATTTAAGTGATGGGGTCATAAATGCAAACAAATATGGTGATAATGGTATCTTTCAGCGTTTAAATATTGGGGGTCATAAATGTGGGCAACTCTGGAGATAAGGGTTTTGAGTTCAATATATTTTTGAGCCTAATGGGTGATGGTGGGAATGGACATGAAGTTATCTATGAGTATGGGTATTTTTTTTTATAGGCTTGATGAGAAAGGGATCCATCGAGTTGACGAGTAACTAAAACATCGAGAAAGGGAAGGGAGTTGTCTTGTTGTATTTCCATGGTGAATTGAATGTGAAGGAAGATGTTATTAAGGTGATTAAGAAATTTGGTCCGGGAGGAATGGTCATGCAGCCAAATGAGAAAGGTGTCATCAAAAAACTAGTACCAACATTCATATTTTAATGAGAAGTTGCACGGGGATATGGATTTAAAGTGCTCCATGAAGATGTTGGCAACCATAGAGGATAAAGATGATCCCATGGTTGTACCCTCAGTTTGTTTATAGAACATCGAGAAAGGGAAGGGAGTTGTCTTGTTGTATTTCCATGGTGAATTGAATGTGAAGGAAGATGTTATTAAGGTGATTAAGAAATTTGGTCCGGGAGGAATGGTCATGCAGCCAAATGAGAAAGGTGTCATCAAAAACCTAGTACCAACATTCATATTTTAATGAGAAGTTGCACGGGGATATGGATTTAAAGTGCTCCATGAAGATGTTGGCAACCATAGAGGATAAAGATGATCCCATGGTTGTACCCTCAGTTTGTTTATAGAATGTTCCTTTGAATATTGAAGAAGGTAGAGATAAGGAAAATTCTAATAAGATTTAAGGTTTTAGGATCAACTAACTTCGAAATGATATATAATCTTCGAGAACTGGGATTTTGGTGAAAATTGATAGAACATTAAAGCTGACCATCAAGCCTTGTTCATACAATTGAATATTGTGGATTTTATGGATGAAACCAACTGAGTCTTTAATGAATGAGGGGGTTGTCTATTGAAAGGTTTAATTTTTTCAGCTAATTATCTATGTAAGGTATGGGTAGGGGCTCCAAACGCTTACTATTAGTTGAAGAGGGTTATATTTCTTGTAGATTTTAGGTTGCCCATAAATTTTTGGGGGTTGAGAATTGTGAGGGAGAATCCTTTTTTTAATTAAAGGGTCAAGAGAAGAGGAATTGATGATTAAATTAGTGATTTTGGCGATGGGATTCTTGGGAAGAAATTTATAGGAAGACGAAGATAAGTGATCCACCATTTTGAGATCATATTCAGAGGTATTCATAATTACCTTATCACTTTGTTTCTTTCTTTATTTTTTCCCATAAGCCAGAAATATATTGGGATTATAAAGGATCAATGATTTCTTTCCTATGAGCCAAGAATATATATTGTTTTTAATGGCTCGTCTGTCTCTATGAGTTTTTGTTGTTTACCTCTTGATGTATCAAACGTTGGATTTCCTACAGCCGGAGTAACTACCAAATTCTTTTGGGTCTCAATAGTCTATCTTTACAATTTTGGGATCATGTGCCTTTTATCAACACTTTTTTCAACATCAATTCTAAGAGATTATTTGATTCCAAATTACTTTTGGAGAGCACATTTTATCCTAATTTACTATATGTTGCATGGAAAATTTTGCTTAGGACTTTCTCTATTTTTTTAATTTCAGATTTAGTGGATATGAGTACATGTTTCCTGGAAACTTTGCATAGGATTTCCTTGATTATTGAATTCTAGCTTCAACATATATGAACTATTGCAACTTATTGGAGTTTTATTGCCAACATTCCTATGGATTACTGGAAGTACAAATTGTTTCCACGATATCGTTTACTAATATTTTAGCACTAGATCTATTGTTTTAAAATTACTTTAATCGATGCAATGATAACCTTTAGCTCAGCCTTCGAAGAAGTACTTGGTAGTTTCTGAGTGGGATATTTGTTGGGCTATGCGAACTGCACGATCCTTGGTTTACTCATATTTTAATTTAAAAAATATTATTTTTTCATATAAACCAAAAACCCTTTAACCTTTTACCTATAGACTCGACCATAAATCAATTTAAATTTTCTTTTCTTTTTACATTAATAACTGAAAACACCATGGTCAATAATAGATCTCAGTGTTTGTTTTCATTTCTACATGGTGGTATTAGTTCTCTTTTCAGTCCATAGTTAAAATATTTAGTTAAATTGCTATGAGATATAGGGTTTGTCTTTCTTGCTTTGCACATATGCTTTATGCCAACTTTGTGATTAAAATTTCTTTAGAAAGACAACAATGGGGTTTTGTTCTTCACTAACTTCTCCCTCCCACGGAAAGTCTTGAATGAATCAAATCCTTTAGTGGATAGATGGGAATTGGACCACGTTCATTCCTTATGATAGCCCATAGGTTTTTTTCTACACATCTAGTCGGGAGGACCGATACTTATGGATAAACACACTTCCCATGTTCATCCTTTTCTCACCAGCCCCAATGATGCTTTAAATATCTTGGGACAATTTTTAATATGTATATAAGGCAAGTTGTTTCTATAATCCCACCCACCATTAGCTCAAGATTCTCGAAGGTCCGCCACTAGATACTTCTTGATCCCATTGCCTTCCAATCAAAGTCCACCCCTACCTAAGTCACTCCTATTTCTCCCCCACTCATCTCATTCCTTTCTCTGAATCACTTTTTCATGCATGTGAGGATTCTAACTATTCTGCTCCGTCGAGAGGGAATCATTCTATAGAGTCCAGTAGGTAATATTTAATTATATGGATATGCAAGTTGATATTCTATTTACTAAGAACTTGTGGAAACTTCTTTAATAGATGTATAATTATTTTGTCTTGGCTTATTCATACCACCTTGCCATTGAGAGATACCGCAAGGGTTCAAATCCATGCTCACAGATGGGTTACCAATTTTCCGAAATAAAGAATAGGTTATGTTTGGTCCACTTCTTAGAAATCATTATATAGAAAATAGGGACTAAATCTAACATCTCATTGGGAAGAGATTCCCACCTGCCTTCCTCGAGCGAGGTTTTGACCGTGACTAATGCTAGTCCGTAGCCATATAAACTAGACCATTCTATTTACATGTGAAAGAAAGGGATGGATAGTTTTTCCCTTTTCAGTAAGCACGGAAATAAGGAGGGAGACATGTTCACTGTATCCAAATAAATATATACAGGGTGATATAATCCCATATAGCTCAAGTGGGAACTAGAGATATACATGTTTTCTGAAGTCAACCAATAAGTCCTCATCGCCTAAGGTATGCTAAGCTATTTGTTTCACCAACCTTACTGCTTACTTCCTTGACATTGGATATTTAGTAATAAACCAATTTGAGGAATGAGTGAAAGAGGAATCTCGAGCAACCTTACCTATATATTTCAAAATTATCTTCACCGGTCCATCAGAGAGAAATGTCTCACTAAGAATAAAAGAATATATTTTCAAGGTTGTTTGGCACTTAACTATTCGCATCTCTAACAAACTTGTCCCATCAAACAACATAGAAAAGGTTTGGATGCGTTAGGTGGTTTTAGTTAAGGAATTGCTAACTTGAGACTAAGATAAGCTTCCCTTGTTGGTCCAAATACCTACCTTTCCATTCCTTTATGTAGGCAATGCTATCCTATTATATCCACCCAAACCTTTTTTTTTATGGCTTCCCTTTCTCCCCTTAACCAGTTGAATGAAACCTTCCATATCCCACACCCCTTTTCTATATAATTTAGGGAATCAAGAGGGACTAATAGTAATATTAGCAAGTTGACTACGAATACAAAGAATTTGATCAATATCTATTTAGAACAAACCCTTCTCAATATTGAGCTTATTTTCGAAGGGGAACTTACTCCCCTTAATAAAATGAGTAGGACAAATAATAATAGTAGGGGTATACCAAGAAGCTTTGGATATTCCCATAAGTCGAGGTTATTTGTAAAAGGGAGACATTATTGCATTATTTCTTCCACAATGAAATGGCAACAACAAAAGCACTCGATAACATTCATGAGCAAGATGTTTTAAGGATATGGGTAGAAATAAGGATATTTCCCTTCTCAATTTTGAGCTTATTTTCGAAGGGGGACTTACTCACCTTAATAAAATGAGCAGGATAAATAATAATAGTAGGGACACACTAAGAAGTTTCCGATATTCCCATAAGTCGAGGTTATTTATAAAAGGGAAACATTATTGCCATATTTCTTCCACAATGAAATGGCAACAACAAAAGCACTTGATCGCATTCATAAGCAAGATGTTTTTAGGATATGGGTTGTAATAAGGATCTTTATTCTATTCTACCTACTTTGGATCCTTCCCTTAGGTTGGTGCATGCCTGTGATTCACAGATACATATGGGGTCTTAAGGTGCCTCATATATATATATATATATATATAAGGGAAACATTATTGTCATATTTCTTCCACAATGAAATGGCAACAACAAAAGCACTCGATAGCATTTATGAGCAAGATGTTTTAAGGATATGGGTTGAAATAAGGATCTTTATTCTTTTCTACCTACTTTGGATCCTTCCCTTAGGTTGGTGCATGCCCGTGATTCATAGATACATATGGGGAGGGTGCCTCATATATATATATGTGTGGGGGGGGGGTGGGTTAGGCCACCTTAGATGATAAGGATTCCCTCTCCCTCCTCGACCTTAAGAAATTTGTCAAGAATGAGTGTTTGAAATAGCCCGCCCTTGAAGGTGTCATTTTATGGTGATTGAGCAGCAAGCGAGCAAAGCTATACTATCTATAGGAAGGGAAACCCTTCTATATAATAATTCATTGGTTTGAATCAATTGCAGGTAATGACCTTTCCCTCAATGTATCCTTTATTGATCCTCCACTTGGCTAAGACATAAATTTTGTTTGTTGTCTACCCTCTCTTCTTGTTTCTTCCCCCGAAGCCTCTGTTGGCCTTCCCTCCACCAGATCTACTTCTGGAAGTCTCGATTTGCAATGGAACCATTTTTCCTTATCTCTAGTTTTTAATTATAGAAAATACTTATTTTTCTTTCTTATTTCCTACTTAATCTTTTCTCATGATACTATTCCTCTAATCTATGATTTCATCATGTCCACGTATCTTTGTGGCAATTATACTAAAATTGGATAAAATAACACTTAGATTAGATTGAGCTTGCTCCTCTCCTTTTAAACATTCATTAGTCTAGGTAAAAAACTAAAATATATTTTTCAATAAAAATCCTGCTCACTTCCTTATTACTGAAATTTCAGTCATTTTGAAACCTCACTATGAATGAATAATTTGTTTACCTATTGCATCTCTCCTAATTATTGAGAGACACATTCAACTAGCATTGAATTATATAATGTGCTTGTAAATGCCATTATTTTATTGTTTTATTAATTAAAAAAATATTACACAAGCTAAATAATGTAACATGAATATTTGATGATAAACTTTTCCATCTAAATTTTAAACAAAATAAAAATATGAATTTAATTATGACATGAGAATAAGCCTCTTCCCTTGCATTTTAGTGGTGGAAATACAACGTTAATAGGTATGTGATAGCTCTAGTACTCTTGGAAGAATTAATTACCATTTATTTTTTGCTCGACATTTCACTTATGTGTCAGAGAGTAGTAAATAACATTCCACTTATGTGTCAGAGGAGTAGTGAGCATAGTAGTTTGTGGAAGTGATTTCATTAAGGTTGAGGGATGAGTTGTATTTTAATCAAGTGGACATGTTTCGTGTCAGAATACACCCCCACATCATGTAGCTTTGACATGGGCTTATTACAACATGGATAAGGTGGAAAATATGCTTAGGTGGAAAATTGATTGTTAATGAAAATAGGATTTTACATCACCCTTGATTGTTTTCCCACCATTTCACTTCTATGTCAGAGAGTAGTAAATAACATTCCACTTTTGTGCTAGAGGAGTAAAGAGTATGGTAGTTTGTGGAAACTATTTCCTACTTTTCTTGCTTTATCTCTTCTCATGATACAATTCCTTTAATCTATGATTTTATCCCATTGATGTATCTTTGTGGCAATTATACTAAAGCTCGCTTAAGCAACACTTACATTAGATTTGAGCTTCCTCCTCTCCTTTTAAACTTTCATTCATCTAGGTAAAAATCTAAATAGAATTTTATTTAAACTTTTATTCATCTAGGTAAAAAACTAAAATATATTGTTCAATAAAAATCCCCCTCTCACTTCTTTATTATTGAGAATTAAGTAATTTTAAATCCTATATATGAATGAATATGTTGTCTACCTATTACATCTCTCCTAATTATTGAGAGACACGCTTATCTAGCATCGAATTATAGAATGTGCTTGTAAATTAAATTATTTTTTTGTTTTATTACCAAAAAAATATTGCACATGTTGCAGTAATTTAAAGTTTTATTATACTTTTGGTTTTATTAACTCTTATTCTTTACTTTTTATTAGAATATATTAATATTAACATACATACATACATACATACATACATACATACAGATATATATATATATATTCCCAAGAAAAAAGTTGACAAATTATTCATAAAGAGAAAAATTACAACTAGTACAACCATTATAGCTAATCCTGATGTGCTTGAAAAGTATAGATCATAATATCTATAGTAATTGGGGAGATTCATTCTCAAACCAAACAATAAAAACAAAAACAAAATTACAATTGTTACATTGTAACTACACCTTAAAAGCTAGTTTCAATCCATTCAAGAAACTAGAGCAAATGGGAGTTGAGCTCAACCTTCGTGGATTTACCATTTTCCTGAATAAAGGAGTATAAGGGAGATTAATCTCAACCATTACCATATGCAAAAATAGTGCAGGGAGCAAGCTCGACCTTTATAGTTGCATCAGATTATTGCTTCATCCAAGCATACCAGAAATATATCTGATAATGATATCACCATGTGGACTTTTTACCTACAATCTCGTTGTTGTTAACTGTAGATGTAGTTCTTTTCTGAAAGTTGTCCTTTTGGATCTCTTTTTTCCACCTGTATTTGAACTTCACTAAGCTCACATGTTGTCTTGGCTAGGAGATCTACTTCTGTGTTGTTTTCTCTGTATGTGTGCTCAATAATACATGAAGAGAACAAGTGATTCAATGCTAATCCTATGTTGAGCATATGTTGAAGACATGTATTGATGCATCTAGTTGATCCATTCATCCACTTCACTACCAAGGAAAATTTTAAGGATCTATAATTTTCTCAAAGTGTAGAAACCTTTGCAAATCTTACTAGTTCTTAAATTAGCAACCATAGAAGGTTTAGCGAATTGTTTGTAAAAATATTCAAATTTCTAAGGACTTTATATAGTTTTTGGACAATTTTGGTGATTTTTAGAGTATTAAAAAATTATCCCATAGAATTTGGGCGAGTCACTTTTGAAGAAAAGGGAAATTGTCAAATATTTTTTTGGAAAAAAGGTCCAAAAATAGCTCATGGGCTAAATTTTGCCCCTAAAATTTTCCTTGTTCACTACTAATAAAGAGTCTAGAAATATGTGAATGGAAGTTACAACATTCTCTATTTCCAAGGGAGGATTGTGATCATACTTAAGATTTCACCATAGTTATTTGTATTGATGTCTATACCTTGCTTGTAAGATGGAGAAAACCCATTGAATCTTATCAAAGCTCCAGCTCTGGTCTTTCTCGGGTTCCCTTGGGAAGCACCTTTGTAGAAACGATATGGAAGAGATCGATCAAAATTGAGCTCCAATGGCCTCCAAGGAGATTTTTTTGTTGGTGATATATTTGTCTTCAATAGGGATAATTTGAACCTGTATATTGCAGATGATGTTTGTGGATATTCATATTTTAAAATTGCATTATTTCTTGTGATCCAAATTTTCAAAAAAATGTGGAGTGGGAGCGTTGGGAAGTATTTTTTTTTATATTCCTTAATCCATTTATCCCAATCCTCTCATAGGTTTGATCCTTCCCATGTTTATACAGTTCCCAATGACCATGTTGTAGACCATACCTCTTGTGTGAATTGGCAATGTAAGAATAAATGATTTACTGTTTCGATTTGTTCCCTACAGAGAAAGCATAAACTTGGACCCATTCTTCCTCTTTTTTGAAGGTTTTCCTGGGTAAGAATTTTATTCTTCAAGGCTATCCAAAAGAAAAAAAATGATTTCGGGGGAACCTCAATTTTCTAGTAGTTGATCCACCACTTTATATTTTATGTATCTTGCGGCAGATCTAGAAGTGCCTTGTATCAAATTTTTACCTTATAGGTTCCATCCTCCTGATCTCGTGTCCATATTAGCATGTCTAGTTGATCATTGATATTGATGCATGCTCGAATTAACCTGAAATATATCTATTCCATATTGAGTGCAATTCTTGAGGCAATTACATTTTCTCTATTGTTCTCTAGCCAATATTCCATGCATCCATGATCTCTGACTGATATATATTTGATAAGTATCTGAATCCTGAAGCGTTTAAAGATGATACCATGTGCTGTGGTAGCAGGTCCTCCTATCTTATATTCAAAATTGGGTCAGTTCCCAACACAATTTGTGTACCATTGCATGGACTCCATGCAAGGTAATCAACAATTAAATGTGTGCATTTTTGCATATCCCTCTATCCCTCCAAAATTACGAGGGGTTCACTCAGTGAAATTGTTACATAGCCATGATCGTTCACAGGATATTAAAGAATATCCATAATTTCACTCAATATTGGAAAATTCCTCCTAAAATTGTATTGTTGAACCCCCCTCCCAATATACCTTTTCAATTAAGAAAACCCTTGTTTTCACCAAATATTGTAGGTATCATTTTTATCAACCCATTTTTAATACCCCCTTTATATCATATTATCAAGGTGTAACAAAGAGGAGCCCTAATGCATCTTAGTATAATCAAACATGATAAGAATATAATAGTGTAATGCTAATAATGATCCCACCAGGATTGCAGAGGCGACTAATCAATTTGTAGCGTTGGATAGTGGAATACCCAATGAAATAGTAATGGGGAAGGAAAAATGAGTAGAAGGAAACCTAGTCAAGAGATCAATGCAACAAAGAATGTAAAAGAATGATAGTCCAATAGTAAGTGCAATGCTTATAAAAGATGATAATTGCAGATGTTTCAAACCACATCCTACCAATCTACCAATTTTATATCATGTAAATACAATTATAGCTATAGAGATGCAAAATTGAAACCCTTTCGTGGACAGACTTCCCTACCTTCCTATCAAAACAAACATCATTGATGTTTGAACCCAAATGGACATAGAAAACTTCCTCTTACTTTCCAATAACACCATATGATCATGTGCATAGCTTGGATTTGAGTCATTCACAAGATTCAATGAATTGTCTCCACTTCCTCTACATTTATTCTTGCAATCAAGGGAATTAAGAACATTTAGTTACATTTTCTTGGGTTATATCTATTTTTTTTTATCTTTACGGGAGAGGGAAAAATATCCATTGTTCAGTTTTAAGCATGCAATAGATATAACGATACACAAATGGTGAAACTTATATGATATCATTTCGTGGTAATGATAACATATCGGGTATACAAACAAGGATTTAGATTTTCACCTATGTTCATGTCAGTTCCAATAAAATATTAAGACGGATGCCTTGTATATAAGAATTGAAATTTCAATTATGAATTTGCCAAATATAACTTAATCTAACAACTATTCCTAACTGGCAATGTGAAAATGTTAAAGAAGAATACAAAAAGTTGAAAGAAATAATTAGTCAAGAAAGATAGATCTAACTTTTCTTGGTTCCAGTGAGCCAAGAAAGATTGATCTAACTTTTCTTGCTTGTCCTCGAAGAAGGTTTGATTGAATCTCAATAACCACCTAAACCCCAACCTAAAAAATGAAGAGTTATATCTTTTACTAGAATGACTACAAAAAATACAATACAATTGTTCAACTCTAGAACTCCCGATTAGCTACATCTTTTAACTTTGGATTTGACAAGGAACCAAATTCTTATTCAAACATATTGAATAGTTCCATAGGCTACAATGTGACTTCTATATAGAAAATAAACACACTTTGGAAATTGGCCTCATATAGAACAACAAAGGGTATAATGTTACAAGACTGCCTCACTTTTAACAAGAACAAACTCAACCTCCATTATGGAGAAAGTGTGAAATCTTGCATACATATTCATAACAAGTGGTAACACTAAGATTTTGAGCATCACATCAATAACATTCTACATAAAAGAGCAAAATACTCTCACCCTGGTTATCTCAATGCCACAAAATTTTATAAATCTAGGATTGCTTTACAAAGAATACTTTTGAATTCTCCCAAATGATTTCCTAGCCCAAAGCTTCCTCATTATTCTGTATAACCCTCAAAATATTTTTTTGTTTCTTGAAAACAACCTTGATTAATTACAAGTATATTATGAACATTATAAACATGATAGGTAGGGGAACCTAAAGACATAATTTGGAGGCCCTTAATTATGCTAATTTTCTTGGGTTTCCCTAATATCTTCCCAATATTACTATCATTATAATAATGAGGAAGGGAGATAGATGGACACCCTAAAGTTGGTTTCCTCTCAAGGATAAATAATTTACTAAGGCCTCCATGTTGGCTTATAAAAAAAAGCATAAATCAATCTTAAACATGGATCTATCAAGCAATTACACCTCAAGAAATTAGATCCGTCTAGGGGATCTATGTTGGTTTTAAAACAATGTCCCAAGAATCTTATCATTATAAAAACTTAAATTTGTATTCGACGTCTTATCATAGTTTTATGAATACAACAAATATTGAATTATTGTAACTTTTCAAGTTTCATTAATTGACCTGATAGGATAAATTCAATCACATACTTAATTTTGTATTTTTATATTATTATGATGATGGAAGATATTGTATTCCTCGTGTCCAAAACATGTTTTTTCCATTTTTTTTCCAGAAAAGTCCATAATAATAAAATATCTTTGTTTTTGGAATTCACGTCAAACTTTGCATGGATTTTCATTGCATATGATTTTTTAAACTTATATTTATTTATACAAGGAAATGATAATTTTTGCAGAAGACAAAGAAGGCTTAAGACATGGTTGAGATCGATGGTATTTGAAGGATAAATGAATCATCTTATCGATTTAAAGGTGTTTGTATAAACTTTAGTAAAGAGTACCAACTCGCTAACAAAGAAGGCTTAAGACATGGTTGAGATTGATGGCAATTAAGGATAAATGAATTATCTTATCGATTAAAGGTGTTTGCATCAACTTTAATAAAGAGTACCAGCTCGCTACTTTATCATCAGACCTTGATAAATGAGAAAAAGAGTACCAGTTCGCTAATTTATCATCAGACCTTGATGAATTATCTAAATATTTACAGTACGTGGGCACAGCATCCCCACAAAATTTTGCAAGGCAGGTGAAAGTAAACTGAAACTAGAACATATATGGTTATGGGGGACTCTACTGTGCTTTTAGCAATCAAAAACAATGCAACGCTATTTCTATATGTAATTAATAGACGTTGCACTATTTTAGTATTCTATTATTCACGATTCCCTTTATAATCACTAGACATTGCACTATTTCTAACACCATTTCCATTATTCACGATTCCCTTTATAAATTGGAGGGTAACACTATTTCGGTAAATGGATATCATTAGCATCATTGGAGGGGACTGGATCTTTATATGTGTCTAGACCAGTCATAGTCTCTGCATTTGCAGGCTCCAAATCTACAAATGAATATTTATCTCTAATGGGGTAACGAACTGGCCTTGGCCTCTGCATTTTCATTTGGATATTGTTATGAATAATGGGCCTTAAGACTGGAGTACTAGGGACTAAATTTATTTATACATGGACACACACACACACACACACACACACACACATATATGGATTCTCCGCAAACAAAACCAAAAAGTACAACATGAATATAGGACTGAAAGAGATGGTAGTGGATAACCCTAAACTTCAATGGGTGGGACCGCTGCTCAATCTTGGACTGTACTACCATGGCCACCCTTTTAAGCTCCTGTAGGATCATTTACTGGTTATGGCACTGTGTGTTTATGTGCACCTGGCGGTTATGAAACTACAATTGGGTAATAGCCAACTCGATTGGGTAATAGCCAACTCGAGCGGAACCATAGCCTTAGGGTTACATATTTAAGGATCCATATGCTTATTGAGTACCAACAACAAGGACTTACATAACAGAGGTTGAGTCATAGGTAGTTTACCTGGAAGCAGTATGGATGATGCTAGTGAGCTAGTTGATTTAAATTAAAAAGGGCAAAGCAGGCTAGAACAGAGGCACATGCATATTTAGGTCCAAGACAGTAAGGCGTAATACGGTAGAAATAAGGTGGTTTAAGCTTTGCCTTAACCCCTAAACAAGCAGAGCCATAGCCAATAGCAACAAAGCAAGCATAAAATACAGAGACATCGTTAAATAGTACATGCATTGGTTGGTTTCGTCACTCCACAGACAATGTTAAAGCAAGTGTTAAAGAGTGGTGGTTTTGATCAACTTAGGAAGCAATTTAAAAGTAAATATTTATTCAAACCATCCAGTTTAAATTGATGAGTTATGGTTTCCCTATCTCCTTTTTTTAACCCCGTCTTGATAGAGATTGACTACAGAAACAATTACAAACACTATATACAGACCTGCAAGAAACTAGGAACCATATTTTTTTTCAATATTATTATCTATTTAGCTAAGTGAAAAATTTGGCATCAATCATCCAAATAACTGGTATAAATGTCACTATCACTCTAATAACTAGAAGTATTATATTATATGAATGCCCTCACAGAGGAGACTCCTCTAGAACTCTAAAATATTTGAGCATATATAAATATTTAATACTGGTATCAAGGGGTTTTAGAAACAAAGAACCAAGTCGCCTACATCATACCTACTACTTGAAAGGGACAAGCCAAGAGGCCAAGCCAAGGGGAGGCTTTTCAGACAATAACAATCATAAGCATAACTAGTTCACAAAAAATAAATACCTTTTTAAGCAGAACACTGAGTTGATCCCAAACCTGCTTCAAAATCAAATTAGCTCTTGCTTCCCAGCTAAAGTCAACAACTAATAGAACTCTCTTGCTTCACATCAAAACTTGTAGAATTGATAATGAAACACTGGTATGAACTTCCGATACTGTTCACGTTAATTCACGTTCAAAAATTTTCCCATCCAGCTCTGCAACAAGCAATTACTGGTGTGAGTGATGGGTCATGGAATCACCTGGCCTCACATAATTACCTACCTAGCCTGAGCCACACTAGTGTAGCGTTATTGCCTAATTGGTCTAGCATAAAAGGTTCCTCCCTCTAGCAAGTCAGTCCTCGGTTCCTTCCCCAGAAAGTAGAGAAAGCAATAAACAGTGTCCTTCTTGTCATAGGGAAACATCATAAAAGGGCATAGTTCATTAAGAATTCAATAAATGCACACCAAACTTCAGCCTTCGTTCACATGGTTCTTTGGGAATTGCACTCGTCATATTTAATAGCAGTACATTCACAAATGGATCTAAGTCATCGATTTGATGTTCCACATAATGTTTTTTCAATTGATAGGAATCAAATTAATCAAACCAACAATTTGACGTTTTAATGGATTAATAATCTGTCAAAACTATTAATATGTATTTACAGTAAGATAAATATTAGTAAAAAAACTGTAAACATTTATGCAAATTTTAAATTATAGTAGTTAAATAGTGAATAATAATAAAGTTTTTATTTACATAATAAAATATTAAAAACAATGTAATAAGTATTTTTATTAATCTGAATTGTATTTATTATTTTAAATATAAATATATATATATTATTGATTTAATTGTTTAAGAGGATTTAAAAAATTAAACTTATCATTGATTTAATAATTTAAAAGTATCTTATAAAATTTCAATAGATTTGATAATTTTAGTAGTAAAAATAATATACATTTTGTAATCTTTAATTTCTTTGGTTTCAAATAATTTTCTAACATTTGAATTTCCAACTCTACATGGTATTTAAAATTCATTAGAAAGATAAACTAACTATAAAGCCTTTGGTTTCAAATATTTTTCTAACATTTCAATTTCCAATTCTACATGGTATTTAAAATTCATTATAAAGATAAACTAACTATAAAGTCGATGACGTGAAAATAATAATAAATATAAAAATATTTTTGAAATAATAAAAATTTAAATTTTTAATCATAATTTTTTTTTTAAATTTTAAATATAAATCTCCATATAATTTCAACCTGGCTTCTCTTTATCTAATTATTCTTCTCCTTGATTTAATTATTGGCTATATACATTTTTTATGTGCTAATTTCATGCTATATAAATTTTGAATTTTAACTATATATTTTGAAAAAATATTATATATATATATATATATATATATTATACAAATTTTATATTTAAAATCAAATGGCCTAAATGGAAAAATAGCATTGTTTCATTTGTTAACACTAGTTTGCAGTCTTCATATAATGGATTTATTAAATACCCGTTAAAATTCTAGATTATCTTTTGTTACACATTTGGCGTCTAATTATAAATTTTTCAATTGCTTGTGGAAGTGTGCAATGAGATGTATGATTGTACAAAATTAGTATGTTTGAAGTCAGGTATTAAAATTGAAAAAGGGTTTGATTAGATCATTCACTAGCCAAAGGTTCAAAATAAGGTGCTTGGACCGATCAAAATTATACATGTATATGTCCATCTACCCACTAGAGGCCTTGAAAGGTTGATGGTATGTTTAAAAAAATGGGTAGTCTAGACACCCTAATTGATATTTCCAAATAAATAATAGGGTTTTATAAATCATTCATGAACACAAGTTAAACTTTATAAACATCTAACAATTTTTTGGGAAATTGAAAAGTACATGATTTTTTTTTTTTTTAGAAAAAAATATTTATTAATTTTCATAATAAGTTTTAACATTATTATTATTTTTTATTTTTTTAATATCATACATAGTAAAAAAATATTTTAAAATTATTATTCGTAATAAAATATACTCTCGTCCCCTCTACGCTTTTACATGAAATGTAATAAAATATACCTTAAATATTTGTATTGTTATATAACATATTTAAGCCCCTTTGGCCCCTTAATACAGGGCAATATATTTTCTCATTTCCATATCATAGTTTATTCCCCAATATGAATGGACGTGATATGATATTGCCTACCAACTGACCCCCCCGTGGCCAAAATAAGGAACCTCCTAAATTTTGTGTATCGTATCTCACCCAAATTATTAGGGATATTGGGTCTATATATTTTTGGTGTATAGTGTTTTTCCATAGACCTTGCTGAGTAATCATATGCCATAATCTTTATGTTGCTAGTGCTTTAGAGAAAATGTGCAAGCTTTGAGTCCCCAACCTCCATATGATTTTGGACTATAGATATATTCCTACTTACACCAAGGATACCTTCCGTAGTATTTTTATCATGCCCATAGGTAAGTTGTGCAAATTTTCGTTATAGAATTAATGATCGATTTCAGAATATAGGCTAAATCCATCCAGAAAACAAGGATTGCTTCCAATACACTCTTTATCAATGTCACATGTCCTACCAAAGAGATCCACTTGTGGTAACATGAATTGATTCTTTTTAATTTTTCTAAGTAGCCAATACCAATATGAGCACTTGTAGTCACTAGCTTTCAGAAGAAATCCCAATTATCTTAAACAATCTAAGGTGGAGACTTCTGGGTGTGAAAGAAATTTTTGAACTAGATGCTTCTGAACTTCATTGACATTGTAAAATTGGATTGAATATTTTTTAAGATTGATTTGCATTCTAGTTGAAGAAGAGAAAATCTTTAATACTCTTTAAAGCCTCCTTGCTTCGCCAATGGTTTCATTCCCAAATATTAAAATATCATCCACAAACAGGATGTGAAATAGTGATAGAGAGGAGGAAATTGTTATCCCTAGAATATTCTTGATGGACCTTTCATGATTGATATGGAAGTTGAGGGTTTCAACAACTAAGAGGAAAATAAGAGGGGAAAGCAGGCATCCCTGGAGGAGTCCTCTAGAAGGGTTAAATAAATGTGATGTAGACCCAATGACTATAACAACATAGGAAACACTAGAGTAACAGGCCTCGATCTAGGAAATAAAATGAGGGGGGAAACAAACCTGGGTTAGGATGAGGCATAGGAAAAGCAAGTTTGTCTTATCAAATGCTTTTGATAGGTCGAGTTTCAACATTAAATCGGATTGGGTTTTTATCTTAATTGAATGTAGGGATTTATGGGCTAGACCTATATCATCATGTATGTTTTGATTATCCAAGAAACCAAACTATTGCAGGGAGATGTGATCTAATAGGATGGGATTTAGGTGTCGATCAATGACCTTTGATATGAGTTTATATATACAATTATAGAGAGATATTGGTCAATAGTGTTCAAATCCTTGAGGGAATCTTCCTTAGGAATGTTAGCTATAAAAGTTGAGTTAAAAGGTAGATGAGATGAATTGTACTTGAAGTTCAAGATTCTTCAATTACTGCGGTCAAGTCATTTTCCAAGAGATCCCATAACCCAACATAGAACTATGCATGCCATCCATTCTAGAGGGTAGGGTGAGTTCCAAAAGAATAGGCATATGGTCGGAATGTCCAACTTTTATAATATATGATCTATAAGAATTTAAGGCAAGTAGTAGATCCTCACTAAGGAGAAAGCGATTAAGATGCTTGGAAATCAAACCCCCACCAAAGCACTTATTTGACCGAGTGGGCCCTGAGAGATTGGGTTCTATATCCACCAAGTGAAGATTATCAAGGTGGTGGACAAAATAATAATCCAAAATGTCTTTTCTATAGCTTTGACCTCGAGGCTCACCAGTTTATAGTGTGAAATGTATATCTCCACCAAGGAGAAGGTGAGGATGTGCCCAGATGTCAAGTCTAAAAACCCCATCCCAAAAGACTTTAGATTCTTGAGAGGCGGCGTATATATTTAGCAGATCTAGTGCTATATTTAGAGCTTTGGAAAAAACAATTGCAAAGATATAATATGAAGTACATACTGAAGTTTGTAAGGTTAGGGTGTCTAGCCAACCAAAATCTAAGCCACCTGAATCGCCCATTACATCAACCATGATGAAAGTCCACGTTGGGAGCCATCTTTTTAAAATCTTGCTAATCGAATCCAAGGAGCACATAGTTTCTTGAATGTATAAAATTGAAGGACTATGTAGTTGAATCAACCATTTTAGGGATATTTTCTTGGAAGGTGTCCCTATCCCCCACATATTGTGAGATATCACATTCATTTTTAATACGCAAGAGGGCTTCTCTACCATGGGCCCTTTGAATTGTTGATTGTCTTCTGGTGCATATTACTTTTTTAGCTTCTGATTTTGCATGGTCAAGAAATGATTTCCTTCCACAAGATGTAGTAGCCACAATAAATTGTGACGATGTTAAATCGCATGATTGACTACCATCCTCCTTTGTTTGAGATGAGGTGGCGTATCTTCTTGATGAGGTGAAGTATGCTTGAGAGCTATGAGAGGTTTCTTTTATGGAAATGGGGAAATACTCTCTTCATAAATTGATAGATCGATGATAGGGCTAGGAGGTGACTCCTCTTGTTTTTCTTCAGCTACTTCCTTTCCTTTTTTTTTTCCATATTCTTCCCTTGTGAACCTGAGATCATAGATTCCGACTCGCTAATTTTTGCTTGAAAATATTATGTAACTTTTGTGAAATCCTGATTTACTTAACAGATTCCTATTGCATGGTTTCCTGGATATCATCTTCCTCCAATTGTTTTCTTCTTTTGAAACACGTTGAGGATAAATATTGATAACCACGTACGTTCCTCCTACTTCCTCATAAGATCTTAATAGAGGGTAAGATATTTTTAAATGTCCATGGGAATGACAGTGCATGCATCAGAAAAGCACGTTCTTATAGTCTAGTGTCTTCATGTAGGAATGCTCCTTTGCTTCTATAAGAAAGACATCAAGAAGGCCTTGCCTAATGTTAATCTCCACATAGATCCTAGCAACCGATGTCTGCAATTTTAATTCAATACGATGTTAAAAGGTACGGATAACTCCATTATCTTGGAGAATTAATTATCCATATACTAATATTTTATATAACTTCACCATAAAAAAAATGTTGAATGTCCTATCGCCTGTTTGAAATTCGTTTCATTCAAATAACATGCTAAGATTGTCTCAGTGAAAATCATTTTTTTGTAAATGTTAATTCAATATATAATCGAGTAATTAAATCCAATCTATATTTTGAGTGCAATTGTATAATTATTCCATTCCCTGCTCACTAGCGGGCGTAAGGTTGTTAACATGCTGCATGTTTCTTTGGTCATACCACACATATTCAATCTCATTTGTCTTTGTCCCCAATGTAGCAGGTACACTGTAGAAGTATTCTACTCCAAAATATGTTAAAAATTATAATTAATAAGGCAATATTTCCTTAAAATAGAATAAACTCTCGTCTAATGTGGCTACTTGTCCTGCAAAGTGATCAGAATGTGGTAATTGCTAGTAAGCTAAATTCAACATAAAACACTAAGAGTTTGTGGGTTTTGGTTCAACTAAATTAACATTTGCACTCATACCGAAGGTCATGCACTAAGAGTCATCAGTTGTTCACAACTAGGTTGCATGATGACTGGGAAGAATGTGTGTTGTCTTTACTTATATACATTTTGAAGGCAAGATCTGCACTACGAATTTCACTGTAGCTATGCACCTTGCAACTTTTTGGATTTACTAATTCAAATTGCCTCAACATTGTTATTTTTATGGGGGTGGCTCTTTCCACACAATTTTTTATGGGAGAAGGATATTTTGGCCTTTTGTTGAGATTACGCCTGCTCAATTTGGGTTGAGATTGGTTCATTGACATTAGCTTCTTTCTAAAGCTGACAGTTTCGACAGTTTTTTATTTTGTTGTTTGTTAATCACGTCGGAAATCCTTTAGCAATGAGTGACCACCTGCACACACACACGCATATATATATATATATATATATATATATATATATATATATATATATATATATATAACTTAGTTCACACTTACTTTGACAATGGGGAGTCATTGATCAATTCCATTGGATATATATTACTTGCATCACACTTTTCACCATAGAATTCGAACTATGCCAATATTTCTAAATATGGATGCCCCCACAATCTAAACTATTGAATTTAAATGCATGAATAAATGTCATTCAATAATTCTTGGACACTGATTTCCAAGAAGACAATCGAACCAAATAATGAGCTCATCCTCATAGAGGTATATGTTTCCAGGTTTAATGTCGAGACAAAGATAGTTCAATCAATGTAATCTACATCTCTTTCCATACTATTTAATACCCGCAAAGCAATTTTTCTATGCTTATTTCACCAATTAATGCATATTTACATCTACATTAATATACTAGTATAACAGGTTTCTTTATAGACATCTTATTTTTCAAGGAGTTTCCCCCATTCACCATCGCCATGAATTAAAACGTATTCCAACATAATCATATCCTCCTTGGTGCTCCAGGCCTGTATTTAAACTCTTCATTTGAGTAGCATGGAGATCTACCCATGTTATATCTTCTTCTTATGTAATCCATAAAGACTAACTCCACAATTGATGATCTTCTATGCTAGGAACAGATAGACACAGTGTTGATCTCCTCAAAAGGATGATAAGTATATATAGAAACAACAATTAGCTTGTTCCTGCTGAAAAAGCTTACTACAGTAAATCATTAGCAACTGCATGAATTCTAATGTATGCCTTTGACTTGGACAACTCTAGCATAATCCAAAGAGCATTTCTTGCACATAGTTAGCTACTTTTTATCATAGTTTTCTATTCTTTTTCATTGGTTTATGTTTTTAATTCATAAAAAACTAGATCATATAATCAAGTGTGAACGGCATGTATAAATTCCATCCTTATAAATCTATATTTGAAAATTTTAAAAATGTGTTAATTAATATGCATTGCATTGATATATGTTTTATTCTCTTAAAAAAGTCAAACAACATCCAAATCCTAGAATTAAGATATATACACTAAAGAATCAAACCTCGATCCTAAATTAAAATGGTTCAATTGATAGTAACCTTATGAAGCTATATTCAATGTAGTTGTTCACATGTTCTTCTACATTATTTGTTATGTGTCTGGACATATAGGGACCCCCGTGGATGCATTAGTTTAACCATATAGAAAACAATTTCTCCTATGCCTGGAGTATGGGAACAAGGGTTGGATTTATTTTTATTAAGAGAAATTATTTGTAATATTTTCCTGCTATGCGATTGAATGTTGGCCACTAAGTTTTCCTTAGACTCTAGTCCAATGGGTTTGATGGCAAGCAAACGTCATCCTTCTACAAGTGCATTTGGTTTTACCATTTCATTTATAACATTCAAGGCATCTAGTATGCACAGGGATTTATGCCATTTCATGTATACCTTGTTTCCCCTAGACTAAATGCACTAAATGCTATAAATAGGTTGCTTATTGATAAATAGATTTCTTATCCAACAAATAAACTGGACTTAGTAAGATAGTTATATATGGCGTCCTACTTGAACACGTGATTTATTATAAAATCTTTGACTTCCTTAAATGCAATACAACTATTTTCTTGATAAATAATGTGCTTATAATTATTATTTGAAACACTATTATTTGAAATCCAAGGTTTTATAAAACCATTTCTCAAAATGCATCTACCTTGTCTACACTTATATTTGCAATTATTGACTTTTCCAACTTTTAATATCTTCTTATCTAAAATAAATCTTAACTTTTCGTATCTACCAATTCCTCTTCACTAGTGCTTAACAACATCTAACAAAAAAATATTTAGTGAACAAATTTTGGCCGAATGGGGTCCAAACAGGGATAACTGAAATATGGGCTCTTACAGGTACTGGATTAGATTTGAGAGAACTAGCTTACAAAAAACTGAAGTACGGGATTTGAAACATAGTAAGTTAAATATAATCTTTGACAATGACTTGTTTTCATTTCAATCCCCCTATTGGTGAATGTCTCAAATTCTATAATTGGAACTTTGTTAAAGTATGATCATTGTAGATTTATGCACTAGCTTGAAAAAATTACCTTTGAATCAATAGCATTGTTTGTCAATATCTTGATCACTAGTTAGTGTCCAAATTCTATGATTAGGAGTTTGTTAGAGTAAAATCATCATAGATTTATGTATTGTTTAAAAAAAATTACCATAGAATTAGATATGAAACTCTTTCTTGTTTTTTGAAATTCAATTTAAGATAAATTTATTTATGTGGTTGAAAATCTTTCATGCCATTCCATGAAGACTTGTTTGCTTTATTTTTTAAATTTTTCCAATTTAATGTTTTGAGTATAGCTTGGTAGTGTTATTTCTTAATATGTTGATTGTTAGTTAGCGTCTTGAATTTTATGATTGGAACTTTGTTAAAATGTGATCACCACAGATTTATTCACTATTTTAAAGAATTTAGCACTAAATTGATAGCCCTCTTTGTCAATATCTTGGTCATTAGTTAATGTCCAAATTATGTGATTGGGAGTTTATTAAAGTAAAATCATCATAGATTTATGTATAGTTTTAGAAATTTTAGAATAAAATTAGATGTGCAACTCTTTCTTGTTTTAGACATTGAATTTAAGGTGAATTTATTTATGTGGTTGAAAAACTATCAGGTTATACCACTAGGATATGGCAACTTACTCGAAGAGAGGATATAGTTATTAGTCATGGTGACTTGCATGAAGGTATATGAAACCTCAAATAAAAGGCATGAGGACAAGTTCCCATAGTACTTGGCACTCAATCTCTTAAGGAAAAGGATGTACATGCCACAATTTACTTGTAAATTTATGTGTTAAAGCTATGCTCGCATTCCATCTAATAAAAGGATGCAATAAACATAGTTTACAATAACCTGAGAAAGGATATAAGGGGACAATCTTAGATCTCAAATTACTCAAGTGAAGACATAGGATGATAATCTAGGGTTGGAACCATATTTGAATGATGACAAGGTCCAATCATACGTTGTTCAACTAACATTGAACAATATAACAAGTCCTAGATAGATTTTTAAGTTGGAAGGAACAAAAGGACTTGGTCACAATCATCTGATTTAATATGTCAGTTACATAAGAAGAGTTGGTGTGGTACAATGGTTTCCTTTATTCAAGTGAAATATTTGATGGCACGTGGCATTATCTATGAGAGGAGAAACAAAGAAGAAACGAAAATCATATAATAGTAAATATTTCCTACCAACAATTTTAAATACTGAACAACAATGGACACTTCACATAAACAATGTTTGCATTAGGAGTTGATTATCATCTTCCCTACAAACGCCAATGACAAACAATAATTTAGGTTGAGAATATAGATCCTCACCATATGTGTAACCTTCATAGGTTGTAGATTACCACTAGAACTATGGAAATGATGTCAACAAGATAATACTAGAAAATAACTTGTTGATTTGATGTTTATTAGAAGAATCAAGACAACTTTGCAAGTTATAGTTGTTAATTTAATTTTATAGGGTCGATACACTTAATTTGGTCTAAGTTGATGTAGACTAATTAATTTAATTTTATAGATTTTAGAGACCAAACTAGCTTCACTTGATGGCCCTCGTCATCATCATTAATAAAATGATGATAAGTGTAGGTGTTGCATCTTAGAGTGCATCGCAGGCATAGTAGTCATTGGCTTTGTTATTACCAAACTTGTAATTGCCCCTAGAGATGGATCCAAGATGGATGGAAGAGGGGATGGGCAACCAAAGAGGTGCAACCAAGATAGCCTCGACTCCCAATGGATGGTTGTCATGCCAATCGAGGGAATCTTCACTTTATGTTATCTAGCCCAAGACAACAAAGGGGGAGACCCAGATCTACTCCTGATAGGAGAGATCAAACCAAGACACCAGATCAAATCAAATATGGATGAAGTACGTAAGGTGTATGGTAAACCCTAGATCTATGGATGAAGTCACAAGATGAGTAATGGGTTGGATCAAGAGGTTTAAGTAATGTGAATTTGGTCCAACTTGGTTAGGTGAGTGACTTATGAGATTTTAAATAAGATCTAGGATCAGGGTACTAGTCAAAGATGAGAAAATCCACCGCCTTGGGAACCGTGTCCAATGTAGGGTAGTTAAGGACCAAATTGGGGCTAACCAGTACCAAAGATAGGCTTGATAAGTGGATATGACAATGTCTGGGTGTTCAAGCAGTAAGACAAAGACCAAACCACAAGCTAACTCAACAAACTAGAAAAGTCGTGAGGGCTTGGAGAAAGATCAGTGCCTTGGGAAATGGGCCAAATGGAGTCGGATGTCCACCAAACTATAGATCGGGGATGTTGAGGTGTAAAGCTAGGTGGGTCTTGAAGATTAGGATCATCAAATGGCTAGATCTCAGTAGATCTGAGATTGAAATGCATCACCAAGTGACCCAAGTGGGGCTCAACCCTAAAAATGAGGAATGGGGCCCACAAGGCAGAAATCAACAAGGTGAAGCACTAGGGGTAGGTTATCAACTATGGAGGTTAAGGATCAAGTGGGATCTCACCTACCCAGGTGCTAGATCTAGCCAAACTCACCTGTCCAAGAAGTGTGACCTCACTTGGAGAGGCTAATTTGCCTTGGGAAATGGATCGGATGAAGGCCAATCCACACCAAACTATATATCTGAATTGTCGTGGATGCTATAGAGGTGGGTTTTAAATATTTGACCCAAAAGCCAAGTAGATCTTACTAGATCTGAGAAAATGTAAAATGAGGGTTTTCAATTACTTAGACAAATGGATAGATCATGGAATGAGAAATTTACCTTGAGATCATACCTGAGTGATGGGTGAGGTTGCCTTGTTGTTGAGGAAGATTCCCGCAGAGATCAAATGGAAGATCTTTGATTTTCCTTGCTTGAATTGATGCCCTAGCTCCACGCATGCGCCCTCCTCTACCTGTCAAACCAAGGAAAGTTGATTCAATTAGAATGATCAAGCATGGAGGAAATACAAGTATAAGCGAATGATAACATGAAATAGAAGGTCCTAGGACAATAATACTCCTTGTTACCGACGAAGATACCCAAAGAAGAAGAAGGGAGAGTCTTCCCCTACCAATACGTCCTCCTTGAACGAATTAGGCCTCCACCTGTAGATGAAAAAATCATGGAACAAAGTCAATAGCAAGAGAAGTCTCCAATAACCCAGTGCAAAAGAAGAATCAACGAACGAACTCCAAAAACATTCACCACAACACAACAGATAGATGCAATAGTATTTTTCTATTCCAATAATCCAGAGCCAAAAGTCCCTTTTACAATGAGAAGCTCTCTCCTTTAAATAGGATGAAGAGAGGCCATAATCCTAACCACTTTTGAATGAGTGGCTAAGATTAAAAGATCAAAATATCTAATCAATGGCTAAGATGAACTCAACAATACAATACATGGATCACTAATAAAATAATACATCAAATGGACCAAATCGCCCTAGGAGAGGGGGTCCCACCAAAAGTGAATGATAAAACATAAGATCTATCTCATGGTGGGTCCAAGGGGTATTTATCAACACCCTTGGTCAATCCCCATGGCACAATATCCAAAAATAAATAATCTAGACACCAAATCGTGCCTATCTGGGAAAATCTTGAGGAGCCTTTGGAGGCTCCAGAAAATCATATAAAATGCCAAGTGTGATGGGTGTGAGTCCCACTGAAATCTGAAAATGTTGGAGAAGGTGTGGAAGACATCCCACTCATCATCACAAATCATCCCATGCCATAACCACCCCCTCCATGCACAACGCCCTAGGTGAACTCATCAAATCTTTGCTCTGCTCTAACAGGGCCTCTGATAGGCCAAAACTGCACTAGGATAGCCAACTGAGGCTGAACATCACTGTAACTGCCCGGAACTGAAAACAGATTGTCCCATCGGACTCAGAAGGTCCAAATCCATCTAAGATGTGTACTCATACATCATATAGACCTTTGAATGGTAAAAAATAAATACTCATCATATCCGGCAGACCAAATAATAATAATCTGTAAAGTGATGAAAAGCACAAATCATCATCATAAGCCTGAAACCACTGCATAGAACCATCATGGTGACCTGTACTAGACCATATATAATATATTTGTATCATCTGAGGTCTGCCACTGCATGTCCTATGGTTGAATTTTGGTCAAACTGGGTTTGACCAAGTCAACATGACCAAAATATAACTCAAACTGTCATCAAGCTGTTGCAAGGTGTCAAAGGTTAAAACATGCTTTACAATCCATTCAAATAGCAATTATAACAAAAAGTAATCATTACTGGCGATCTAAATCCAAATATATAAGGTCATTAATTATTATTTATAACTTAGACTAGACTTTCAAGACCATACTCACTTCATAGTTGTGATCAATTTGCTAGTGAAGGGTGAAGGCTAAAATAAGAATGGCTAGGCCAAGGGATGACTTACTGACTTAAAACTGTGACACTTTGGATATGTAAAAGGGAATACACACCATAGCATATACCAGACAAGCAATAACACAGGGAATGGCGGTGTCTCACAAATGGGTAAGTTGTTCAAAGAGTGTTTATTCACCTTGGCAGATGCTCACAATCCATAATACAAATGAGGCTAGCAATCCTTTTTGATATAGAGTTTAAGTTCCATTGCTTTTTGGGCCTTTAGTTTCCATAGCCTTTGATCTATTTGTGTTTACAAACACATTACATAGATTTACATTTCATTAGGCTTCTTGTTGCAGGTGTGTTTTTAAGGCACTTGTTTACCTGAGCACTTCCAGGTGTGTTTTTAGACATCTTGTTTACCTGGGTATTTACATTTCACAATAGATATAGCATTTGATATTTCTTTGTCAGTTTCATTTGGCTTTTCACAATAGATATAACATTTCCATTTTCATAATTTGTATTCATGGTAGTACTATATGTTTCAAGTTTAGCCAACAACATCTTTAGTGACTAGGGGGGCTAATCCAACTCACCAAAGGTAATTTTTGTCACCAACTCAGAGCCGAGACATAATAAACAAGGAATCTCATCCAATACAGAGGCTACATCGGGGAAAGGTCCTCCATGCCACTAGTCAAGTAGTAAGTCAAGGTAATGAACAAACTGGGTAGGTAATGGATGGACGAAGACAATGAATAATGAGACCAACACTAGCAAGCCAAAGTATGGTGGGAATGATCACCTCTAATCTCCCTAAGGAGGGTAAAACCGATGAGTATAGGCCAAGAAATTCTAATTCTTAGTAGGGACAATATGATATATATATAAAAGTACAACTAGGTCCACATATTTATATGATCGCAAGATCATGATACTAAATGCTAAGACATGCTACAAGAATGAATATAAAATCAATATAACCATAACATCAAAATATACCTGCTGAGTCATATACCTGAATGCTCATCATCTGAACCAACATCTGTCCTTTGAAACCATTGTTGTGACTCTGGGCAATACTGACTGCTATGTATAAATGGATAAATGACTACATCGGTCATCTCTCTGAGTGTCCTGAAACTCAGTCATGGCATGGGGAATAAAAATATTGTCCATAATATGATAGTGATCCATATAGATGCTCATCTCAGCATCTCAATGCAAGGGAACTGGCTGAATAGTGTACTGGAATAAAAAATAATAATGTATGGTATCCCGACTACTATATATGTGATAACAGGCTCATTAGAATTCATTACATCACTTTTCCTTGAACTTTAATCATGTGCTCCAATATTTTTCATGGATCTTGAAATTTAAACATGTTTTAAAGTTTCTTCTTAAACTTGATAATTACACTTTTTTCCGTCTTGGCTTATATAAATTTTGTATCTCTATATCAATTCTCAGCATCCACTTTTGTTGTTGCAGGTGCAACTATTTCTATCTGCATTTTCCGTATACAGATCTACTTGAAATATCAAAGTCTTTTGAGATTTTTGTCAAAGTTTCCCCTTGGTTTATAAAATCTACTTTGTTGAATATTTCCCCTCCTACAAAATGGTTTATGTAGATCAAGAAGAGGAAACTTTCAATCAATAAGTTTATTTCACTGAACCAAATGCTTTTGCAAGACATGAATCAAATGTCCATGAAATTGATTGGTTGTTAGCTAAGTTCCATTTGTTTAAATTGAAAATTTTCCATTATAATCAAGGCGATTGCTTATTTGATGCATCAATCATTTCGATACATTTTCGTTACACGTTTATTGAGATAAGTTAAGGAATAGTTAATCATTTAATATATAGCTTGGATAGTCAATACCACGAAGCTCTGATGTTAATGAGAACGGATTTTATTAGCGTTTTTTAGAAGAACTGCACAATGTAGGGGATGTTGATACATATTTGCATAGAATTTCTTTATTTGCTTCTAGGCTGCACAAACAGTTTGAACGTGGCCTATAGGGTGATATTTTCTACATTAAATGGTTTTGCAAGTGGTTATGTCTCCTAGTATCTGTTTGGTCATTTGAAAAAAGAAAAGAATATCTTCGTTTCAATATCAACAAACTTGAATATGAATGTAACCTTTTTTCCATGATCAAGACCCATCTCGTGGTCACTTTGAGCCACTTTTATCATACAGATAAATAAAGGAAGTTAAATCTCCATCCAAACTAGTTATTGCGTGTGCATTTGAGAGTCATCTTCCAACTATTCAAATGGACATTTTGTTTATTGACGAAGCACTTTTATAACAAGAACTCTACACAGTCAATACCATTGTCAACGATCGCCATGAGTCATTGTTTGAATCGGTTTGTAGATTAACATCATGCTTTGATGGGCCTTCTTTGAGAAATACAATGGCACAACCTTTTTACAATTTCTTTATTGGAAATGATATTAGGGCAATCAAGTGCTTGAATAAATATCTTGTTGATAATATTATTAGAAAAGAACAATCTATTGCTAATTGAGAAGGATATACTATCAATTTGTCAATGTTGTATAGATATGGAAATGTAGAAGGAGGCAAATTTGCAATCCAATAGTTATGTGAATTCCTCAATATTAACATATACATTTAGAGCATTGAATCACAAACAATTGCCCAAAGATTCCAGCAAAGATACTATATATTATGTGTTGTCTTTTGAGTTCTTCACACACACATTTTCATCCATTGCTTACAATTGAATCTAGATCAATTTCTTCAACTATAATTTTTGAAAGAGCAAATACTTCTATTCAAAATCATATAGATGTTTGTAGAGAAAACCATAAACTTAAGCTACAATCCAATAACATCGCCTACTCGACGAAGCCATGCAACTAGAGATAAAAGAGTTTCCATAAAAAGAGATGTGTTCAAAGAATAAAGTCAAAAATGAAAAAAGAACAAAACATGCAATTGCAACAGTTTCAACAAGTATCGAAGAAAGCACTGGAAACTAGTTCCTTCAAAATTCCCCAAAATACATTTACAATATTACATAATCTAAAACAAGATATACGAAAACAAGAACCCTTTGCATCTTAAAGAAAAAAGAATAATGCAAAAACAATCAAAGCAATTAAAGCATATTTGAATTCAATTAAAGACATGTCGACTCATGCATGTGTTATTTGTGAGCATATTTGAATTCAATTAAAGACATGTCGACTCATGCATGTGTTGTTTGCGAACAATTGCAATTCAAAAAAGATATGCATGTCATTGACAGTAGCATGGTATTGACTTCACATATTTAACAATTGGAAGTCAATCAAAATTCATCCACGTCAACGAGGAAATTTGCAAAAAATGCAAAAAAGTGCTTTGCAATAAAAAATTGCTTGCCTTTGTAGCACCTTCACAAATTCAACGTAATAAGAAACTAGAATATGTATCAACCTTGACACCTTCAGAAGAAAGGTTAGTGTCGCCAAGGATGGTGTTTTCACAAGTAGGGGAACTTGGATACAAAAAGTCACAAATTGCACTTATTGGTACAATCATAAATGCTCTTGCAAATTTGGATAAATTTCAAAAGGCATTGCCTAGAAACTTAGATGACTCAATTACAATTGCAGTAATGTTAAAACGAAAATTGGAATATAAGAATTCCTAATTATTTGGTAATGGTCAACTAATAAATGTCATGATTACTCTCAATGGCTTATGCAACACTTAAATTTACAGAGTCGAAGATGTCGTGATTAATAATGAATGGGAAGAACTTTTGAACAGAATCATTGAAAAACACATTCATGATTTATTGAACACGGAACAGTTGGACACTATTGATGAAGATGAAGATCTAGGCCTTTTCTCTAAAACAATACTACATGGGTATGGACAAGCTCACTTAATAGATGACTTGGACAATTGAATCATACAAATTGCACCTTCTAAAGGATTCCAATCATTGGGCATTTTTCAAGACAAGTTTTTTGAAGAACTAATTTTTCCTACACTATTTTGTGGATCTTGTCGACCAGATGACATTACAAATTGATTTTCTTATCAACAAATAAGAAAATAGCACAATGGGAACCTTTACATGTTGTTGAAGACTTCACAACACATATTACAAATATTTTTTTCAATTCAATCTAAATTCTTATAAACCAAGTTTCAAGTTCAACTTGGATCTATATTCGCAAGGGAGAACTAAAAGGAAGAAACTTAGTTGCAAAAGATGTAAATTATAAAAACAACCTTGAAAAGGCATTGAAATCCGCAATTGCATATCGCACTCTCAAAATAATACACACATCACTTGAATATTTTGAAAACATAAGAAAATATGCTTTTGCAATGATACGACAACTTGGGACCCCAACATCATTTGTGAATTTTACTAGTGTTGAGCATCTTTGGTAACCATTGTTCCATGCATTGCAATAAACTAGAAACAAGTCTTTAGAAAAACTTGGAAAATTTTCTTTTGAAGAAAATATTGAATCATTTATCAGAAAGCATCTTGTCATTTGTAGCCTCTACTATAGACATAGAATAGCAGCATTGCGAAATTTAATTTCAAGCAAGAGTGAACTCTTGGAGAACTAGAAAACTACTTCATTATTGGATTCCAAAGTAGAGGCAATGAACATGAACACGGGCTACTTTGGATCTGAAATGCACCGGTTTATCGATAAGCTTCTAATCTTGACATTTTGGAATTTGTCAATAGCTATATATATTCTAATTCAACATTGCTTGGTGATGATCTGATTAAGATTCAAAATCATCATCACACACAAAGATGCAAGAAATATCAACTGTTCAACTGTAGATTTAATTTTGCACTTCCTCCAATGGAAAAAACTACTATTTTACTTCCTTTGGAGGATGATGACAACATCAATGCTAAAAGAGAAAAAGAATTACTTTTCCTTTTGGAGCACAAATCATATCCTAAAAACATGTCTTTTGATACATTCTTATATGACAGCAAAGTGACTATATATGAGTACATTCTTCTCTTGCGCTCTTCTCTTGTATGCCCTACTTTGTTACTAAAGAGAGCCCATCTGATTATGTTAGAGAATTCTTCCTACGGATAGGTAGACTCTCTCATGGACATAACTAAGCCCCTATATACTTAATCCATGACAGAAACAAAACAAATGGTGATCTATTATCCTATATCTAGCACAATACATAAGCCATTGAACATGGAAGAAGAAATGAAGAAGTAAAACTTACCTCCAACATGTAGGTTGTCCTAGTTCTAGCTCCAAGCTTGATCTTCAAGGCTTGAACATGTTAAACAAGACAAAGGACCAAAACTTCCAAGCAAGTATATGTATTAATCTATATCTAATCTACAACATATCATGCATCAATATAACAAGAGACAAGACATGGGAGAATAGGCCAAGTTATCATTAAGAAAGCTAAAGAAGCTGATTACATTGTTATACCTTGATTTCCAAGATGATGGCATCTCCTTCCAAGCTCTCCAACATCACCCTTGCAAGACTTATGGGATCATAATGGCATCCTTTTTTAGTGTTTACCAATCATAGGATCATAGGTTTGGTGCTTCCAAAATCACCCCCCATAGCTCATGGATGTTCCTCCTTAAGTAGGATTTGGGAAGGCCAACCACTAGGAGAAAATGATGGATTTAAGTGAGTAAGATGTGGATCAAGGATATAAGCCATGCCAAGGAGGGAATGTGAGATGGGATTCGAAGGGGTACCTCATCCCAAGAAAATCTCCATGAGATCCAAGATCCAAAATCAAAGGGATAAGCCTAAACCAAAATTTCCGCTCCCCTATAACTGATCAAAGAGCGAAAATATTGAAATTTTCGCTCCCCCATAGGCACGCAGGGCGTAAAAAAGTGAAATTTCCGCTCCCCCATAGGCATGCAGGATGTGAAAATTCCAGTAAGTGGTAATTTTGGGAGGTGGTTAAGGTGGGTTTCGACCCCTTGCTTGTTGGATTTGCTTCCAAGTGTGACTAAGGAAGGGACCAACATTAGAATGAAGGGTCCTAACGCCCTTAGGAGGCATAAACATCATGTTTTCCATGGTGGTGAAACATGTAGATCCTCACTTACACATGGTGTGGCAATTTGAGGTATAACACTGATGTATGGATTAATGTATTTTCCAAACAAGTTCCGAGCCCATGGCATGCAAATACAGATGCAAGATTTATCTTGGATGATTATGTTGCAACTACATACTATAACTCTTACATTACAAAAATGGATTGTACATGATGACAACTACTTTGAAGAAAATCAGAGATCAATGTCTATCTAACAATGATGGAAAAATTGAAACCATTTGCAAACTTGTAAATGCATTGCTTAATATGCAACAAATGTATAGCCAACAAGCTATGCACATTGTCCTCTTATTTCCATTATACTCAAGTTATATAAAAACAATATTCATTAACATTGCACCATTGGACAAAAGAACATTCGTCTTAACAAAACCAAACTCTTGCAACAAGAATCTGATCATTTTGAAGACATTATGTGTGCTTCAATTGTTGACAAGTATATTGCAAGACCTATTGAAATTGGACATATATGTTTAGCAGAATATGCCTCTTGATACTCATGTTCAAATTCAATCTCAAGAGAATAAAATATCCATGTGTCATATGATACATTCGCTACAATGAACAAAAATATTCGTAGAATTTTTTTAGAGAAAAAATTGATGTTATTTGTCCCGTATAGAGAAATTGAAACGTTCTAAAAGGAAAATGTAAAACATGGTATGAAGCATACTTGTCCCAAAGACAACCATTATACTAGTGCCATTCAATCCATTAGCCAACATATTTTTTAAGCACAAAAGATTATTATGGAATTAGAAAAAAACTTAACAAAGAGCAACAAAGAATAACAAAAGAAATCATAATGAGGAAGAAAAACAACCCAACCACACCGATTCATTTGTTTTTAACTGGAGGAGCAAGAACATGAAATACATTTACAACAAAAGCGATTTACCATGGTTTGTTATGCTTCTACATCAAATATATCCACAATGACCCTCTAAAAAAGGGAATAATAGTTGTATTTACTATAAAAGCTACATACAATGCACGTGGCATTACTATACATTCAACTTTTCACCTCCCTTTGTGACTATCAAACATGCTTTTGTTGAGATCTAGTGGCATTGGATCTATTGAATAAAAAATATGAACAACTTCTACTATTGCTCATAGATGAAGCATCGTTGATTGGTTCTAGAATGCTCTACAACATTGATAAAAGGATACAAGAAATTTTGCACACTCCAACAACACCTTTCAAAAATCATGATATCATATTTTGTGGTGACCTTTGTCAAGCACAACTTGTACAAGATTCTTGGATTTTCGAAAACCATGTTTCCACTTTAGCACACTTCCAAATCGCTTTTGGATAGACAATGTCAAATTTTTTGAGCTCAAAGAAGTGATGAGACAAGAGGACAAAGTTTTCATTTCCATTTTGAATAGAATTTGAACATGTTCCCAAACAGACTATTATATTGACCACCTGAACAAACATGGTTATAGATGCTCACCAAATGATCCAATATTTTCGTACTTTTTTCACAAAAACAAATATGTTGAAAAACACAATGAATAAATGCTAACTCTCATGCAGTCAGAAACATATACATTAAAACCATTCAACAAAAAAACAGATGCAATGGAAGCAAGTACTTATGGAGACTAAAAAATGAATTTGAATTCTACAATTGCCCTCAAACGAAATATGCTTGTAGAATTAATTGGAGGCAATTATGCCATTGAAGATAGTCTTGTAAATGGCACAGAAGGCATTTTTAAACATTGCACAAAAGACAAAATTGACATAGTGTGGATCGAAATTTCATCATCTTTAATTGCCTCAATGCAATGAGTTGCGCTTCTCCACCTATTCACACTTGACATTGCCCATAATTAGAAACCTATCACAAGAATCTATAGACAAATGACATCAACAAATAGGATCCATTTCACTCGAGACCAGTTCCCTATCAAATTGGCATGTGCACGGACAATACATAGATCACAAGGCCTTACAGTGGATAGGTCGACATTTGATCCAAAAGGGGTTAAACAACATGGACTTGTCTACACTGCTCTTTCTCACGTTAGAAGTATCCAATCGTTCTATCTCTTATGTAAATTGCAGCAATAGAACTTCTTTCTTTTACAAAATGTTGTGACTGAAATATAGAGACTTGAAAAATATGCCCACTTGCAACTTGAATAGGGCTACTTGCAATCAATGCTAGAAGAAGGTTACTTTCTCATATGCTCATTGAACACATGAAGCCTGGAATTGCATATTGAAAATATTGTCACTAACTATGCACTAATGAAAAGTGATATCTTATGTCTACAAGAAACACAAACAAACTTAATACCGAAAGAAAGTCTCCTTGCAAAAAGCTACCATTGTTCATCCATGTTTCACATTCATGGAACTCTCACTTGTTACAAAAAGAACACAGTGAATCAATTATCACCCAATTTCAAATTTTTAAAATTATTCTCAAGCTAACAAATATTTATGTTGCACCACATACACCGCTTCAAGAGCTTGTTTGCTTTGTGCATAACATGCTAAAAGACATCCATCAAAATGAGCATATTGTAATTGATGATTTGAACTTTGGCATGTTCCAACGTAATAATGGACACAAAAAATTCCTCTCATTTATGGAAAGTCATCGCTTCAAACTCCACACAACAAAAGAAACAAGCTACACTGATAATTTATGGACAACTTTTCCATGTTATAACATCACCTTTAGTATATTTGAAGCCTATTGGACAGATCATAACACCATTTGTCTTTGAATTCCTTTGAAAACATTTGCAAACATTTCTACCTAATGCCAATTCCATACTCACATATAATTTTATAGCTGTAACCAATCAAATTGTTCTAGGCTAAATATACCATATTGCATTCATGCCTATCTATGTATATTTGCACGATGCAAATGTTGCACAATTGGCATCCATCCTTGTTTTCAAGAAAAAAGGAAAAAAAACACTCCTTTCCTTTTGAAAGAATATAATGCAAATTTTTTTGCCATTGATATTTGGATACATAAACATAGTTTCATTCAATATTGCAGTTTACATCGAGCCAATAACATATAGATTTACAACCACTATGTTCATTTAGAGTTGAAATAGTGGAAGCAGGGTTACAATGTAACTTGTAACTTGTATATACCTTATTGCAAAGCAAATCATTACAAGCCAACTATATTTTCATATATTTTTCACCCATTTACAATAAGTAATGCATAATGTGACTATATTTTTAAAATATTTAAGCACTTTATCAGTGCTACCATTGATATACATCCTACAATCATTGCAATGGTTATCTCATATCTAGACTATTGCATATGCTCCAAATATCTTGATTACTTGTGGTTGCAAACAATTTCCTATGAGCTTGTGAACAATTTTCCAAGAAAAAAAATACAAATTCCCAGAAGAAAATTGTCGATTGCCAAAACTAAGAATTGCTTGCCATTTACTTCAACCATTTTAGTGGATGCTCTATCTTTGTACATTGTCCATATTTTAAAGTTCTAAATGAAACTAATCAAAATAATTATAGATTCATGATTATGACCACTTCATTGTCATTCATCTGGTTCTACATATATGGATTAGTTCTTATGCTTCATTTTGTTTCTATGTCTGCAAGAATTTAACTCATCTACACATAAAAGCTAAAATTTAAATTATTTTATGTTGTTATCGGTTTCTTCTGCACCAATGCCATTTCTGCAATTTCAGTTACATCATCAATATGGATTTGTGTAACAACACTGGCAACAAGTCCCAAACTCCAACATCCCAAACATCAGAGGAAGATAGAACAAAAAGGCAACAACATTTTCCTTCTTCCAAAATTTCTTTACACAATTTTGCATTCCTTGTAGCATAAGTGGAAAAAAAACTAGGATTTCTAAAAGTTGTCCTTCAAGAAACTACTAGCTGGACCAATGGTTCATTATGTCAATATTGTGTTTTATTGTTTATATCTTCTACCTATTATTTCTTGCAAGCTTAAACAAATGTCAATTCCTCCATATTTTATTGTCCAGCTTTGTTCCACAACACACAACAATGTATTTGAAGGAGATGACTTGTTGTTGTATGGACCTCCATAAAGTAAAAATCCAAATTCACTTATTAAAGCACAATTGGCCCATGCTGGCTTGGTGGAGAAAGACGACTAGATGACAATAACAATGAAAATTAACAATAATATGATACTTTGCTTTATTGATCACTTTCCCTTGGTTCCAATGTCTGAATCTTAGATTTTGCAATGAAAAACAAGGGAGCATATGATAGAGGTGATGCAAAATACTGCATTCTACTACAGGAGCAAACTTTAATTGGAAATATAACACAGATTTGCAAATTTTAAAGACTACCACTAGATACAACTATACACGAGCTACAACTCAAACCATCCCTACTATATTAGTTCCAGTGCAACAATTTTCATTGGATGCAACCAAAACAATAGGCAATATGAATTAAACATCAAGGACGGAGAAACAATAAATAATAATGCAATTGCATGTTCTTCTTTGTTTCAAAACAATTTCTTGATTTTTACACATGTATTTCCAAAGTATCTTTCATATATATGCATTCTTAGAGTAACAAATTTATATGAAATTTAAATATATTGTAGTTACAGTTGAACAAAAGTTACAAACAATTTTTTTTTTTGCAAATACAACAACAACTAGCATCCAAGGTTGCACCACTATACCTGCTAAAAAAATTGTAAGAAATGGCCCAAAAGGTTTCCAAATAATACGATTTTCTTCAACAACATTTGTCGATGTCCTTAATAATGATTTTGCAAAATCACACATTCTCTCTTTCATTGAATCAAAGACCCACGCAATTATTAATTTTGTACCTTCTGTACTTCAATTAAGTTTTTTCTTTCTTTCTTTCTTTAGCAATAGTTTTTTTAATTCTGTTTTTTCTTGCTTTATCAAATTAAAATTAGCATACACACATCCCAATCATCCAAATACACGGTATCTTGAGAGAAAAGAACATCTTCTTTCCCCCATTCCAAATACTTTGCAGCAAATGTGAGCAGCTTATGCTGTAGAACTCATCCCATTGCACAACCTACAAATAAACCACAACATGCAAATATGAACATAGATTTTGGATACAAAAGACAGAACAATAGATTGCACATTGTGTAAGTCACAACTTCAAGAATGTTGCTCAATAGTTGCTGGGATATCTTACGAAGACTATACACACAACATCTCCTCTACAATTTTTCCACTTGTGCAAAATCTATAAAAATGCTTGTTTACATTGACAATAGACAATGCTATCACATAAATCAAGAATATATAGTGACCAATCTTGTCTTTAGATTTTAGTTTCTTTTCAAGTAGTTGAATTTTTGTAATGGATTTTATTTTTGGCATAACAACTTATTAGAAAACTGCAAACACATTCAATTCAAATATGTATTGCAATTTATGTATTTTGCATTTCTGTCTAAGTTTTCATGGAACTTCAAATTATCATATATAAATATATACACACTATGGTCATGATGTTTGCATTCAAGTACCATGCTTTCATGCATATTTTCATGTTGCATCTCTTCTTAGCTTTGTAGAAATAATTAAAATAACGAAGAATAAAAAACCGACCATTATCCTATCATATCATATTAAATAGTTTACAAGAAACATACGAAATTCGTTACAACTCATGGACATGATTAATAACATCAATGATCATTACTTAGGAAATGCAAAGCTACAAGGTTCTAAGACTAAAACATTGTTGGATACCAAAAATAGGAATCTCAATTGTGATTTTTGTTTCAAGCTATGGTTTTCTATTATAGGTATTATAGCGAGATAACTTTCTATGGGCATCCTGCTTTGCGTACTAGCTTAGTTAAATATGTTTCATTGTTTCTATTTAGAACAACTCATTTATGTTTAATCTACCGAGAGGCGGATCTGTGAAAAAAAGAAGATATTTTCACTTCTTTGATTGATGAAAATAAGGGAAACAATAGAAGAGATATTTCAACCAAACTAAAGCTAACAGAGACTCGACCAACATGTTGCTTATTAAATGTTTATATTTTCCCATCACTTAATTTTATTTCCAAATGTATGCATAGTTTCGTATAAGGAATATCAATTCTTTGGTCAACATTGTCTCTTGTCATGGATTGTTTGGATCATAAGCAACCAAAGTGCCAATGCATTTTCACTTCAAAGCTGATGTTGATTGTTACTCAATAACAATGATTTATCTGTGTGCTTTCTAAAAAATCTGATTTGAAAAATTCAATTTTCATCTAGGTATATCTTAGAACATTTTCATATTTAATTGTCATGTGAAGCATTTTATTATTGATATTTGAATTTATAATCAATAAAAAAATTCAAAACATTTTATTCTTCTTTAAGGATTCTGTGTATGTGATATAATTTACTGTCATTTTAATATATTTAGAATTTATGGTATAAAATTCTCTATAGATGTATCTAGTATTGTTACATAGAATTTTACCAATAAATTTGTATTTTAGCATTATAAATTAATTTTATTTTGTTTTCTTGGGCTACAGTATGACCAATTATGATTAGCTCTTGCAATGCTCCTTCATTGGTTTAAGAAAGTGAATTCATTTCAATTTCTGAATTTTATGCTTTATTGGTGTCTTGTACCCTTTCATTATCATGAGCTCCATCCTCCACAGTGATACAACTCCAACATACAACTCCATGGGTTTAATTTCCCAATGACATGATACCTTGCCGAGGTGTGGCGTTTTGGTTAAGAACCCTGTAGGTCTCAAGTTATTGAGTTCTCGACCAAATGGTCTTTGAAATTTTATATTGTACTGTACTTATAGAAACAATACTTTACATTCCATATGTTGATTTAGTTGTTGGCTCAATGGCTACATTGGTGAAAAGGAAAGTGTTTCAGCGGCTAATTTTTTCCACTTGGAAAATTTAAAAAAAAAAAAACGTTAATACAATATGAATACTTGCCCAAATTTCTACAAGATCATTTTTTTCTTAGAATGCACCCCATTTTTTCATAATATGCATAAAATCCTTTAGAAATTTTAGAATCTTTAGAATTATATTGCCACATAGCTAT
This sequence comes from Larix kaempferi, assembly GCA_027924585.1. NCBI lineage: Eukaryota > Viridiplantae > Streptophyta > Pinopsida > Pinales > Pinaceae > Larix > Larix kaempferi. The sequence continues at coordinate 22,852,420 of BSBM01000910.1, forward strand.
AGTTGATATTTTGAGAACTATCAATACATGCCAACCGTTATACACATGCACTAAAACTATGGATCCTTACAATTTTCCCTGCATAGGACCTAGATTTTGAATAAGATGAGATGGAATGAGCCTAGAAATGATCATATATGTTAAATTGTTTCTTTTTATTTATACTGTTTTTTTTCCTTGGAAAAAAACGCATAGTCTATTTATATTAATAAATAAACCATCCTTGTACATAGATCTGAAGATCTTTTAGCCACCAATGTCCTTCAAATTTACAGACTTGACCATAAAAAATTATTACAAAAACAACAAAATAAATATTTTGATGATTTATTATCATGTTATAAAACCATGAAAAACATCTAATATGAGGCAGATCTCAGAAACAAAAACTCAAAAAAGTGTGTGTCCTTCCCTGTTTTTTTCCCTATAAAGGGTCCAGGATAAAAAAGCAGTCTCGTGTTCATTTTCTATCTCCCATATGTTTCACATCCCTTCACCCACTTGAAGACCAAGCTTGGACAAAATATCAACTCGTTGATTCCTTTCTCTATATATATGTTCAAATTTTATATTCTGAAAGAGTCGTGACAGTGTGGAAATCTCTTCAAATAACTGTACAAGATGTATATTTCTAGGAGGTCTTCTCAACTTCAACTAGTCAATGACAAGTTTGGAGTCGCCGAACACTTGTATATTATGTACACCGTTTGAAAGTTCCAAAGATAGAGACATCATTAAAGTCATCAATTCTACCCTATTATTTGTATAGTTCCTGTTATAATCCAAATCGACACTTCTTCATCCGTGACAACGGTTTAAAAGACAACACTTCAAAATGTCAACTCTCTGTCACACAAAAGGAAAATTATGGATGGAAGAGCCTTGATTTGGATCTAGTTGATATGGCCTTAATCATTAGACTTGATCCTTAGCCATTTCCCATTTTTTTCTTGGAATTTGTTTAAGAGTAAAATCGTTCCTAAAGATCAAACACCCTCCAATTTAATCGCTTGTTGCTCATATATTGCTAGCGTTTTCAATACAAAAGTGAAATCGCTTGTTGCTACTTATTTTCTTGTGATTTAATTTCCTTATGCTAACGACTTGAAAGCAATTTCCTCCTAAAAATATAAAAAACAAATAAAATTCGAAAACGAGGAGTTATGGTGGTTCTAGTAACTTCCCTCCTAGGTTATAACTTCCTCTTATTTGATGGCAACTGTCTTCACCAAGTATAAAAAGAAGACAGTTATGCCATTTGGGGGAGCTTTTTGATAGCAAGGTTATGCTGGAGGATTTGCACATCAGTCCATTCCCCTGCCTGCTGTTGATCATCATTTGATCATGTAATCTTATATGCTAATATTATTACCCTCAAATAGTCTCAACCTTGTATACATGTGGATATTTGGTAGAAGTTGTGGAGAACTTAAGCAAGAGAGACCTTGAGATTCGTTTTCGACAAGGTGCCGAGCATAATCAAGTATACATTGTACTATTTGTTGCTTTTAATATAAATTGGGTATCTATTCCTCCCCAAGTTGTTGTTCATATTTGGTCTATTCATTGTTGTTCACTCAATTAATCAAGTTTTGATTATATATGTTTATGTTTGAATTTCAATGTTATTATGTAGCCAATCTGTTCGAGGAGGGTTGTATATTTGTTTTGCAGGTCATTGGGTTGAAGTTTTGAAGCAAGTTTCAAGAGCATAGAAATCTAAGACCGGCCTTCATTAACCAGGTGCACAAGCTTTCTTTCCCGATTAAATTTTAAGTATATTTGCTTGAGCTTTAAATTGTACTTTGGAGTCAAGTTTTCCTACAACTAAGCCTTAGATGTCTAGTTTAGGTAACATAGTATGTTGGTGACTTAACCCTAGACATAGGATAAATTTTCGCTGAATAGTTCCCTGGCTCTACAACAAACTTGATCCAATGATCACCATAAATGTATAGGATACCTCCGGCCCCTCCCTGTGTATGGGTGCCCTGTGAGGCTCCATCAAAATATAACTAGGGATCATATTTATCTATGGATTGTTCCACTATACTCCTAATTTTCGTGTCTGATCAACTTGTGGAAAAAGAGACAGAATGGCCAAGCCCTTTGATGCATAGTGTATGGGAGGGATTTATGTGTCCTAAAAAATGGCTTTGTTCCTACTATTTCTACTATTTATATCATTATTTGCCTCAATAAGTTCATGGGGCTATATTGTAAGGGTAAATTGGAGGGCTTGTTGCACAAAACTCTAGGATTAATTAGCCTATGCACATGCTTCAATTTTCTGCATCGGGTGAAAGCCTTTACAACCTTGATAACCCACACTTGCATATTTTTTGAAAAAAGTGAATCTTGAGTGATTTTGATGAAACAAATATCCCTTGGTCATGGCATCTAAAACCAAACACAAAATCCATTTTTTTAAGAAAATATTTTAAAAAAAACTAACTTCAAACTTTTGATATTGTTAAATATGTTAAGCTTTTCTCAGTAGTTAACTTCAAAATCCCATGAGATTTTGATCTTCATAAACTGCCTGAAAGCAATGTGACTTGTCCTGTGTGAAGTAATTTGAGATCATGTATTCATTTTTTTTACATTTTGTGATGTCATGTTCATTTGGAATTTACTTCCTTGGTTAAGCTTCTAATATGCATTCAGTCAATGCTTCTAAACTTTCAATTGACTTAATGTTATAGTTTATAATTTTATATACATTTATACTTTTCCAGAAATTGCATTTCAATAAGAAGGTTATAAGAGAAAAAGTTCCATAATTGATGGAAAATCATATTCCCATGTACTGCTAACAGCTATCTAGGGACATTGCGACCTTGTGGAACTATATGATCTTCATATAATAGCCATGAATTTTCCCCATTAATGCTCAAAGATTAAACGTTGAATGGAAGTGCACAGTGTTACCATTCATAAAGATTTAATGGTACATGGAATTGCAAGCAATTGTAGCACTTTAAGATTCACGCAAGCTCATGTTGCCCCTCCGTAGGTTTTATGCCTTGGTGCGCCGAGAAGGCGCATTTCTACAGCCCGGGTGGAGGAAGTGTCCATTTGTCCCATAAAAACTAAAAGGAATGCATGCATTAGTGTGTTGTAGCATACCTGGGTGGGGGGTAAGTGTCCGTCTATCCCATAAAAAAACAAAAAGAATGCATGCATAAATGTGTTGTAGCATAGTGGTGAGAGGGATGCGTGTTTGTAGATTTGATCCCTCTTAGTGCTTTGTAGAACCAAAGTTAGATGGGTCTATATTGGTTAACAATATTTACATGGATCAAATGTCGATGTTTGCAATAAGATGCGTTCATAGATTTTATTATAAATGTTTATTTCCTTTTAAAACAATGATAAAATGAGTATTACATTGTAACTAGAACAAGTGCCACAACGTGGCTATGTCCTTGTCGACATGTATTGAGAATGTCGTAGAAAATATTTTATCAAGCTTTGGTTTAAGTATTGTTTATTGGATGGAATGAATAACATACTTCAATACCTTCGGTACTGCATAACTTATATATAAACATTTAATCTATGATGAAACTAGCCCAAGAGCTCGCCCAAGCTCATATCTTGGAAATTTCAGGGAAACTTCGAATCGAACCACTTTAAATTATGAAGTATATAATTCATTAGCTAAATTTTATATGTTGTAATGTAGTATGAATACAATTTGTAATAATCTATATTAATGCATTACAATATGGATACAAATTTTAAGAATTGAAACTTAAAGTATACGTGTAATTAAAATTTGAATAACTTTCAATCAAATTCACTTTTTTCAATAAGTTAAAAAAATAGTAACCACACGTTAATTTATTCATCTTATACATTGATACAAAACAATACTCTCTAATTAATTTAATGAAGTTTTAGGAGATGTCGAGTCTGGGCGAGGCGGTCTGGAGCGGTTAGGGTTTTGGCGATGGTGGTCAGCTAGGGACGCTAGGGATTCGGCAAAGGAAATGGGCACCAGAATCAGCCGGAGACTGGTTTAACAGGTGGTTTTCAGCCATCTGAGTTTTTTCTGGACCCATTTCTTGTCGTGGTCTATGCTTCCACTCCCATTTTGAGGAACAGTGGGGTTTATTCGGTTCCTGCCACTTTCTGACACCTTCCTTTTTTACATAGTCGGTTTGTTGTCTCGGCATTTTGGATTGTGGTGTGGTCATTGTCCCAGGGCTGTTGTTGCGTTTGGGATTTGAGGGTTTACTTTCTGGTTATTTGTGGTCGTCAGTTGGTGCATGGGCGGTGGCAATGGGGGACAATCCAGAGGCTCAGCATATTCCGGAACAGACATCCCCGACATCGACTAATTTATGGATGGAAGAAGCCGGTATTTTGAAACTGGATGCCTATTACAAGGAGTTACTTAAGGGGAAGCGAGCCATGGTGTCAGACACTAGCTAGGTGTCTCCTTGTGGCAAGCTTGCTTAAAAAAAGGGACATTTGTGCAAAAACATGGAGTCGGTACTACCTGAGGGTTACCTACCATCTGTGGATAGTGTGCAGGCTTTGTCGAAGGCCGTGAAGCAGGGTAAACCTCATAACACTTCTCGATGTGCTCGTCGGTCTTTGGAGAAGTGGAGTTGCAGGCCTGGTGAGGTTTGGCTTACTATGGGGCGTGATGTTGGGCTTGCAGAGTTGGTCGATTTTAATATGACTGTTCTTGTAGGCAAGTTTTCCTACAACGCTATGAACCGAAAGGAGATTGTCCCCTGGGTGTCTCAGATCTGGGGTCCGATTCTGAAATATACTCCCTAAATTTTTGTTATGGCCCGTGGCTAGTTTGGGTTTAAGTTTGAGAAGGAAGATCATGCTTCACTTATTCTTGGCAAGCTTTGGCTCATGGGGTCGGGTAGCTTGATGCAGCAACGTTGGTATACTAATTTTGATCCGGAGAGGGCCTCGGTTTGCCTTCGTCATTTGTGGGTATTCTTACCTGGTTTTCCCCTGGCCGTGTGGAACCGCGGTGCTTTTGAAGCGGTTGGTAATTCTTTGGGTCGTTTCCTTCATGTTGAGGATGACCACCTGAATGGGATTGATCGGAGGATGGGCCGTATTCTGGTTGAAGTCGACATCTCCCTTGGTCTCATTGATGTCCTGCATATTAATTTGCGTGGTCGTAAACTTGCCCACGTGAGTGATTACTGGGGTATCCCCTTTCAATGCTCCAACTGTAAGGTTGTTGGTCATTTATGGCATCAGTGCAAAGGGCGGACTCCATCCTTGCATTTGTATGATGCGGCTCCACTTTGGTCCTCAGATGATGGCAGCGAGCAGGAACTTGACATGACTGGTGGTTTGGATGGCTTCTCCAACTATCTTCTTCCTCCTAGGTCGAATGCGTTGGAAATTTTGGGTAAGTTGGAAGCAAATGACCCCTCTTTCTATCATTCTTTAAATGATTTGGAGATTTCCTTTATAAAAACTTTGGAGCTTAATAAGGAAAATGTTGCGATTGTTGGTCGCCACTCTATCTCGTATGTTCCCTCCTTGGATTCGGGTTCTGCTAATTCCATTCCTATCCTATCCGAGAACTCGTGTGATAATCTGGGGTCTCCTACCCTTCCTCTCTCGGTGCCCTCTCCGACATCAACTATCCTCATCTCCTCAGATAATGATGAGGTTGTTATTCCCTCTGTTGATAATGTGGTTGTTCCTGTCGAGGGTGGGGGTTCTCCTCCGTTGGCATCTGCTGGGATGTCCAAAGTACTTTTGATCCCCTCCTATTGTGAAATGGTAAAAAAAACTCCTATCCCTATCTATTACAAGAACTGAGTTTTGGAGGTTGGCTCGCACACATGTCCTGATAGTCTTCCCGACTCGGTGATGAGGTTTAACAACATGTTTCTGGTGGTTGATACCTCTGCCTCTCCCTTGGTCCCTAACCCCCTCTCTACGCTGGCCACTGTTAAAGTTGAGAAGGGGGCTCGGTCTGGCGGTCTAGCGCCGGATTTCTCTCCGTTGAAGACTCGTAGTGCTCGAAAGAGTAAAAATGTTTTACCTCCGGTGGTTGACTTGCAGAGTTCTAAGGAACCTATCCTACGATGAAGTGCTTTACTTCTGCCCAACACTATGATGAAGGGCCTTAATGCTGCTTTAAGGAGTTCTCTTGCTAATATGCCTTCAAAAACTGCCCAGAAGTGGCTTAAATTATGCCCAGACTTCTGCCTTGATCATATTTTGCTGTTATTGTCTTCAAAACTGAATTCTTCATGGTTGTAGGTGACTATCATATGCCTAGAATACATTAATGGTAAAGAGCATTGATTTATAAAACTAAATTTGATTTTATTGTTGGTGCATTTATTATTTAATGTTTAATGGGTTCGTGGAAAACTGCATTGATAGCATAACTTCACTTCATAGTATTTGGAAGTTGGGTTGCATAGGCAGGGTGATATTGCAAATGTATCTTAAGTCCTTCGGTAAATAAATTTCTTGAAAATGTGTAGCTTGAATAAATTTATTCCAATTGTAGGTTTGTTGAGTATGAATCTTTTCTAGACTCGGACTAAGGGTTATTGCAGGCATTCTATTTTCCAAAAAAGATGTGGTTTGTGAAAAATATTCTAAATTCGCTCAAAAGTTGTTACATTTGCCTAGTATTTACTGTAGATGTGTGTTCTATGGTGCAGGGATCTGATTTTTCATTACAAAGGATTGCCCCTTAAGTCTAGTATCTTAAGTTGTAAGAGTCTAATTTTGCACAGCAAAGTTTGCTTTGGTGTTGAGCTGTGTCTTTTGTATTTAATTTCTCTTTTTTATCTGTCCTTAACACTTTTATTGAGAAACAATATTTGTTTTAAACCATTCTCTTTAATTCTTTTCATTTCTTAAGAGTTTCTGGCTTGTCCTTCAAGTAATAAGGCCACACATACCTAGTTCGAGCATCAACAAATGACAAAATATACTTAGCTCCACTTGGTGAAGCTAAACTCATAGTTCCATGCAAATCTCCATGAACTAATTCAAATGGTCTTCTAACTCTCCAATAGAGACTTAGCATAAATTCATCTTGGCTTTGCAAGAGTGCATTTAGAACAAATTAATTCAACCTTATTTAACTGAGTCATTCCATCCACGATGTTAGGAAGTTTTTCTAAGCTGTCCAAGTTGAGATGTCCAAACTTTTGGTGCCAAATCTCAACTTCTGATTTTTCTGCAACCACACAAGCTACGTTGTGACCAATATTTAGTTTGTAGATACCACCATCCTAGTAACAATCACAACTTTAATTGTTTCCATCTGTAACTATACACTTTTTATCATAAAATATAAGTTGATGACCATTAGCATTCAACTTTGATACAGAAATCAGGTTTGTTGACATGGTTGGTACACACAATACATCTGTAAATTATTTTTTCTTACTATTCTTGTACATCAATGGAACAGTGCCAATACCTGTAACTTCATGTTTTGCACTGTCAGCAATTGTTATAGGTGCTTGTGAACATGATCTCAAGTTAGAAAATACCTCTTTCTTGCAAGTAATATGTTAAGATGCCCCTGAATCAATAAAGTAGAATAAAGAGATATTGATGCAAATTTCTCTTGTTCCTTTTCTTTTGCTATGTAGGTTTGATCTTTAGGATTTGAATCCTTTGTATAAGGATAGTTAGCATGGAAATGACCATATCCTTCACAGCTAAAACAGTTTCCATGACCATGACCTTTGAAGTAATATTTGCCTTTAAATTCACTTGAAAGATGATAATTCTAATTATATTATCCTTGCCGAAGGAAGTTAATGCCTTTGCCTCTTTAAATTCATTCGAAATTCCATCTACTGTGGTTACAACCTTTGTAATTTTCCAATACCTATTATCATTTTGTTTTTCTTGCATCCCTTTAATTTTGTTGTGACCCAAGTTGATTAGTAGACCAAATGGTTTAAACAAGAAATCAACACTTTAACTTAGCAACCTTAAAAATTGTAGGTGAAGTGAAGATTATAATCTGAATTAATACCAACTTGACAAAAGTTGGTAGTGCTCACCAGAAATCAGTCCCATTAGAGGAGTAGGAGTAAGTAGCTTAACATTTAGCGAAACCGACCTTCATTATTGCTAGCCACGACTAGTATGTTCATCTCTTTTCTATCCTAACAACAAATTTCAATCTAAAGTAGTTAGATCCCTTGAGCATGAAGCAGTGTTGAACCAAAACCATTATATTTCATATATTCACTTTTGGACCCTAAATAACAGAGGAAATACTATGTCATCTAGGCTTGTCAGCAAAATCATGAATCGTTGCCTCTTTGGTTTACAAAATTGAAAATACGCAACTAAGCCTCTAACAAAATAATAATAATATCTCCATCTATTCTTTGTATATTTTGAAGAGGGCAAGCTAGAAATATTGTTGGATTTCCACATGTTGTTTGAGTTGATAGAATTTGGATCCTCAAGAGTGACATGAAGGGATTTCATTCCTATTGATAATCCCATCCCTCTTCCCTTTCTTTCTTTTAACAAAAAATGTTAGTGTTTATGTTTTTCCATTGTACTATAATTCTCAACTGCTTTGAAAATTCTTTATAATTGATTTCAAACACAACTTAGAGAAATTTTTCCAGAATGGTATTCGGTTATGTTCATCTTAGATGAAGTTTGCTTCTATGTATTCTTGAAGGTGGGTACCAATCCTTGAGGTTCCATTTATAATGGTGTAATCTTCATGCTTCAACAAAACCAAAACTACTAGATTGAGCAAGTGGAGGTATTCTATTGAGTTAGTATTAGAAATCAATGAAAGTTGTCGACATTTGTTTTGCACACAATAGTGCATACATTCTTCTATTGTATATATACACTTTACAGTAATTATCTGGGGTAGGATTTGACCATAGGGAAAGAGTAAAATACTGTACAACTATTTACTAATCTCTATCACTGGGGTTTTCTTAAATTGTAATATTTGTTGTGGTTTCTAGAGGCTGGCAGTCTTGCTTATGTTGTGACATATTATGTAAGTATGACACCTCTCCTTTGTGCAATCCTTTGTTCTTTGTTTCAACTAAAACTTGTTATTCTTCTTTGAGTCTTTCAAGTTTGGACGTATGGTTCAAAAAAACTCTTTCATAGATAGGCTATCATGATATTCACCATCTTGATGTTGTTTCAATGTTGTTATATCTTTGGCGAAAGGCATTTCTTGCACCCTAGAGACAGTATTTGTGTGCACCATGTGCGTGAGCACGTACTTTAATCAACAGTAATGTGGAGGGTGGTTATCCAAAACTCTGAACTTTTTGCCAAAGTTGTGGTTTAGTTCTTATCTATTGCGAGCCTCATTTTGTTTCTCAAATCAATTAGTTCCATAATGTAGAGATCAATCTTTAATGGGACATTTTGTCAAGATATTTTTCTCTGCACGTCTTCATATCAAAATTTTAGTTCATTATGACCTACATGGGTAGGTTTCTCTCCATTGTGGATAGAATCATTTTTGCAACTTATTCAAGAGAAATTTCATATGATATTGATGATATCCTTGTCTCAACTGTCTTTTTTGGAACCCTCCTTTGTTACTTCATTTGGTGGTTTCATTCCCTTATTTATAGTATTTTTGTCTTCTTTGACTTACTTTTCACCAATATTGTCTTATGCTCTATATATTCCTCCTCTCTTTGTTTTTTAATACGTTGAATGAACCGTGCCACCATCGACAAAATAGTGTAAGTTCCAACATGTGATCTTTGACCTTCTAGGGTAGTTATTATTGGAACATGTCCTTATTTTAAGGAAAAGAGGACTTTTATAGAAATAATCAAACTTTATACAAAATTATGTTTATTGTGCATTTAACCACCAGTCAATATTCAAGACTAAATCAACCATAGTCATCCTTCGATCTAATTGTCTTTTTCCTGTCTACTTGGCACTATAGTCAATTTATTGTTTTACAAGTACCTTCTAATTTCAACATTATCCTCTGGGATTGTTCCAGCGATAAGTCAGAATTGTTGATGCCATCAATTTGGGGCAAGTTCAATCTTCTTCCTCTTATGTTTTTTTCCTACAGCCTCAAGGTTTTCACCTTCACTCTTTAAAGGAAAATTATTCCTCTTATATATAGTCTCTTCAACTTCATTATGGACTAGCTCAACTAAATTTGTGTCCACGCTTACCTGTCATTCTTTTGTGAACCCAACGAATCTAATTGCTTCATATATAGTTGCAAATATCTCCTATTTCTCCTAATTTTTTCAAAATTTCCTGAGTTTTGCAGGTTGCCAATATTTCTGAGTTTTTCAGGTCCACATTATGCTTGCTGATATTTTGTGAGATTTTCCTCAATATTCTTGATAAGTTGCTTTTTGGACCCTTGGTGATATTTTCTCTAAAATGTTATATGCAACATACACAATATTTATGATCTTCATATTTTGTGAGATTTTCCTCAATATTCTTGATAAGTTGCTTTTTGGACCCTTGGTGATATTTTCTCTAAAATGTTATATGCAACATACATGATATTCATGATCTTCATTATTGACTAGCTCTGTTGAATATGCATCTTAAAAAGTTCATTAGATGTCCTGGCAAGCTTTTTATTTTTAACAAAATTCATCTCAAAACTATGTATTTCCATATTTCTTTTGTGAACATGAGTAATATGATTGCTTCATATATGTATGTATGCACATAAACTATATATGTCCATCGAGTTTGAGTTGTGGTCTAGCGGCAACTTGGATCCGTTTTCGTGACAATGACCCATGTTAAAATCATGGTGGGCATGCTCCTCCCCTGTGTGGGGTTTCCTGGATGTGTCTATTTATTATATGGAAATTGTTGTGTCCTTGAGGCAAATGTTTGTATGGTGTTGGAAAGCTATCAACAAACCCTGTTCTTTGCTTGAGTGTGTGAGAGGGATCAATTTTCTTTCTGGGTGTACTATCCATAAAAGGATAAATTCCCATTTAAAAAACTGTATATTTTATATATTCATTATATTCCTCAGCTTCATTATTGACTACCTCTGTTGAATCTACATGCTCATAGGTTCCTTGGATTCCTTGACCAACTTCTTCTATTTAGCAAAATTCATTTAAAACCTTCATTCTTGCCTCTTTCATTTGTGAGCCGACTAATCTGATTGCTTCATTTTCCATATCCATTTGACTTTGGTAGTTATTAATTCTGTCAATTTTCTATATGATGATACTATATAATCTACTTCATCTTTGTTTATGTGATTTTTTAATTTGCATCTTTAAATTTTCCACCTTCACTCTTTGAAGCGAAATGAATCTTCTTTTATCTATGTATATATTTATATATATTCCTGAGCTTCATTATTGACTAACTTTGGTTAATCTGCATCCTCATAGGTTCCCTGGATGTCTTGACCAACTTCTTTTAAAAAAAAATTCATCTGAAACCTCCACACTTGCCTTTTTCTTTTGTGAACTAAGTAATCTGATTACTCCAGTTCCTGTCTTCTTCTAAAATTGGCAATTATTAGTTCTGTCAATTTTCTGCATGAAGATACAGTGTGACTATATTCATGACAGAGCTTAAAATGAAACCCAATATTATCATATTCTAACAAGTGGTTCCACTTAATATTTTGTTGTTTTGCAGAAGTATTTCTTCTGGCAAACCCTTGAATAAATTCCATCTCCACACATATTTGTAAAAGAATTTTAAGTGGAGAATTGTCCTATTATATCAAAATAGACTTCTAAATTACATTATTTATCATTTCCGCAATGAGTAGATCCCAAGAACTCTAGCTTATGTTGAAATTGTCTGTCAAAAAGCATACCCCTGTGAGTAGATTTTGCACTCTAGAAACTAACCTAAAACCATAGATCACTAAAATTAAAAAACCAATCAAAATTTATGATATAAAGTATGTTAGTGCTAAAAGATGCACTCCGACTGAGGAGAGGGCGTGGCTAGCACATCTTAAGCTCAGGACAAAATAACTGGTTAAATTTGTCTTTAATGGTAGCTTGTGCAAGGAGGTCAAAGAATATTGCAGGTAGAGAAAGTGTAGACAACTGATAACATCAGGCTCTGCAAATAACAATGGATGACCAGACTAAAAGGAAGAATCATATCAGGATGACCAAGGTTCAAAGAAGATTGGTAATATGTGGAGCCAACAGCTCATTCACACATTAATATAAAGAAACATGTTCAAAAAACATTCCAAAGATGGAATCTGAAATACTAAATCTGAGCATGGGAAATCACAACAAAAACATTGTCGCTCAAGAATCCATAACTAAAACCAGTTAAAACATAAACGCACAGTATTCAGACTGAAAAACAACTAGAACCTGGTTCAAAACAGATAGGAAATAGTCTTCAAATAATAGTCTCCAAAAAAATAAACAGAGCAAAAGTTTCAGACTTTCAGTATATGATTTTGGACTTCATACAACTCTCAGCCTCATGGGTTGGAACCTCTCCCTTTCACATTCTAGATATGTGAATATATAGAAGAATACAATCTACCAACAATTTCAAGTTTTAAGGAATAAAAGCTTATCATCAAGCCCAAAAATAGAATAAATCTCGATCTGCCACCAGAAATATGGAACTGGTTCTTTGATAGCTGTTTCTTTGTTGCCAGGTGCCCTGCCACTTGTATCCTTGAATCTGGGTTAATCTTTGACCTTTGAATCTGGGTTTGTTTTAATCTTCTTCAAGCGGGATATTTCTTTAATTATTTATATACCTTGTCTCCAGGATTCTGCCACTTCATTTATCCAACAACTAGGAATCAGTTTGAATCTCTGTTTTAACTGTGAGATGTTTGATCCATGACTCAAAATATGCTCGATCCTTGTTGATTTTGATGCCAGATGTTTCTCCAAGTGTTAAATTTTCCTGTCGGAAAGTTATCATGCTCATAAATATACAAGTATGCAGTATATGATGTAAATCCAACTCCCTTCTGCCTGAGTATTGGTCCTTCTAACGCATTATATGGGCTGAAGAAAGCAGGCTTCAATCTCTCCAGGAAATACATCATATATGCTTCATAAATCATTGGATTCCAAAGAACTCAATTTCTAAGGACATAGATTAAATAGACAAATCAATCTTGAATTTCTGGAATCAATTCACACAAATATAAAAGAGTCCTTCGCCATTGACCACAAAAATTTGTAAAAGCTGGGATTTTTTGAATGAGTCCATGAAATAAAGTCTACTGTTGTAAACTATGCTGCAAACATCCTCTGTATCCCATCTCTCCTGAAGCTTTTATTTGATCGGACACAGCTTCAACCATAGTAATTTCTAGCACTCTAATGACAATGATAAACATGTTCACATGCTTCAATTCTTATAATCGATGGCCATGATCAGCACTCCTGGACAGGGCATTTGGATGATTGGCAACATTGCTAGCACTTGGAGGCTTCTTCAGTCTTCATCGCAACATGCAATTCGAAAAATTCACAAAATTGAGCGGGATCACAAAACCCCGACAAAATATATTGCTGTGGCTCCTTGCGAGCTTTCTTCGTAGCACATTTTAAAACTTAGCTTGACTCCTGGAAAGTTCACGCAGAGCCTTGGCATTATCATGCTTAGTGTGACGGTAGGTGGGGACTTAATAACTTAAAAGTTTAACACTCCCATGAGATATGGAAGATAAAACAAAGACATCCTTTTATAAAAATGAAAGAGCCATAACTTAATAAAGATCCACGTAACATGAATAAAGTGAACCTTTTTTTTTAAATAAATTTTTAACCAAAAATTTAAAAGACTCATAAGAATTATTAATTTATAATAATTAATAAGTATTTAAAAAAAAAAGAAAAAACTTTGGACGTAATATTTTAGCAAAAGGCAATATGGGAATTTCATCAAATAATAATTTTAACAATTTTGGGCCGAGAAGAATATGACAAAGAGCAAAGCCTGAAAAATTGACTCGAGATTGGAAAGATCCAATATTTTGACGAGATCAGCCCGGCAAATTCACACAAGAATAAAGGAGCAATGGTGAAGACCTTGGTCTATTGGAAAGCAATAAAATGTGTAGGGTTATCAAACTTGATGAAAAGTTAACCATAACATAAATGAATATTAGGCTTATGTAGCATTGGAAGATTGACACCACCAAAACTTAAAAAGATGATAGGATGAAATAACGGGCAGAAAAATCAGGGCTTGGAAAAACACTATTGGATTAGCTTCCGTCAGCGAAATTCAGGGTCCATCTTTAGATATACACTGCCGGAAAGTAAAAAATTTAATGGGGGATGATCCTGGTACCAACATAGTATTTCATTTCTTTATTTCCAAGGAACAAATATGCAGAAAACCCTTCAAGTACTTCCCCAAGATTCATAGAAGGTAAATGGGGTGAACCATCAGCCTTGATTATGGAGCCCAACCCCGAGGGGATCAAAAGAGTTGAACCAGTGACCTTCCCAACTTTTGGGAGAGAGATCTCACATCTGCCTTTCTATTCTAAGTAAGAATGGAATTGTGCCAACTTTTATTTATTTTTGTGGGGGATGGATGAATTTTGGGTATTGTTTGTATATCCTCTTTAAAATACTCTTCAATATTTTCCAATTTTCATTGTCTAAAAGAATCTCTTTTTCAATTTTTCTTCAGGATTAGCATTTTGACCCCTAATTAGCATTTTCATCTGATCTTGGTTCTGCCTCCTTCCTTGCATGAAATACTTCCAAAGATGAGAATTTTTTTTTTCTGGTTTTGGACCATGGTTTGTGGGATCCACTTAATATTTTTGGGGAGGGATTTTGTTCTTCATTCCTAGGTGATTTTTGCTTCTTTGTAATCTCCACAGAGCTTTTGTGGGAACTGGCAATGAAGCCTCAATTGGTTGTATTGATGGCTTTATTTGCATCTGAAATGTAGGTTTTTATAATCTAGGCTTTGATCATGAGGTCTAAGCCCATTTTTTTAGAGTAACTGAATCTAGGAGAGGTTTTTTGAGATCAGATTTATGCAGATCCTAACATAGTTTGTGAAAGTTTTCTGTAATAAATTTCAATGACCATACATGTTCCAAGCCCTTCCCCAATATTTTTCAGGGCCTTTTCACTTCAAAATTCCAGGGGCAAAAGGGTTAAATGAACCAATGCTCGCACATTTACTAGAGTATATGCTTTGGGGTTGAATTGTGTGCCAAAATTTCATGTGTAGAACTGCTCTGTTGAAAAACTATAAGCCACATTCCAAAATTTTGTCTGGAATCTGAGGAAGAAAAGGTTAGCAAAAAATACTCTATGCCAGTGAGAGATGGATCATATCATCATTGGAGCTTCCAATTAGTGGTGATCTAGCATTTGATGGTTTTTTTTTGGGCCAAAGGCCCGTGAATGGACATATCAAACCATGAGTTTTCAAAATGAAATATCTTGTGTGAAGATCCGGGATCAAATTGTATTTTCAGAACAAAAAACACTTCATAATTTGATCCATAACAAAAACATTCATCTGCATTTGCTCCATTAACAGGTGTAAGAATTGTGTCTCTTCTTATAACCTCATTTTGCATCTAATCTAACAATCTATACACGATGAAATTCTTTTGATATGCTCGTGAATCTACCATCCATATATCATGCAGATCAAACGTTGATATGCATTAAACAAAATCCCTTTTTCTGAGAATAATATTGAATTGACCACGAAAAAACACAAGATTGATTTGTGATATTGATCAATAAACATGTAACATGGTTATGTATTTTTTTTTTTGTCCAAAGAACTCTATCCCACATCAAACATGCAAACAAGGGTTTAAAGATTTAAATGAAAAGGCTTTGAAGGGCATATTGATGAGTTGTGCTATTAAGCTACCCTTGGGCTTAGCTTACAAGCTTGCTTGAATCTTGGAGCTTGACTTGGATGGGTATATGTCAAGGTATGCCATTTGGACTGTGAGTTGGTGTGTTAATAATTTTATTTCACTATGACTTGGTGTAATATATGTAATTATTTTGTCATAAATTTTGAGAGGGTTTAATGGTTAAGAACATGTGTCTCAATTAAAAAAAACAATTTAGTGAGCAAAAAGTATCCAAAAGGACATGAGTATCATTTGTAGAGGATTTCATAGGGTTGTTACAATCATAAACTAAAACAAGAGCTACGAGTAGCTTAGTCCCTGCCATTTGAATTGGCAAATCAAAACAACTAGATAAATTATTCAAGCTAAAATCTAGAGGAGATATGAAAATAAATTTTATGAATTTAATCAATACTGGAGTCTAAAAGATATACCTTCAAATATTTAATCATAAGAATTGGTCCATAACCATTTTAACTCCATATATTTGATTGTGTTGAAAGGTATCACAAAACTTGAGATGCAAATATCAATTTTCTGAACACTAAGATTCTAAGTGCAGAAAACACTGGAATTTGTACTCTCAAGTTTTTTGATACCTCTCAACTTTGAATGGATCATAGACATATACATATACAGTTGGGATTGTATTATGGATGATCTTATTGACAATTTGCGCTCTTATATTTTTATGTTTTTGACATAGTTTGTTTTATATATTAAAGGGTACTTTTATTGGCTGACGCGTTGATTTGATAAGATCAATCTTAATTGGCATGATACTTTTGACCCCTTTGTGATTGCATCTTTTAACATGATGTTGGTTCACAACCGTCCTTGCATAGTTTAGCTTTAATAAGTGGGTTGTAAGTTTGTCTTCTAGAGTGATCCCAACTCATTATCTGATTTTCTCTCTCTATGGCAAATGGGATACACCAACTCCTCGCCAAGAGCACTCGTTGATCAAGTATGCCTATTATCTTGATCCCACAACCTATTTTGACTTTATTTCAACTTTAGTTGCTATGAATAGGTTATAATATCCATTGGGTATACTCTTCTACTCTTCCAGTTTTGCATTGATATTTGTACATAATTTTTATTTTTGTATTTATATTGTAAATAAATAAAAAAGAGCTTAAATAATATAGAAAAAAATAGTGGTAATTTTATACTTGTGAATATAAAAGGCCTCATTTTTGGAAATAAAACAAAGAAAATCGTTTCCACCATAAGTCGAAATTAGTAAAAAATAACTACTTCAAAGAAATTATATTAATAATGAATTAGGGTTTTGAGTTTTTTTACTATAAATTAATTGATCAAAGCCAGGCAATGCACCTATTCTTCTTTAAAACAAGAGTCATAACGTAGAGATGAAAATCGAAGCATACCTAATCTTGCAACAACCTCTAATTCAATAAAGTAAAGTATGATACTGGGGCACTTCTTGATATGTCAACATCTGAAAGAAGCTTCCACATCCACCACTTCGTGATATGTCAACATCTAAGAGAAGATTCCACATCCATTCTTCTATTGCACACCATCTCTGCAGTAATTTCAAGAAACTACAATCCGATGTTGCTGACTTTGTATCATAAGCTATCAGCTTCATGAGATGCAATATCTCATATAAATGTCAATGTACAATCTAAAACATTCATGCATAAATATCCCAAGGGTAGAATTGAATCAGATATTAACTTTCCATGATACAATGTAGTTATCTTTATTTGTGTTTCAGCCACAATGAGGATTGCTCTTCTAACATTCAACATTGTAAACAAACTGTTAACACATGTGCAAAGAATCCTGCCTTGATCAATTGCAAGAAAGCTAGTTATATTTTTCAAAGATTTAAATACAACAATTCTCAGCATCAAAATATATCATTAAATAGTTCTCAAATTCAAACTCTTTGGATGGCATTCAAACAAGTATTTAACAATATTAGTTATTGCAGATGATCACTTATGATATGGATCGAGCAGAAGGAGAACTGAGAGATAGATATAGAACATATTGGAAGTTCGCTCGGCGCACTGTCCAGAATATAAATTGAATTTATTGTAATTTCTTACATTATTTCACCAATATTCATACTAGAATAAGATATCTTGATGGTGTTGTGGTTCAGTAGTGGAGGTGGCATCTTGTAAGGACCCCAACCAAGGTTCAATTCCCTTGGAGGCATATGAATAAGTGGGTGGGTCTAGGTGGAGAGATTGTTCTTGTTGTCTCTATAAAGAAACTAGATGTTATATTTTTTAATGATAAATTTACAATTTTTTTATGTTATGTATAGAAGATTGTATGCCATTTTTAAGATTCTATTTTTTATTTTTAAATTTGTGAATAAAATTTGTGTAATTTAAAAAAAAAATTAAATTACGTAGTTTTATCTATTTATTTGAATTTTCTAATTTTATAAATATTATTAATTTTTTATTTTGGAACTTAATAATTTAAAACTAAATACCATACAGTTTTTTTAAATAAATAGTTATTTATGTATTTTAAAATATAATATGTTAGAATAATTTTTTTTATTTTATAAAATAAATATGTTATAATCTTTTTATTTTTATTTTTGAAAGGCATGGACTATAAAAACACCTAGATTTAAGACAGTATCAGCTTAATATGAATAATCTATATATATATATATATTCCCTAAGGTTAATCCCTGATTAGCAAATATAATTATTTACGGCTATACTATACCTATTTATAATATAAGCAATTCGTATCTAAATGGACAGAGTTTGTCATTCGGAGTGACCATAAGCAGTGGAAGAACGTTGACAATGTAAAATGTCGCCACAGCTAATTGGCAATTTGGCCCAACATTCGCTGCCTCTCAACAGTTAGCTGAATCGCATTCGCTGCTATTTGGCGACTTGGTTGAAAAATTCAGATAGATTAATTCCGACCATCATTGTAATAAAAGGTTCATGGCTGCAGACATTAAAGGTTCATGGCTGCAGACATTAATGCCCGTTGTTCTGGACTTCGAGTATTTGATATTACCATCATTGTAATAAAAGGTTCATGGCTACAGACATTAATGCCCGTTGTTCTGGCCTTCGAGTATTTGATATTATTATGTAAATCATATTGTTAATGAATGGTAGAATTTGATATTTCTGACATTATTACTGTAAATCATATTGTTAATGAATGGTACAATCTGATATTTCGCTTGCAAGCAGCCAACGGGAACCTAACTGCGGTTGCTTTGTAGTGCTCCAACTCGTTTTCTTATCATGTTCTTCAGATATTAGACCTGCAACATGAACTTGAGTGACTGTGAACTGGGAAACTTCTTCCTTTTTGTTGTCTTCAGGTTCTGTTTGGTCAACTTCCTCACTGTTCCCTTTATCTGACACTCGCTTCCCCATTTTCGGCCTTGGGGGAACTACAACTCGTTCTGCTTGAATCGAAGCCATCATTGGAACACCCACAATGAATTTAAAGCTAGGATTGTGAAAATGATGTAAAACATTCTCCTTCTTGTAAAGCAGAAAAGTCCACAAATTTATCCAGATACTCAGAATTTACAAGCAATAGAATGGCAGATTATAAATGACGTTACACCATGGCCAAATATACAGAACTCTGTATTTATATGTTTTATGTACTTAAACATGTAGAAATCAAGACAAAATTGATGACAACATTATGCTATTGAGCAGAAGTATTAGTTTAAAGGATTGATGTTTATAAGTTATTGAAAAAATAGCCATAAAACCATTAAAAACAGCGCTGTTTATTTATGTACTGTTGGATGACGATAGCCATTCGTTACCCTGTATGAAATTTTGAACAGAATACAGTTCTACATTGAGCTCAGAAATCTGATTAGACCATGGCACTCTTCCAGAGACCTGCGCCCCCTGTCCATAATTTTGATGTAGGCTACAATTTTTAAAAAAACACACTAATGGAAACTATGACATTTTGTTTGGCAAATTTAAATGAACAAATGTTATAGCAAATTTTTTAAAATTGTCTACCATCTTAGCCTGAAACAACACAGAATAGCTAACCCAAGCACTACATCAAGGGCCTTGAGTTCCGCCTGCACAAGGCCTAATCCCAGTGTCGGGTCGTCCTCATCCGCTATGAAGAAACGCTTCCCGACAAAATTCTCTCAGGACCAAAAGGGGAAGATGCACGCCTTTGCGGATCAGTTGGGGTGGAGGATTCAGAAGCACGACGAAGCACAACGAGGCCGCGGTTCAGTTTTTAACGAAGTTGTTGTCATCGAACTGCACAACCCATCCAAGCTTGGTAGAACGGAGTCATGTGATGGAAATTTGTTTATCCTACAGGTGGATAACATGCATTCAACTGCATGCAGACATAAATCCATGCACGGAATCATTTGATTGAAGTTGCAGCCTTGTGATTGCTTGCATGACAAGTAAGTTAGAGCGTGAAGTTTCAAGGTTATTGTCCAATTATAAAATAGTAATTTATTTTTTCTAACTAATTATAAATACAAATTTTATGTTCACATTAATCTAACTTTAGAAAAAAATATATTGATTGCAATTAATAGAAATAACTGGAACATATAGTCTCCTCCCTACGGCAGGGACTTAAAAAACATATAAAATAAGTACTATTTTGCAAAACATAAATACTTAAATTTAGTAAAACATGTACTTGTTTTGTGCTTCACCTTGGCTAACATTAGTATGTTGTGATCCTTGATTTTCCAGGTCATGTCCTCAAGCTTTTGATGAACAATTTCCTTATCTTTGAGCTCCGGAGGTGAAAATCCAAAAGGCAATTTAAGATTAGAGATAGTAGATTGAGAGCCCTTTTCGATATTGCAAACCATATTATGAAGCATAGAGCACTTTGTTTCCAATATTTGAATTTGTCTTTTAAGTTGTATAAGTGTATCCATTATTACTAAATTCAGGGAGCTACATTGATGCTCATTTCTATGAATTGTAGTTGTCACTGCAAAATGATTATATAGCATAACATGATTACAGGTATATTGTTCGGTTGTGGTATTTGGCCTTCTAGAGGACCTATAGAATTGTTAAGATAGTCATTGAAACAAGAGTGCATTTTGTGCCAAGATTTTTGTGAGCTCATCAAAAACAATTTAATTTCCTATTATAATTTGTTGAAGTATACTCTCTATCTACCAAGATTGGTTATGATTTGTGATTCCTCAAACCCAAGACATTAAATTAAATATCTCATTACTAGAAATGTGATGCTAGGGTTTTATTTTGTGTTTCAAAAAACTATATTATATTTTCTACAAGAGATATTTTTTTTACCTTGACCCATTGTTGTAAGCTCCATTATTAATATATATGAACATACTCATGTGAGAAGATGGCAATGGTAGGGAATATATTCATGTTCAATTTTTTGGGGTACCTTGGTGTTAACATCCGTGGACTTTCTCCTCAGATGATACTAGTAAAAATTGACTACTATCAACTTTCAGGCCATGCCTCCATTTATCTTTTAACATTTGGATTTAAGAAATTGTGATACAAAGAAGCAAGTTACTACTGATGAGTAGAAGCAAGTTAATCGCTTGAGTTTTGAAGACTTGATGTTTGATTCCAAATATGGAAGTTGTCAATGTCTATAGTGAAATTTAAGAGTTTTGATGATGGCTTCATAATATTAAGAGTATTATGTAAGTATAGCTCAACAAATTGCTTGGATAAGTCCTGCTTAGTTTACGGAGGCTGTGTAAACATGCATAAGTCATATAACAGGATAATCAACAAAATAAGGGATTATTACCTTCTAAGAAACACTAGGGGTTAAAGGCATACTCCATATCAATGATACACAACAGTGAGTTGAAGAGTGCCATGAATATTCATGTTAAATGTTACTATTGTTCTAGAGATGAGTAGCCTTCAGGAAGGGGTTATTGTGCTTGGATGGCCATTGTCCTTCAGTGCTCAATTACCCCATTAGGTGTTCGAGAATTAGCTTGGCCTTTTTTCACTTGTGCTCACTTTTTGGATGGCCATAACATAAATGCACCTTTTGTTGGAGGCTAAAGAGGTAGACTTTTCAACATCCAACGTTGTATAATTTATTGCACTAAGAGAAGTGAGGTGCATTCCTACAACCCAATATTGAAAAGATTGTAATGTCCTTCCCATACGTCCATAATGCGAACATCATCATATGTTGGAAGAATAAAAAATAAAAATGTAGTCATAATAAATTTAATGTTAATGAATAATAATCATATATATATATATATATATATAAATGAAGTCATAGTAAATTTAATGTTAATGAATAATATATATATATATATAAATGAAGTCATAATAAATTTAATGTTAATGAATAATATTAATATATATATATATATATATATATATATATATTATTGGAAGAAGAGGATGCGAGGTAGGTTTTTGCTCGAAAGCATCATTTGCCAAGGCGAATCTTAACTCTTAACTCTTAATTCTTAATGTTTTAAGCACCGAGAGGTTTGCATCTAAATTTTTTTTGGATCCCTCTTAGTGCTCATTGGATTTGAAGTCAAGATGGATCTATGCCGGTGTTCTATTTAATTATGAACATGATTACCATGCAAAGTATATATGATGCTAAAATTAAAATAACTAGATCCGCAATATGCAAAGGCACAATTGGACCAAATGGGGTATATTTTCCAACATGATTTGTGTTGATTCAACATCTAGCTCTTCTTCTTCCATGTAAAGGGCTTCAAAATGTGCATTGGCATCTTCTTTAATAGTTGCAAATCCTTTAAAAGTAAACCAATTTTTTAAGAGTTTACACGTTTTTATAGTTTAGTGTAAGATTTGCCAATATTTCACAAGATTTTCTACTTCCGTGAAAAATTCACCAAAATTTTTACAAGTTTTTATAATTTTGTGAAATATTCGCCCAAAATTTACAAGATTCTATAATTCCGTGAAAGATTCGCCAAAAAATTATATATACATATTATATTATTGATAAAATAGCCTTCACACTTTTCCGTGTATCAAGGGGATTCGCCCATTTTTTATACATATAAATTTAGGGGGCTTCTTAAAATCATCCCCGGTTCTACCTTTATCTCTCCTAGACGACTTTGACAACAACACAAAACAAATTATTTATGTTCTTGGAAAATACATGAGGTAAGTAATGTTTTATATGGAAAATGTACTTGGTCTGTGATTTGTAGTGGAACTTATTGACATATTATGTTTTGCCCGCAAATTTTATATATGGCTTGATATTATTTTATTGCATCATTTGTAGGTGGATTTCATCAAAAGAAATCCATAAAGAAGATATAAGGTATTGGAAGAGAGAAATTCCCCGACTAATGTGTGAAATGCAACATTATCTACCTCCATCATTTTTCAATGCACAAGAACACTACCTCATACACCAAGTTGAGGAGATTGAATTATGTGGACCAGTACACACAAGGTCGATGTGGATGGTGGAGAGGCAGTTGAAGTCATTGAAGGATTTTGTTAGACAAAGAGCACGTCCTGAGGGTTCTATGGTTGAGGGATATATGGTATATAAATGCATGGTGTATATTAGTGAATATTTACCTAAATCAGCAAAAAATATGAATGTGCCTCGCATTTGGCATCTCGACTCAATCAACAAATTTGAAGGGGAGGTCCTATTGGGGAAAGGTACAATGAGGACCGTGAAAGGTAATTATTATATTTTGTGGAATTAATATATTACACATGTATTTTTCCAATTTTATTTTATCATACTGATTTTTTTTATTTTTATCAATCGTGCATATTCAACTATATTAAACTATGCCTTTAATTATATCTAATTAATGATATTGAATTGTTATTTTTTCTTATAGTTGCTCGAGTGTGGGATGCTTTACATTTATACATTGCAAACAACCTTGATTGGATGGAGCATTGGATAGAAGATTGTGAAGAATACTTCGGTAGGTTATAATGGGAAGGGGTCAATAAAATGATTAAAACATCGCATCGTCATCGACATCAATTTCTTGATCTTACGTCGCAAATGGAAGTTGATTTAGCCTATGGTTTAAAAGATAAAAATGAAAGTAAATTGTTTACCCACATTTTTTTAGTTACTTCCCATTTTTTTAGTTTATTTGGTATGTTTAAGTGTTCAAATATATTTTCTAAGTCCTATATGACGTTTATTAATTCACAATGTATAATTTTTTACTTGTTGTCAATGTTGCAGTTGAAACATCACAAGGCTATGTGGTGTAATGGTCGTAAATTTCGTATCAAAATGTTGGATGATAAGATTAAAACCTCAGATTGTGGGATAATTGCAGTGTTTAAGGTCACCAATGTTTCCTCTAGAAGTGATAGACATCCAGAAGAAACTGAGAGTAGGTACTATGGGAATTTGGAGGACATAATTGAGTGTGATTTTAATTCCTTTAAAATAGTTTTGTTTGAGGTGAAGTGGTACAGGCTACAGATGCATGAACGTGATCTTGAAAGAACTGTTATTGAGCATGCTAATGGATTTACCATGGTTAATACAAGGGCATTTGAACCGGGTACAGAGCCTTATGTTCTTCCAAGTCAATGTGAGCAAGTCTTTTACTCAGAGGTACCAGGTAAAGCAGGTTGGTTATACGTTGTTAGATACAATCCAAGAGGAATACCAGCAAAGTATAATCATGCAGATGATGAAGATAATCACGAAGAAGAAGAATATGATGATTCAGATCAGGAGCAGGTGGCTGCAGTCGATGTGTTAGATGAAGAAGTTGATCATCCAAATGTAGCAGGAGATGATCTCATTGACGATGTCGATGACTATATTAGTGAAGATGACGTTGGTGATGATGTTGATGTGAATGAGCCTTTCATCAATATCTATTCTGAACCAGATCCTGATACAGATGTTGAGTTGGATAAAGAAGAAGATGAATGATATTTAATTGTTGAAAAGTAGAGGCACGTGTTTATATCTTTTATATCATATGATCTTTATATGTTTTTATTTTGTATAATAGAGTATGTTGCATGTTCTTTAATATTTCAAATTGGGTATGGGGAAATTGAGAGTGATGTGAGGCGGGGGGGCATAATTAGAGCTTCCAACTTCATGTGGTTTCCCCTGTTTAGTAGAGAATGAATTATTCTCGAAACCAAGGGAAGCTCAAAATTGGGGTGTATACCATATATAGTTGAAATTTGACATGGTTTCGAATGACATGTTGGAATATTGGTCAATACTAAGAGGGGGGGGGTGAATCAGTATTGTTATATTTTTAAAAATTTAAACCACTTTTTGATATTAATTAAAACTGGAATCAACAAGATAAATTCGATCTCATCAGGCTCATATACATTCTGCGGGCATGTGAGTCTACGGGCACGGCATGTGGGCATTTCCAAGTGCCCGTGGGAATATCTTTAAGCCCCGCGGGCATAAGCCCTTGTGGGAATAATCCCTTCCTTTGCAGGCATACACCTCTTCCTATGGGCATAAGTATTCAATCCCTTCCTTGCGGGCATAGAAGCCCTCCATTGTTTCCTTACGGGCATAAGTGTTCAAGCCCTTCCTTGCGGGCATGAGCCTTAGCCCTTGTGGGCATATGCTTCTTCCTGCGTACTTTCCTAATCCCCTGTGGGCATTTCTAAGCCCCTGCGGGATTTAATATTAGCCCCTGCGGGCATCCTTAAGCCTTTGCGGTCGTTTCCTTAGCCCTTGTGGGCATAATTAAGACTCCGCGGGCATTTCTTTATCCCCTGTGGGAATAATAAATCTCTTGGGAGCTTTTTATTCCTTAATCCCCTTGTGGGAATTCCATAATCCCTTGCGGTATTTTTACAAGCCCTTGCAAACATTTTACAAGCCCTTGCGGGCATATCATAAGGTGTTATTAAACCTTATTTTTCACCTATTTTGGTAGGCCAAAATATCACACGTGAGAGCACCAAATAGGAATCTGACTCCATGTTTGGATAGCCAGTTCGTCAAGGAATAAGACCATGCTAGCTGATGAATTTTATAAACAAAAAGACACCTCCTTGCGGGCATTTCCAAATGCCTTACCAACCTACATTTGAACAAGAAAACAACTTTTTTCTCATTTTGGCAGGCTTCTATTTCGCACATGTGAACTCTAGAGGAGAATCTAAACCCATGACTAGATGACCAGTTCATCAAAGGACAAGACCATTCCAACTGATGAATTTTCTCAGCACAAGGACATTTCCTTTCGGGCATTTCCAAATGGCCCCTTAGCCTTGTGAATTCAACACTTGGCCAAATTTCTGAATATGCAAAACAATATTTTTCCTACTTTGGCAGATTGATTTATTGCATAGGTGACCATCATAAGGAAAACTGAAAGCATCGGTGGATAACCAATTCAACAAGGAACAGATCTATGTCACCCTATGAATTTTATTAGCACAAGGACACCTCCTTGCAGGCATTTCCAAATGGCTTTTTAAACTGTTAATTCATCACTTAGACAAAACTGGTCAAACCCTAGGGTAACATGAGATTTTTATTTTCACCAATTTTGAAGTGTGAGACACCCAATGGATAGAGGCCAACAATGTGACTTCATCTAAACCAATTTCACCTCTTGAAGCCTCGTTCTCTCTCCTCGGCAGGCATGTTACTGGAGTAGTGCAAATCAAGCGGGGATGCACTTTTGGCAGATTGATACCTTCCTCCTCAGAGACTCTTTGGACAATATGAGACCATGGTTGGATGCACCAAACAACATTCTAGAGATCCATACCCTCAAAATATTTTAATACATCAACCACAAGAGATGGTGGGCATTTTACTGAGGCCACTTAGGCAGCTTTAGTGATTTTACACTTAGACAATTTTTGCACTTTCCTAGACTTGGTCCAATCTACTTGAGTGCCTGTTTTGGAATATCCATAACTTATTCTTCAGACACTTCCAAGTCAATATGAGAACATGGTCAGGTAGAAAAAACAACAACCTACAAGATGACCATATGGTGCGGGAATTTTCTTCAACCCACAAAATATGGCGGGCATTTCCCTGAGGCCACTTAGGCATTTTTGCTACTATGGTGTAAAAGCAACCTGAAACCCTGTTTTGGCAGGCTGTTATCTTTGTCATCAAACACCTTTTGTGAAAACTAAGTCCATGGTTGGATAGCTTCTTTGAAAAGATAGAGCATGATAGTTCCAGATAATTTTTATCATTCTCCCGTGAGGTACGACGAGCATTTTCCCAAGGTCACCTGGACCAGTTTTCCAACACTTAGCCATTTCCAAGATTTTCTCCAAGGTTTATCCTGAAACCCTATTTTGGCAGACTTATAACTTTCTCCTCATAAACGATTAAGGAAAACTGAGACCATGGATACATAGCCACTTCAACAAGCTATAGCCTGGTATGATGAAGCGGGCATTTTTCTCAAACCATGAAATATGGCGAGCATTCTCGTAGAGCAGTTTTGACTACTTTTTCCATACTTAGTCAATTTCCAAAGTTTCACAAACTTGCCATACTTTTCCAGAATGATGTCAGATTGTAACACTGACTTCATGATAGCACCGGAACATCATCATGTATCTTTCCAGCTTCATCACACATGCCATGCCATCACTTCCTTCAACGCCTCTCTTTGTTGACAATGCTTCTGCAATTCAATTGGCCAAGAATCCCAAATTCAATGATCGAACCAAACACATCAACACTAAATATCACTTGATTCGACATCATGTTGAGGCCAACGACATTCATCTGACACATTGTTCTACTTCAGATCAAATTGCAGATATATTTACTAAAACACTGGGTCATGAAAATTTTGAAAAATTCAGAATGCAGCTTGGCATGTCAGATGTCCCTTGAGTTTAAGGGGGTAATGTTGACTAATCTTTCGGGTTTAGTTATATCATTTATAGTTAGTTAACAATTTTATTTAGTTAATAAGTTACAGAGACATAACTATCTCTTCTTGGTTTTGTATGTATATAAATACTTATGATGTTTATCAATAAAATGTATTACATTGTAGAGTTTTATTTCTCACAATGTGTTTCAGTTGAATACCTCTAAACTAAAGAAAAAGATGGAAAATATGTCAATGAAAGTTGTATTGGACTTGAAAAAAGAAAGAAAATATGTCAATGAAATTTGTACTAGACTAGAAAAATGAAAGAAGAAAAAAAGAACGGTTCATTAGAGTGAGACTCCACTCAATCATTGTACCTTCACTTTACATTTCTTCATTTCAAAAAATATTTCTGATTTAAAATGTTTTAGGCTTTCGAATACTAAAATCATATGCCAAATTTTGAATTTAAAATATTGTAAAAAAACATTAGGAAAATAATGGAATGGATAACATTGAAAGTAAATGCTCACAAAAACATAGATTGCAATGCTACGATTGGAAAAATAAATATAAGCTACTCCTAAAGAAAAAATAATGAGCCAAAGAAAAAAGATGAAATGGATGTCAATGATATGAACTAAAGAAAGAAAGAAGAAACCAAAGAACTTTTCACTGGAGTGAGATTACACTCAATCATTGTACCTCCACTTTTATGTTCTTCATTTAAAAATAATAATATTTCTCATTAAAGTGTTTTGGACTTTCAAATATTACAATGATATGTTATGTTTGCAGTATTAAATTTTGAGTTTAAAATATTGTAAAAAAACAAAAATGAAAAAATAAATATTTGAATGTATACTTTTTTTTTCATAACTAAAAAAACATCCTTTTATTAAATGAAAATGATGTGTCAACAAAACATTACATCAATAGAGAAGCGAGAATACTTCTCATTACCCTTCGGCCTTTCATAGATACAAAATTACATCCACCTTAGAGCTATACTCATCAAGGTATTCTAACTACTAACATATGTTTTGTCATATACTGTTATTCTGTTAGCCAGAGATAAAAGGGAAAAAAAACCTAAAAGGAAAGTTGTATTGCATTAGGAAAAAAAACAAAGAAAAAAAAAAACCAAAATATTGTTTAAAAGCATTAAGAAAATAATGGAATGGACATTATTGATTTCTTGCACATGATTTCCTACTTTGGCAGATTGATTGCTTGCACATGTGACCATCATAAGGAAAACTAAAAGCATGGGTGGATAACCAATTCAACAAGGAATAGATCTATGTCACCCTATGAATTTTATTAGCACAAGGACACCTCCTTGCGGGCATTTCCAAATGGCCTTTTAAACTGTTAATTAAACACTTAGACAAAAATTGTCAAACCTTAGGGTAACATGAGATTTTTATTTTCACCAATTTTGAAGTGTGAGACACCCAATGGATAGAGGCCAACAAGGTGACTTCATCTAAACCAATTTCACCTCTTGAATCCTCTTTCTCTCTCCTCGGCGGGCATGTTACTGGAGTAGTGCAAATCAAGCTGGGAGGCACTTTTGGCCCTTGTGGGATTAATTAAGCCCCTGCGGGCATGTGGGCATCCCATAAGCCCTTGCGGGCTTAACCTCACCTCCTTGAGATTTTAACCCCTTTTGCAGGCATTTCATAAGCCTTTTGCGGGCATCTTTAGCCCTTTTATGTGGTCATGTTTATAAGCCTCCCGCGGGCATATTGGAGGCCCCTTGCGGGCATTCTAGAGCTCCCTTGCAGGCATCTTCCTAAGCCTTTGTGGGCATAATATAAAGTGTCTTTCAACCTTATTTTTCACTGATTTTGGCAGGCCAAAATCTCGCACATGAGAGCACAAAATATAAATCTGAATCCATGGTTGGATAACCAGTTCATCAGAGAACAGGACTATGCCATCTGATTAGTTTTATCAGCTCGTGAACACCTCATTGCGGGCATTTCCAAATGGCCTCTAAGCCATGTGAGTTTGACACTTAGACAAATATTTGTCTTTAATATGCAAATCACTTTTTCTTTCACTTTGGCAGATTGATTTCTTCCTCATGTGATCACCATAGAGAAAACTGCAAGCATGACTAGATAGCTACTTCAATGATGAACAAGACCATGTCAAATATGAACTAAGTAACACATACCCATCATCTGGCGGGCATTTGAAAGTGGCCTTCCAAACTGTTGATTTGCCACTTACGCAAAATTATCAAACCCTAGGTTAATATAATGAGATTTTTCTTTTCATCAATTTTGAAGTGTGAGACATCCACTGTATAGGGGCCAACTAGGGGATTCTATCCAAACCAATTTCACCCCTTGAAACCTATTTCTCTCTCCTCGACGGGCATTTTACTGAAGTAGTGCAAATCAAGCTGGGAGGCACTTTTGGCAGGTCAATATTTTCTTCCTTGAAGACTCTTCGGTCAAGCCAATGATATGGTTGGATGACCCATACAACATTCTAGAGATCCATGCTCTCATCTAGAGATCCATGCTCTAAAAATATTTTAAGACATCAACAACAGGAGATGGCGGGCATTTTACTGAGGTTACTTAGGCATTTCTAGTGAGTTTACACTTAGACAATTTTTGCACTTTCCTAGATTTGGTCCAATCTGCCTGAAACCCTGTTGTGGCAGATCCATATCTTCTTTCTCAGGCCCTTTCAAGTCAATGTGAAAGCATAGTCAGGTAGACAAAACAACAACCTACAATATGTCCATATGGTGTGGGAATTTTCTTCAACTCACAAACTATGGCGGGCATTCTCTAAGGCCACTTGGGCAATTTCGCTACTTTGGTGTAAAACTAACCCGAGACCCTGTTTTGGCAGGCTGTTATCTTTATCATCAAACATATTCTGTGAAAACTAAGACCATGGAGAGATAGCCTCTATGAAAATATAGAGCATTATAGTTCCATATAATTTTTATCATTCTCCCATGAGGTACGATGGGCATTTTCCCAAGGCCACCTGAATCAGTTTTCCAACACTTAGTCATTTTCAGGAATTCCTCCAGATTTTATCCTAAAACCCTGTTTTGGCAGACTTATAACTTTCTCCTCAGACATGCTTATGAAAAACTAAGACCATGGTCAGGTATACAAATCAACAGGCTACAGCCTGACCATATGTTGCGGGCATTTACTTTAACCTATGATTTATGGAAGGCATTTTATTGAGGCTACTTAGTCAATTTTACTTCCTCTCGTGCAAAACCCTGTTTTGGCAGACCTATAACTTTCTCCTCAGAAGCGATTTAGGAAAAATGAGACCATGAATAGATATCCACTTCAACAATATATAGCTTGGTATGATGGTGTGGGAATTTTTCTCAAACCATGAATTATGGCGGGCATTATCTTAGAGCAGTTTTAACTAATTTTTACATACTTGGTCAATTTCCAAATTTTCACAAACTTGCCATTCTTTTCCAGAATGATGTCAGATTGCAACACTGACTTAATGATAGCACCAGAACACCATCATGGTGTCTTTCCAGCTTCATCACATATGCCACATCATCATACATGCCAAGTCATTACTTCCTTTGTCATTTCTTTGTCTTTCACTGAGCTTTCCCTGCCATCATGTCCTTGGTTATTCCTTTGTCATTACTGAACTCCTTTGACATCAATGACAATAATATTCAACAGGTTGGATGCACCAAACAACATTCTAGAGATCCATATTCTCAAAATATTTTAAGACATCAACCACAAGATATGGCGGGCATTTTACTGAGGTCACTTAGGCAGTTTTAGTGATTTTACACTTAGACAATTTTTGCACTTTCCTAGACTTGGTCCAATCTGCCTGAAACCCTATTTTTGGCAGATCCATAACTTCTTCTTCAGACACTTCCAGGTGGCTCCACGGAAATTCCTTCCATAATATTGGGTTTAGAGTAAATGCCTGCACCGTATGGTCAGGTTGTACCTTGTTGGGCTGTCTACTTGACCATGGTCTCATATTGTCCAAAACATGTATGAGGAAGAAGTTATGGATCTGCCAAAACAATGTTTCAGGAAGATTGGGCCAGTCTAGGAAAGTGCAAAAATTGTCTAAGAATAAAATCAGTAGAAATTCCTGAGTGACCTTAGTAAAATGCCGGCCATGTCTTGTGGTTGGTGTCTAAAATTATTTTGAGAGTATGGGTCTCTAGAATTTTGTTTGGTGCATCCAACCATATCATTGGTTTGTCCAATGAGTCTCTGAGGAAGAAGATATTGATCTACCAAAAGTGCTTCTTAGCTTGATTTGCACTACTCTAGTAACATGCCCATCGAGGAGAGAGAAAGAGGCTTCAAGGGGTGAAATTGGTCTGGATGGAATCACCTTGTTGGATTCTATTCATTGGGTGTCTCACACTTCCAATTTGGTGAAAACAAAAATCTCTTCATTCTATATACCAGCTAGGGTTTGATAATTTTTCCTAAGTGTGTGTGTCTCAATAAATTCATCTTCATCATCATGAAGTCAATGTTGCAATCTGACATCATTCTGGAAAATTATGGCAAGTTTGTGAGACTTCAGAAACTTTGGAAATTGATTAAGTATCGAAAAACTAGTAAAAAATGCTCTAAGAGAATGCCCGCCATAATTCATGGTTTGAAGAAAATGCCCGCACCATCATACTAGACCATGGCTTGTTGACGTGGCTATTCAGACATGGTCTCGGTTTTCCTTAAGCATTTATGAGGAGAAAGTTATAAGTCTGCCAAAATAGGGGTTCAGGATAAAATTTGGAGAAATTCCTGAAAATGGCTAAGTGTTGGAAAACTGGTCCAGGTGGCCTCAGGGAAATTCCTGCAATAATTTGGGGGTTAGAGTAAATACCGGCACCATATGGTCAGGTTGTACCTTGTTGAGATGTCTACTTGACCATGGTCACAGATTGTCCAAAAAGTGTCCGAGGAAGAAGTTATGGATCTGCCAAAACAATGTTTCATGCATATTGGACCAGTCTAGGAAAGTGCAAAAATTGTCTAAGTATAAAATCAATAGAAATGCCTGAGTGACCTTAGTAAAATGCCCGCCATGTCTTGTGGTTGGTGGCTAAAATTATTTTGAGAGTATGGGTCTCTAGAATATTGTTTGGTGCATCCAGCCATATCATTGGTTTGTCCAAAGAGTGTCTGAGGAAGAAGATATTGATCTGCCAAAAGTGCTTCTTAGCTTGATTTGCACTACTCCTGTAAAATGCCCGCCGAGGAGAGAGAAAGAGGCTTCAAGGGGTGAAATTGGTCTGGATGGAATCACCTTGTTGGACTCTATTCATTGGTTGTCTCACACTTCCAATTTGGTGAAAATAAAAATCTCTTCATACTATAAACCTAGGGTTTGATAATTTTTCTGAGTGTCAAATCAACAGTTTGGAAGGCTAAGAGGCCAATTGGAAATGCCTGCAATGAGGTGTCCTTGTGTTGATAAAATTAATTAGGTGGCATAGGATTTTTCCTTGATGAATTGGTTATCTATCCATAGGATCAGACTTGCCTCTCGATTTCACACGTGTGATAGACAAGCCTGCCAAAATGAGAAGAAGTTTGTTTTGATGTCCAAATAAGGTTTGAAGAGGCATTTGGAAATGCCCACCAAAGAGTGTCCTTGTGCTAATAAATTATCCATATGGCATGGACATGTTCTCTGGTGATCTGGACATCTCAATGTGGTGTCAGTTCTCTCTTTGAGGCTCACATGTGTGAGATTTTGGCCTGCCAAAATTGTGAAAAATAAGGTTAAATGACACCTTATTATATGCCCGCAAGGGCTTGTAAAAATGCCCGCAAGGTCTTGTAAAATGCTCGCAGGGGATAAAGGTTATTCCCACAGGGGATTAATGAATAAACTCACAAGAGATTAAAGATTCCCGCAAGGGCTTATGTATTCCCACAAGGGGCTTAATGTATGAGGGCTAAAGAGATGCCCGCAGGGGTTTGAAAAATGCATGCAAGGTGCTTAAGGCAGAAAACCGTGAGAGCATGGGCTATGCCCACAAGCCAAGGGAGATAAGCCCGTGAAATTTTGGAGTATGCCCGCAGGTGAAAGAGGAGAAGCCCGCTAGCTAAAGATAAAGGCTAGCCCGCAGATGAAGAAGCCCATAGTCCTGAGATGGAAGAATCCTGCAGATGACCAAAGAAGGTTAATTAATTAAATTAATTAACAATTAAATAATAAACATAATTCTGAATTAAATGTTAAAAAGAACATAGATTTGAAGAGACAGGTCATTTATGCCCAATAATATTGTTATTTCATCATATTATCTAGTTTGAATGGTGGTATCATTTCATTCATGAAAAACAGTTTCATCCACCGTCATTGTATGCAAAGTGGTGAAGAACATAAAATTCGTAATGAAATGACATTCATATGGTCTTAATATATAAAGAGACCTATTTTGTTGATATTTTTGGCCTTTAAGTCTTAAGAGACCTGTTTTGTTGAAAAGTCCAAAATGATCATAACGCAACATTGTATGCAAAGTGGTGAAGAACAAAACATTCGTAATGAAGGTGAGGAAATTCTATGGACTTTTTTTCAACTCTTCTTTGAGTTCACTCGCTTCAGCATTAGCTTTTTCCAAAGCCTCTTTATACACAACCCTCACTGACTCAATTTCATTTTCAACATCATCAATGATTTTTTCTACTTCTTTGGATAATAATTTAACCATTTCTTCTTTCCCTTTTATAGTTTTGTCCACTTTGAATTGATTATCCACAACTGTCTTCTACAACACTGCTATCTGTTTGAGGCATTCTAAAATATCATCATCTTTTCTCAAGCACTCTTCCGCCCAATTGCATATATAAGAATCTTGTTCCTTGAAATGATCCATTTTATCATATAGGATGAACTCGTACCTACTATCAAAATTATATGATGCAATGTCTAAATGCATAGCGTAAGCCCTTGAGTTTGATTTGGTAGAACAATCATACTCAATTGCCAACTGTTTAGGAGGAATTCTATCAAGAAAATCTTAATGAATGGAAAAGTGAGCAGTAGTTTGTTCCATTTCGTTTCCTGTCACCCCCTCCCAATGACCTCTATCTACATGTTCATGTAACTCTTTCAAAGTTGTGGCAGAACGAACTACGTCATTTGTGACAAAATCAGGATACTGTACTCGTAATTCTCCATGGTGCACAAGACTTTGTATTGGCGATTCCTCGTTCTGTTTAGGAGGGTGTAATGGTAATTCCCCATGGTGCTCAGGAGATTGTACTAATTCCTCGTTCTACTGAGGAGACTGTACTAGCAATTCCTCATTATGTTCCCTTCTATTACGTTTCCTAACGTATGTTTTATGAACAGATGGTTTTGGAAAAGATATATTTTCATGCTAGTTGATATCACCAATCTATGTTTCAGTAGCATGGGATCGACATAAATCACTAATTTTTTGAAGTGTGCCCGGGAAACTAAATTTAACCTTCCTTAATTGGCTCTCTTGCAGGGAAGAGTGGACTTTCTTAGCCAATAGATAAGGAATATCTACAAGTATATCTTCCACCCAATGTATCACTACCCGCATACATTCATCCGAAATGTCATGCCTGTGATGATTCAAAATTGTCCTATGGACAATCTGAATCAATGTTTTGTATATTCCAGGAGGGGCATCTTGCATTTTTAAACCATTCCTCAGAACATTTACTTATCGCCCACAAATTTTACTGGCCATCTGGTTCTTCTCTTGTTTGGGGGTTTTCCTTGAGCTTAAAATCGCCCCCCCTCTGCGTGGAATATTTGTAGCTCAGGCAACTAAATCAGGGTCGAGGTATACCTACTTCCCAAAAATTATGAGTTTGATATTCCCAACATCATATTTCGAAATTGCCTCATCTATCTCCTCATCAACATAACTGCACATTCCAAACAAAAAGTCGAAAACTTTTGCTTTCCTCAGGATAGTTTCCATACCTGGTGGCCACATCTGTGCATCTCTCCATGCATCAAAATACTCCTGGAATATTTTACTGTTATCCTATCATCTGTGGACGACTGTGTTTCAACTGGGGTTGCAGAGGAGGATGCCCACGTTGTTAGGTTTATACCAACATACATAATTTAACTTGCAAGAGAAATAAACAGAAATAACAAGCATACACTTGAGACACACAATATACCCTGGAAACCCCATAAGGGGAAAACCAGCACCCAATGAAGATCTTCATTACATGGCCAAACCGACCATCCAGGCCAAGTGAGCTCACCCGCTCACCTCCAAGCCACTTTACAATGGAGCCTCCTCAAGCCTTATAAAGGCTTCCTTACATGCAATACCATGGGGCAATACCATGGGATACAACAAACCATGTGCCCAAAAACATGTGTTGGACCTAACCAACTTTGACTCAATCTCAAGTCAATGTTAACCCTAACAATCCCCCCTTTAAACTTGACTTGGAGTAATCACCAACCCCCCTCAATCTTTTAACCGAGGAATCTCACATACACCCCCCTATCACCTAGGTCTTTCTCCCAACTTTACCGGTGAGTTACCAGGGGTATGCATGCCTTACTAGGTCTTACAGCCATATGCCCTTTTACATGCAAACTACTCCATTTTTAAATTTTTTTTTATGTGTCTTCATGGTGACTAAACTATCACCATCCATTGCATCATCCTCTCGCTTTTCCATGCTTGATTTCTTACTCGTCCACTTGCTCATTTTTTCCATGCCTTTGCATGCTTGTCTTTGCTACACCAACCAAAATTTTCTCGTCTTTGGTTTCATTATCTTCACGTGAAAATTTGTTAGAGTAGTTAATTCTAACAAACTTCACACACACATTGAGTTGACTAGGCTCAATATGTTTCAATACCTCTTTCTTGAGTTGTCGTTCCTTGGCATCCATGTGCAAGCCTTTGCTTACGACCTCATCTAGACAGACTCTTCGGACTCCACCTTGTCAGCGATCTAAGACTCCTGTAGCTTCACGCAAGCAACCACGTCCTCTTTAAAGTGGATTGTGTACATGGCGGGCACACACGAACCAGATCCATTATTGCAACACATGTTGGCATTTCTTTGACATGGTATCCATCAAAACCTTTGGGTGATTTCCTCCAAATCCATGCGGACGTATTCTCATACCTGCTACACACATGAGCGGCTCCTCTCAGCATGTGGA
Source organism: Larix kaempferi (assembly GCA_027924585.1). Lineage (NCBI taxonomy): Eukaryota > Viridiplantae > Streptophyta > Pinopsida > Pinales > Pinaceae > Larix > Larix kaempferi. Next base: position 22,889,298 of record BSBM01000910.1, read on the forward strand.
TACCGGCTTGGTTACCTCCACAAAATCACCACGCTGACCGTCATGCCCAGATAATAGAGTATTGGCAGTGAGTATGGCGTTGCTCCTTGTGATTTCTCCACGGCGTGGACATTAATTCTCTCCTATTACGACGGCAACCCTCCCATAGGCAGCCAGAAGAAACCCTTGGCGAGCTAGGAGAACCCTCATGCACTCCGTGGATTTCCTTGAGCACTAAATCGACCTCCATGACCATATCGAAGCGACTGGTGTCCCTAATGACAGATGACCCCCCCTCCTTGTGCGATCTTACAACTCCACAATGGCTTTCCTTCTACCGCCACACGCAAGAGTGATGTAGAACTTGGGGATCCTCACTAAGGTGATTGATATCTTGGACTTTTTATCTCACATTTATGGAGGGAAATCGCTCAAAAAACTTACGCCTCTAGCGCACAGTCTTCACGCAAGATTCAACACAGGCTAACAAAAAAGCCCGATCTTTTTCCTTTGCCCGTTGTTCCACACAAATCCTTAACCTAGAGCCATAATAGCCCTATCATTCACAGATCTGCATTTTTTTTTCTCCACCGCCCAACGCATCCATGACCACATCCTCTACCTCTACAAACGCCTGTAGAACAGATGCAAATCCATCGGGCACAATCTCGACATTTTACCTCTGCACGCAAAATTTCTTCATGCCTCACAAGGAGGATTTACT